>JBBGZY010001419.1:0-382882 GCA_037952925.1 Lithobates clamitans
CTATGTGTGTATTCCATTTCATTAGTTTGATGTTGGGGTTCTCCTTTCTCTAAATAGTATTTTTTTAAATTTAGTTTCCGAATAAACTTTTGCAAATCAATGAATGCTTCGAATTGGTTAAAGGTTGCACTGGGTGCATACTTGATGCCCCTATCTAATACCAACAGTTCCTCATGGGTGAATGTTATATCTGTTAAGTTGAAAATACCCTCTCCTAATTTACTCTTTTTCTTTTTGCCTCCCCCTCTGCAGCCTCTTTTTCTCTTTGATTTACACTGCCTCCAGTTTCCTGGGGGTTCCTGTTCCAGCCCCCCCTGCTGGTTTGGAATACTGGCATGGGTGGTTTGTAGGGTTCCCTCCAATCCCGCCATTCCCCCTGCCACATGGGTGGACCATAATTCGGGCCATAATTGTAATAGCCCCTCCCCCTCCCCCTATATCCTCCTCTCCAAGGTCTGGGGATATGGTCCCATCGGGGGTTGGTAGGGGGCCGTATTTGTACTGTTGTTCCCTTGGTTGGGTTTCTGGGTATTTATTTGCTTCTGATTATCATACGGGGTTTGTACTGTTGCTCCAATGTCTTTTCTAGTCAAGTTGGCGATAGGGGTCCCTGATGTTCTACTCGTTCCCACATCTGCGAGCATATCCCCGATGTTAACCTCCTCATCCAGGGACGTGTTTGCAGAGTTGGTGGGTTTTTCCTCCTCCTGCCACTGTATACTTTTCCCTCTGCATAATCCTTTTTGTCCCTTTGGTATTTTTTAACCTTCTTATTTTTTACTTCATTATCCAATTTAGCTAGGAATTCTTGTAATTTAGCCGCCCTCGTTTTATACTCGTTTGTTTCAACATGGGGTAACATGTTATCTCTAATTGTACCTATGGTGGATTCTACTTTTTTTAATTTGATTCTTCTCCTTTCAATGATCATATCCAACAGTCTGTTTTCACAGCCATTAAAAAAATCAAACCAGGTCCTTGATAGGTTTTCATCTGTTATACCATCATTGGGACCTAGGTCCCATCTTAGCCTCCTAGGGGTGATTTTTGCCTCTCTGTATTGATCTAATGTGTTGATATCCCACCAAATTCTAATTTGTTTGTCCATAGCATTTTTCAAGTGTTTAAAACTTTGTTCTAAATTCAGTGCCGTGGTGTTATCATAATTTTGGAAAAGTTGCCCCAGGTCTAGCTGCCGATTCGCTAGAAATGAGAAAACCTCCATGTTCTGCTGCCCGTGAAAAAAATATATGTTTAATATATAACCGTGAATATCTATGTGCGTGTCACCGGCGCAAAACCCAACTCCAGTTTCCTCTATTAAGTACCGAGTATTAGGTATGCTGCACTCAAAAACAACCCTTGAATGGGTAAAATATTAGTGAATGTGTGTGAGTGCGCTGCCCCCCTTTTCTTATATATATCACCACCTGTATGTCTTATCAACAATCAATAATCAATATTACATGTGCATAAATTCACATTTTAAATCAATAAATCATATGTGTCACAAAAAAACGTCCTTCAGGTATATTGCAATAACTTGAATCCTTTAAAAGTGACTGGCGTGCTCCTATGTTACTTCAATATGTGACTGAGTGGGACCCTCCACCATTCAGATTGGCCACTCACCAGATGTATCACTAGGGGTACGCCTTTGGTTCATTCAGGGATAACCATTCCACACAGGTACTACTTCTCACCAGTATACAACTTGTGCTTTAATACTCCTCATGGGAAAGCATAGGAACAGAAGGCGATCATAGCGCAATATGTTTAAATCATTTATTTTAAAAAGTTATCAAAGATTAAAATCACTCACATTTACAGGTGCCCTTTTGCTGGCACTAAGCTTATCCAGCAGTTATGGACGGGTATCTGGTAGCATGGTTCGCCTGTGCTGTAAGCGGTCTCCACGCTTGGCTTGCACTCCAAGCCTCGTTTCTGTTTTCGTCCGGTCACGTGATGTGTAAAAATCTCCCAGCAGCCTCTACGCGTTTCGCATCATCAAATGCGTCATCAGGAAGCTGCCGTTTGATTGGTGTCCTTTCTATTTATACTATGTGTGGCCGGAAGTGTACATTCCGCCATTTTAACTAAGGTAATGCTCCCATCTGTGACTTCCTTTCTATTATCGCCATTTTAACTAAGGGTTTGTTCCCTTTTGTATAATACACGCTTATCTCACTAATTCCCCTTTACATTTTCTTAGTTTATTTTCCGATTAATGAGGGTATTAACCTATCTATATCTGCTGGAGAGGCTTTTACAATGTCTCAAATACATTACACACATTTTTTTAAAATTTTAAACTTTCTGCCCATTCTGCCCTAGCCATTCGTTCAAGTGCAATATGGGACAGCAAAAAAAACCTTCTTTGCAATAATCAAACAAAATCCAAACAGATATTCTAGAAACCATATATGGTTTATACTCATGACCCCTATTCTATATTCTTCTATATATAAAATCGAATAGACCGAAAAAATGAAAAAATATGAAAAAATAACTACAAAAAATAAAATAAAATAAATTAAAGTAAATAATAATAAAAGTAAAAATAAAAATAAAAATAACTAAATAATGAAAAAATAATAAAAATTAAAAAATAAATAATAAGATAAAATAAAAATAAAATAAAATAAAATAAAATAAAATAAAAATAAAAATAAAAATAAAAATAAAATTAAAAATAGAATTATAATCTTTCCATGCTTAATTAGTAATTTTCTATATAGCAGTTGATGTCGAGCTCCACGTTCATCCCTTTTGGTTTCATAGTTTCCATTTTAAATATCCAATGGGTTTCATTTTTTGATACCTCCCTTCTCATATTGGTGTTTCTCCAGTTTTTTTCTATTCTATCTATTCCATAAAATTTTAGATGTTGGGGGTTTCTACCATGTACATCCCTGAAGTGCTTAGATACACTATGGTGTTTAAATCCTTTTTTGATGTTTCTAACGTGTTCTCCTACCCTCACCGATAGGGCTCTGGTTGTTCTGCCCACGTATTGCAGCCCACAACTGCACTCCAATACGTAGGTAACATGTGTGCTAGCACATGTTATGAGTTTATCAATTTTAAAGGTTTGCTTGTTACTGTTTGATACAAAGTTAGTTGTTTTTCTATCACTTTTCTTGGTAGACCTGCACGCTTTACATTTTCCACACCTAAAGAACCCCTCCTGCTCAAAGAAGGTTGTCATCCTTTTAGGGGGGTCTGGTACATTTTTTACTATTTTATCCCTAATCCTCCTAGCTCTCCTGTATACGAACGCTGGTTTATTTGGCAGGACCTTGCTCAACTGTGGGTCATTGCTGATTATAGGCCAATATTTTGTTATAATTCTTTCTAATGTCTTATATTGTTTGTTGAATGCTGTTATAAATGGTACTTTATCCTTGTGGTTATGATTTTTAATTTTGTTAGTTAATGTTAGCTCTCTATCCATATTGGCTATTTTAAGACGTGTATCCTCCAGTGTGTCTTTGTGGTACCCCTTATCTACAAATCTCTTAATTAATATATCTGTCTGTTGAAAATAATCCTCTATCTGGTCACAGTTTCGCCTTATCCTGATAAACTGACTTTTTGGGATTGCTTTTTTCCAATGGGGGTGGTGACAACTCCCCATCGGAATGTAACCGTTCCGGTCCGTTTCTTTAAAGTGTGTTCTAGTTCCCAATTTGTTTTCGTTCTTATAAATCTCTAAGTCCAAAAAATTAATTTTTTGTTGGTGTACTGTGGCTGTAAATTTAATATCATATTTATTATGGCCAATATGTTGGATAAATGCTTCCAGTTGCTGTTGACTGCCCTTCCACACTATCAGAATATCATCTATAAATCGTTTGTATAACAGCAGGTGTGGCCAGCATCTTCCAAAAATCTCTTCTTCCTCCCACTTACTGAGAAAGATGTTGGCCACACTTGGTGCATACTTGTTACCCATCCCTACTCCCTTTATCTGCCTATAGTAGTTGTGATTATGCCAGAAGAAATTATTCCCCATGGCCATCCTTAATCCCTCCAATATAAACCTTCTTTGTTTTAATTTTAGGTCCGATAGTTTTTTCATTCCCCACGCTACAGCTGCCAAAGCGTCCGTTTGTTTTATATTGGTGTACAACGATTCCACATCCATTGTTACCAATAGTGTGGATTCGTCCACCTGTAGATTCTTTAGGTTATTGATTACATCCTTGCTATCCTTGAGGAATGCTTTACCCTCTCCTGCTATAGGTTGGAGGAATATATCCAAATATTCCCCCAATCTTGAATAGACCGATTCTATGCCACTAATTATAGGCCTTCCTGGTGGTCTAGTTTTGTTCTTATGGATTTTGGGAACCTGGTATATTACTGGTATCCTTGGTGCTTCTGTTAACAAATATCTACCTTCTTTCTTATTTATAATATTATCGGCTATGCCCTTATTCAAATACTCTTTTAGTTTCTTCTTTAGTTCTCTATTGGGGTTCTTTTTCAGGGGTTGGTATGTGCTTATATCTTTCACTAGTCTCTCCAGTTCTGCATGATAGTCCTGTTTGGTTAATATTACTACCCCTCCCCCTTTATCCGCTGGCCTAATTACTATGTTTCTTCTTTTTTCCAGTTTCTTCAATCCTTGCCATACTCTGTCTTTATTACACTTTACTGGTTTGATGTTTCTCAGTTCCTTCTCTACTATCCTCTTAAACACCTCGATATGTTGATTGGTATTTGACCTAGGGTTAAACGTGGACCTGTTCCTCAACTGGCTATGTGTGTATTCCATTTCATTAGTTTGATGTTGGGGTTCTCCTTTCTCTAAATAGTATTTTTTTAAATTTAGTTTCCGAATAAACTTTTGCAAATCAATGAATGCTTCAAATTGGTTAAAGGTTGCACTGGGTGCATACTTGATGCCCCTATCTAATACCAACAGTTCCTCATGGGTGAATGTTATATCTGTTAAATTAAAAATACCCTCTCCTAATTTACTCTTTTTCTTTTTGCCTCCCCCTCTGCAGCCTCTTTTTCTCTTTGATTTATATTGCCTCCAGTATCCTGGGGGTTCCTGTTCCAGCCCCCCCTGCTGGTTTGGAACACTGGCATGGGTGGTTTGTAGGGTTCCCTCCAATCCCGCCATTCCCCCTGCCACATGGGTGGACCATAATTCGGGCCATAATTGTAATAGCCCCTCCCCCTCCCCCTATATCCTCCTCTCCAAGGTCTGGGGTATGGTCCCATCGGGGGTTGGTAGGGGGCCGTATTTGTACTGTTGTTCCCTTGGTTGGGTTTCTGGGTATTTATTTGCTTCTGATTATCATACGGGGTTTGTACTGTTGCTCCAATGTCTTTTCTAGTCAAGTTGGCGATAGGGGTCCCTGATGTTCTACTCGTTCCCACATCTGCGAGCATATCCCCGATGTTAACCTCCTCATCCAGGGACGTGTTTGCAGAGTTGGTGGGTTTTTCCTCCTCCTGCCACCTGTATACTTTTCCCTCTGCATAATCCTTTTTGTCCCTTTGGTATTTTTTAACCTTCTTATTTTTTACTTCATTATCCAATTTAGCTAGGAATTCTTGTAATTTAGCCGCCCTCGTTTTATACTCGTTTGTTTCAACATGGGGTAACATGTTATCTCTAATTGTACCTATGGTGGATTCTACTTTTTTTAATTTGATTCTTCTCCTTTCAATGATCATATCCAACAGTCTGTTTTCACAGCCATTAAAAAAATCAAACCAGGTCCTTGATAGGTTTTCATCTGTTATACCATCATTGGGACCTCAACACATTAGATCAATACAGAGAGGCAAAAATCACCCCTAGGAGGCTAAGATGGGACCTAGGTCCCAATGATGGTATAACAGATGAAAACCTATCAAGGACCTGGTTTGATTTTTTTAATGGCTGTGAAAACAGACTGTTGGATATGATCATTGAAAGGAGAAGAATCAAATTAAAAAAAGTAGAATCCACCATAGGTACAATTAGAGATAACATGTTACCCCATGTTGAAACAAACGAGTATAAAACGAGGGCGGCTAAATTACAAGAATTCCTAGCTAAATTGGATAATGAAGTAAAAAATAAGAAGGTTAAAAAATACCAAAGGGACAAAAAGGATTATGCAGAGGGAAAAGTATACAGGTGGCAGGAGGAGGAAAAACCCACCAACTCTGCAAACACGTCCCTGGATGAGGAGGTTAACATCGGGGATATGCTCGCAGATGTGGGAACGAGTAGAACATCAGGGACCCCTATCGCCAACTTGACTAGAAAAGACATTGGAGCAACAGTACAAACCCCGTATGATAATCAGAAGCAAATAAATACCCAGAAACCCAACCAAGGGAACAACAGTACAAATACGGCCCCCTACCAACCCCCGATGGGACCATACCCCAGACCTTGGAGAGGAGGATATAGGGGGAGGGGGAGGGGCTATTACAATTATGGCCCGAATTATGGTCCACCCATGTGGCAGGGGGAATGGCGGGATTGGAGGGAACCCTACAAACCACCCATGCCAGTGTTCCAAACCAGCAGGGGGGGCTGGAACAGGAACCCCCAGGATACTGGAGGCAATATAAATCAAAGAGAAAAAGAGGCTGCAGAGGGGGAGGCAAAAAGAAAAAGAGTAAATTAGGAGAGGGTATTTTTAATTTAACAGATATAACATTCACCCATGAGGAACTGTTGGTATTAGATAGGGGCATCAAGTATGCACCCAGTGCAACCTTTAACCAATTTGAAGCATTCATTGATTTGCAAAAGTTTATTCGGAAACTAAATTTAAAAAAATACTATTTAGAGAAAGGAGAACCCCAACATCAAACTAATGAAATGGAATACACACATAGCCAGTTGAGGAACAGGTCCACGTTTAACCCTAGGTCAAATACCAATCAACATATCGAGGTGTTTAAGAGGATAGTAGAGAAGGAACTGAGAAACATCAAACCAGTAAAGTGTAATAAAGACAGAGTATGGCAAGGATTGAAGAAACTGGAAAAAAGAAGAAACATAGTAATTAGGCCAGCGGATAAAGGGGGAGGGGTAGTAATATTAACCAAACAGGACTATCATGCAGAACTGGAGAGACTAGTGAAAGATATAAGCACATACCAACCCCTGAAAAAGAACCCCAATAGAGAACTAAAGAAGAAACTAAAAGAGTATTTGAATAAGGGCATAGCCGATAATATTATAAATAAGAAAGAAGGTAGATATTTGTTAACAGAAGCACCAAGGATACCAGTAATATACCAGGTTCCCAAAATCCATAAGAACAAAACTAGACCACCAGGAAGGCCTATAATTAGTGGCATAGAATCGGTCTATTCAAGATTGGGGGAATATTTGGATATATTCCTCCAACCTATAGCAGGAGAGGGTAAAGCATTCCTCAAGGATAGCAAGGATGTAATCAATAACCTAAAGAATCTACAGGTGGACGAATCCACACTATTGGTAACAATGGATGTGGAATCGTTGTACACCAATATAAAACAAACGGACGCTTTGGCAGCTGTAGCGTGGGGAATGAAAAAACTATCGGACCTAAAATTAAAACAAAGAAGGTTTATATTGGAGGGATTAAGGATGGCCATGGGGAATAATTTCTTCTGGCATAATCACAACTACTATAGGCAGATAAAGGGAGTAGGGATGGGTAACAAGTATGCACCAAGTGTGGCCAACATCTTTCTCAGTAAGTGGGAGGAAGAAGAGATTTTTGGAAGATGCTGGCCACACCTGCTGTTATACAAACGATTTATAGATGATATTCTGATAGTGTGGAAGGGCAGTCAACAGCAACTGGAAGCATTTATCCAACATATTGGCCATAATAAATATGATATTAAATTTACAGCCACAGTACACCAACAAAAAATTAATTTTTTGGACTTAGAGATTTATAAGAACGAAAACAAATTGGGAACTAGAACACACTTTAAAGAAACGGACCGGAACGGTTACATTCCGATGGGGAGTTGTCACCACCCCCATTGGAAAAAAGCAATCCCAAAAAGTCAGTTTATCAGGATAAGGCGAAACTGTGACCAGATAGAGGATTATTTTCAACAGACAGATATATTAATTAAGAGATTTGTAGATAAGGGGTACCACAAAGACACACTGGAGGATACACGTCTTAAAATAGCCAATATGGATAGAGAGCTAACATTAACTAACAAAATTAAAAATCATAACCACAAGGATAAAGTACCATTTATAACAGCATTCAACAAACAATATAAGACATTAGAAAGAATTATAACAAAATATTGGCCTATAATCAGCAATGACCCACAGTTGAGCAAGGTCCTGCCAAATAAACCAGCGTTCGTATACAGGAGAGCTAGGAGGATTAGGGATAAAATAGTAAAAAATGTACCAGACCCCCCTAAAAGGATGACAACCTTCTTTGAGCAGGAGGGGTTCTTTAGGTGTGGAAAATGTAAAGCGTGCAGGTCTACCAAGAAAAGTGATAGAAAAACAACTAACTTTGTATCAAACAGTAACAAGCAAACCTTTAAAATTGATAAACTCATAACATGTGCTAGCACACATGTTACCTACGTATTGGAGTGCAGTTGTGGGCTGCAATACGTGGGCAGAACAACCAGAGCCCTATCGGTGAGGGTAGGAGAACACGTTAGAAACATCAAAAAAGGATTTAAACACCATAGTGTATCTAAGCACTTCAGGGATGTACATGGTAGAAACCCCCAACATCTAAAATTTTATGGAATAGATAGAATAGAAAAAAACTGGAGAAACACCAATATGAGAAGGGAGGTATCAAAAAATGAAACCCATTGGATATTTAAAATGGAAACTATGAAACCAAAAGGGATGAACGTGGAGCTCGACATCAACTGCTATATAGAAAATTACTAATTAAGCATGGAAAGATTATAATTCTATTTTTAATTTTATTTTTATTTTTATTTTTATTTTTATTTTATTTTATTTTATTTTATTTTATTTTTATTTTATCTTATTATTTATTTTTTAATTTTTATTATTTTTTCATTATTTAGTTATTTTTATTTTTATTTTTACTTTTATTATTATTTACTTTAATTTATTTTATTTTATTTTTTGTAGTTATTTTTTCATATTTTTTCATTTTTTCGGTCTATTCGATTTTATATATAGAAGAATATAGAATAGGGGTCATGAGTATAAACCATATATGGTTTCTAGAATATCTGTTTGGATTTTGTTTGATTATTGCAAAGAAGGTTTTTTTTGCTGTCCCATATTGCACTTGAACGAATGGCTAGGGCAGAATGGGCAGAAAGTTTAAAATTTTAAAAAAATGTGTGTAATGTATTTGAGACATTGTAAAAGCCTCTCCAGCAGATATAGATAGGTTAATACCCTCATTAATCGGAAAATAAACTAAGAAAATGTAAAGGGGAATTAGTGAGATAAGCGTGTATTATACAAAAGGGAACAAACCCTTAGTTAAAATGGCGATAATAGAAAGGAAGTCACAGATGGGAGCATTACCTTAGTTAAAATGGCGGAATGTACACTTCCGGCCACACATAGTATAAATAGAAAGGACACCAATCAAACGGCAGCTTCCTGATGACGCATTTGATGATGCGAAACGCGTAGAGGCTGCTGGGAGATTTTTACACATCACGTGACCGGACGAAAACAGAAACGAGGCTTGGAGTGCAAGCCAAGCGTGGAGACCGCTTACAGCACAGGCGAACCATGCTACCAGATACCCGTCCATAACTGCTGGATAAGCTTAGTGCCAGCAAAAGGGCACCTGTAAATGTGAGTGATTTTAATCTTTGATAACTTTTTAAAATAAATGATTTAAACATATTGCGCTATGATCGCCTTCTGTTCCTATGCTTTCCCATGAGGAGTATTAAAGCACAAGTTGTATACTGGTGAGAAGTAGTACCTGTGTGGAATGGTTATCCCTGAATGAACCAAAGGCGTACCCCTAGTGATACATCTGGTGAGTGGCCAATCTGAATGGTGGAGGGTCCCACTCAGTCACATATTGAAGTAACATAGGAGCACGCCAGTCACTTTTAAAGGATTCAAGTTATTGCAATATACCTGAAGGACGTTTTTTTGTGACACATATGATTTATTGATTTAAAATGTGAATTTATGCACATGTAATATTGATTATTGATTGTTGATAAGACATACAGGTGGTGATATATATAAGAAAAGGGGGGCAGCGCACTCACACACATTCACTAATATTTTACCCATTCAAGAGTTGTTTTTGAGTGCAGCATACCTAATACTCGGTACTTAATAGAGGAAACTGGAGTTGGGTTTTGCGCCGGTGACACGCACATAGATATTCACGGTTATATATTAAACATATATTTTTTTCACGGGCAGCAGAACATGGAGGTTTTCTCATTTCTAGCGAATCGGCAGCTAGACCTGGGGCAACTTTTCCAAAATTATGATAACACCACGGCACTGAATTTAGAACAAAGTTTTAAACACTTGAAAAATGCTATGGACAAACAAATTAGAATTTGGTGGGATATCAACACATTAGATCAATACAGAGAGGCAAAAATCACCCCTAGGAGGCTAAGATGGGACCTAGGTCCCAATGATGGTATAACAGATGAAAACCTATCAAGGACCTGGTTTGATTTTTTTAATGGCTGTGAAAACAGACTGTTGGATATGATCATTGAAAGGAGAAGAATCAAATTAAAAAAAGTAGAATCCACCATAGGTACAATTAGAGATAACATGTTACCCCATGTTGAAACAAACGAGTATAAAACGAGGGCGGCTAAATTACAAGAATTCCTAGCTAAATTGGATAATGAAGTAAAAAATAAGAAGGTTAAAAAATACCAAAGGGACAAAAAGGATTATGCAGAGGGAAAAGTATACAGGTGGCAGGAGGAGGAAAAACCCACCAACTCTGCAAACACGTCCCTGGATGAGGAGGTTAACATCGGGGATATGCTCGCAGATGTGGGAACGAGTAGAACATCAGGGACCCCTATCGCCAACTTGACTAGAAAAGACATTGGAGCAACAGTACAAACCCCGTATGATAATCAGAAGCAAATAAATACCCAGAAACCCAACCAAGGGAACAACAGTACAAATACGGCCCCCTACCAACCCCCGATGGGACCATACCCCAGACCTTGGAGAGGAGGATATAGGGGGAGGGGGAGGGGCTATTACAATTATGGCCCGAATTATGGTCCACCCATGTGGCAGGGGGAATGGCGGGATTGGAGGGAACCCTACAAACCACCCATGCCAGTGTTCCAAACCAGCAGGGGGGGCTGGAACAGGAACCCCCAGGATACTGGAGGCAATATAAATCAAAGAGAAAAAGAGGCTGCAGAGGGGGAGGCAAAAAGAAAAAGAGTAAATTAGGAGAGGGTATTTTTAATTTAACAGATATAACATTCACCCATGAGGAACTGTTGGTATTAGATAGGGGCATCAAGTATGCACCCAGTGCAACCTTTAACCAATTTGAAGCATTCATTGATTTGCAAAAGTTTATTCGGAAACTAAATTTAAAAAAATACTATTTAGAGAAAGGAGAACCCCAACATCAAACTAATGAAATGGAATACACACATAGCCAGTTGAGGAACAGGTCCACGTTTAACCCTAGGTCAAATACCAATCAACATATCGAGGTGTTTAAGAGGATAGTAGAGAAGGAACTGAGAAACATCAAACCAGTAAAGTGTAATAAAGACAGAGTATGGCAAGGATTGAAGAAACTGGAAAAAAGAAGAAACATAGTAATTAGGCCAGCGGATAAAGGGGGAGGGGTAGTAATATTAACCAAACAGGACTATCATGCAGAACTGGAGAGACTAGTGAAAGATATAAGCACATACCAACCCCTGAAAAAGAACCCCAATAGAGAACTAAAGAAGAAACTAAAAGAGTATTTGAATAAGGGCATAGCCGATAATATTATAAATAAGAAAGAAGGTAGATATTTGTTAACAGAAGCACCAAGGATACCAGTAATATACCAGGTTCCCAAAATCCATAAGAACAAAACTAGACCACCAGGAAGGCCTATAATTAGTGGCATAGAATCGGTCTATTCAAGATTGGGGGAATATTTGGATATATTCCTCCAACCTATAGCAGGAGAGGGTAAAGCATTCCTCAAGGATAGCAAGGATGTAATCAATAACCTAAAGAATCTACAGGTGGACGAATCCACACTATTGGTAACAATGGATGTGGAATCGTTGTACACCAATATAAAACAAACGGACGCTTTGGCAGCTGTAGCGTGGGGAATGAAAAAACTATCGGACCTAAAATTAAAACAAAGAAGGTTTATATTGGAGGGATTAAGGATGGCCATGGGGAATAATTTCTTCTGGCATAATCACAACTACTATAGGCAGATAAAGGGAGTAGGGATGGGTAACAAGTATGCACCAAGTGTGGCCAACATCTTTCTCAGTAAGTGGGAGGAAGAAGAGATTTTTGGAAGATGCTGGCCACACCTGCTGTTATACAAACGATTTATAGATGATATTCTGATAGTGTGGAAGGGCAGTCAACAGCAACTGGAAGCATTTATCCAACATATTGGCCATAATAAATATGATATTAAATTTACAGCCACAGTACACCAACAAAAAATTAATTTTTTGGACTTAGAGATTTATAAGAACGAAAACAAATTGGGAACTAGAACACACTTTAAAGAAACGGACCGGAACGGTTACATTCCGATGGGGAGTTGTCACCACCCCCATTGGAAAAAAGCAATCCCAAAAAGTCAGTTTATCAGGATAAGGCGAAACTGTGACCAGATAGAGGATTATTTTCAACAGACAGATATATTAATTAAGAGATTTGTAGATAAGGGGTACCACAAAGACACACTGGAGGATACACGTCTTAAAATAGCCAATATGGATAGAGAGCTAACATTAACTAACAAAATTAAAAATCATAACCACAAGGATAAAGTACCATTTATAACAGCATTCAACAAACAATATAAGACATTAGAAAGAATTATAACAAAATATTGGCCTATAATCAGCAATGACCCACAGTTGAGCAAGGTCCTGCCAAATAAACCAGCGTTCGTATACAGGAGAGCTAGGAGGATTAGGGATAAAATAGTAAAAAATGTACCAGACCCCCCTAAAAGGATGACAACCTTCTTTGAGCAGGAGGGGTTCTTTAGGTGTGGAAAATGTAAAGCGTGCAGGTCTACCAAGAAAAGTGATAGAAAAACAACTAACTTTGTATCAAACAGTAACAAGCAAACCTTTAAAATTGATAAACTCATAACATGTGCTAGCACACATGTTACCTACGTATTGGAGTGCAGTTGTGGGCTGCAATACGTGGGCAGAACAACCAGAGCCCTATCGGTGAGGGTAGGAGAACACGTTAGAAACATCAAAAAAGGATTTAAACACCATAGTGTATCTAAGCACTTCAGGGATGTACATGGTAGAAACCCCCAACATCTAAAATTTTATGGAATAGATAGAATAGAAAAAAACTGGAGAAACACCAATATGAGAAGGGAGGTATCAAAAAATGAAACCCATTGGATATTTAAAATGGAAACTATGAAACCAAAAGGGATGAACGTGGAGCTCGACATCAACTGCTATATAGAAAATTACTAATTAAGCATGGAAAGATTATAATTCTATTTTTAATTTTATTTTTATTTTTATTTTTATTTTTATTTTATTTTATTTTATTTTATTTTATTTTTATTTTATCTTATTATTTATTTTTTAATTTTTATTATTTTTTCATTATTTAGTTATTTTTATTTTTATTTTTACTTTTATTATTATTTACTTTAATTTATTTTATTTTATTTTTTGTAGTTATTTTTTCATATTTTTTCATTTTTTCGGTCTATTCGATTTTATATATAGAAGAATATAGAATAGGGGTCATGAGTATAAACCATATATGGTTTCTAGAATATCTGTTTGGATTTTGTTTGATTATTGCAAAGAAGGTTTTTTTTGCTGTCCCATATTGCACTTGAACGAATGGCTAGGGCAGAATGGGCAGAAAGTTTAAAATTTTAAAAAAATGTGTGTAATGTATTTGAGACATTGTAAAAGCCTCTCCAGCAGATATAGATAGGTTAATACCCTCATTAATCGGAAAATAAACTAAGAAAATGTAAAGGGGAATTAGTGAGATAAGCGTGTATTATACAAAAGGGAACAAACCCTTAGTTAAAATGGCGATAATAGAAAGGAAGTCACAGATGGGAGCATTACCTTAGTTAAAATGGCGGAATGTACACTTCCGGCCACACATAGTATAAATAGAAAGGACACCAATCAAACGGCAGCTTCCTGATGACGCATTTGATGATGCGAAACGCGTAGAGGCTGCTGGGAGATTTTTACACATCACGTGACCGGACGAAAACAGAAACGAGGCTTGGAGTGCAAGCCAAGCGTGGAGACCGCTTACAGCACAGGCGAACCATGCTACCAGATACCCGTCCATAACTGCTGGATAAGCTTAGTGCCAGCAAAAGGGCACCTGTAAATGTGAGTGATTTTAATCTTTGATAACTTTTTAAAATAAATGATTTAAACATATTGCGCTATGATCGCCTTCTGTTCCTATGCTTTCCCATGAGGAGTATTAAAGCACAAGTTGTATACTGGTGAGAAGTAGTACCTGTGTGGAATGGTTATCCCTGAATGAACCAAAGGCGTACCCCTAGTGATACATCTGGTGAGTGGCCAATCTGAATGGTGGAGGGTCCCACTCAGTCACATATTGAAGTAACATAGGAGCACGCCAGTCACTTTTAAAGGATTCAAGTTATTGCAATATACCTGAAGGACGTTTTTTTGTGACACATATGATTTATTGATTTAAAATGTGAATTTATGCACATGTAATATTGATTATTGATTGTTGATAAGACATACAGGTGGTGATATATATAAGAAAAGGGGGGCAGCGCACTCACACACATTCACTAATATTTTACCCATTCAAGGGTTGTTTTTGAGTGCAGCATACCTAATACTCGGTACTTAATAGAGGAAACTGGAGTTGGGTTTTGCGCCGGTGACACGCACATAGATAATAAAAATGATGTGCTGATTTGCTAAAAGCAGTTTAAAAAATTACAGACATGAGTTCTTAAAGCTGAAGTTTAGATAAAAAATATTTTTACCTTACAGGTTTAGTGACCTAACACCTTCAATTAAGTACAGTGTATGTCCCATATCATACAGGCTGCTGGATCCAGGCTGTGGAAAACTTCCGTACAGGGATGCCTCATCCTCTTTTTGTCTCTGAATTTCCAGTAGGTTCAGGTCTCCAGGCTAAATACAATAGAAGAAGCTCCCCAGGGACCAGCCCTTGCCCCCCCCCCCTTTCTCCAGGGCCATCTTAATATCATCATGGGCCCCTGGGCAAAGTAATGCACTAGGGCGCCTACCAGGGAGATGGTGACCTATGTGCGCTGTGGCATGGAGTGGGTGTGGCTAAATAATGCTACACATTGGGTGTGGCTTTTTAGTCTGATTAGAAACAAATACAGACAACTAGGGAATTATCTCAAATTAAATTCACCCCCCTATACACACTGTCCCGCCCCCCCCCCCCTTCATATACACTGACTCTTTTTCCCTGTACACACTGCTCCCACTCCTTTTTGAAACTGTCATGCTCCCTGTACACACTGCCCCTGTCATAAATGCCACTCCCAGCCACTATCAGCTGTATTTATGTATGTCTGTACACAGTATGGGAGTGAGGGCAGGAGGGCACAGTACAGGGGGGTTGGAGGACACAGTAGAGGGGAGGTCAGAAGTGTACAGTATCAGGTGTAGTTATATATGGTGTCAAGTTTGAGTATTATAGGGAGGTATAGTGGCAGGATTGGAAAGTATGGAGAGATATAGTGACAGGATTGGATAGTATAGGGAGCTATAGTGACAGGATTGGATAGTATTGGGAGCTATAGTGACAGGATTGGATAGTATAGGGAGCTATAGTGACAGGATTGGATAGTATTGGGAGCTATAGTGACAGGATTGGATAGTATAGGGGGCTATAGTGACAGGATTGGAAAGTATGGAGAGATATAGTGACAGGATTGGATAGTATTGGGAGCTATAGTGACAGGATTGGATAGTATAGGGAGCTATAGTGACAGGATTGGATAGTATTGGGAGCTATAGTGACAGGATTGGATAGTATAGGGAGCTATAGTGACAGGATTGGATAGTATAGAGAGGTATAGTGACAGGATTGGATGGTATAAGGAGCTATAGTGACATTATTGGATAGTATAGGGTGAAATACAGTGGCAGCTGGTGCTCAAAATTTTGGGGGGCGCAAACAAACCGAAAAATTCTGAAAAAAAACCTTAAATTGCAGCCTCACTGTACCATCAATCGCATTCACTTTGCCCATCAATTGCCACCACTGTGCCCATCAAACGCAGACACTGTGCCCATCAATTGCCGCCACTGGGCCCTCTAAAATGCAGCCACTGTGCCCATCAATTGCCGCAACTGTGCCCATCAAACTCAGCCCCTGTGCCCATCAATTGCTCCCACTGTGCCCCATAAAATGCAGCCACTGGCCCCATAAAGTGCAGCCACTGTGACCATCAATTGCCGCCACTGTGCCCATCAAACGCAGCCACTGTGCACCATAAAATGCAACCACTGTGCCTATCAATTGCCACTACTGTGCCCATCAATTGCTCCCACTGTGCCCCATCAAACGCAGCCACTGTGCCCCATCAAACGCAGCCACTGTGCCAAATCAAATGCTGCCAGTGGGGGGCAGTGCCCCCCACTGGCCCGCCGTCTGCACTTACCTGTCCTCAATGTCTTCTGCCCTCCTCTCTTCCCATCCTCTGCTATGTTTGGACGCCTGATAGGAATGAAAATGGTTACCCTTGGTTGGGACTTTGCATAGACCACCAACTCAAAAAATGTATAAAAAATATTCTTTAATATATTAGATTAAAATACATAGAACAACACATATGATAGGGATGCACAACATGTGCTACATGAAAAATCAACCAATATACAGTATGTATAGTAACATACAAAGTGAATGCCCAAATGCCAGACGCGTTTCCGGTATGAGGTGTTCCAATACCTTCCTCAGGGGCCAAGGGTTCAGATAGTTTAACATTCAAAATAAATTCTAGAATTACAAAGAGACATGTCAGATAACACATACAGTCAGAGCATAAATGTATATCAGATGGTACATATAATCAGAAAAAACAGATGATCATGGTACAAGGAAGGGACTGTATTTAGATGGAGGATATATAATCACAAAAAAACTCATCAAAAATGCAAAAGCAACATCCCAACATACCTAGTATGGTGATTTAATGTCAGAAAAAAGCATTAGGGACCAGTGAGTCCATATTGGCGCTACACGCCTTGCCACCTGCGGGTATTGTAAGTATTAAGTGTGTTCTCAAGGTGCACAGTATCTGCAAAATCTGCATAGTAAAATAAAAAATAGGAAATAAAAAAAAAAAAAAGGAAAAATAATTGAAAATGGTGATTATGAGTTCCTTTAAAGGGGCTAAAAGACAGGGTGGGTGGATACATGATAATGAACCCCCCAGAAAAAAGACACAGATGAATGAGGTGTGACAAGAGTCACCCAAAAGTCATAGCTGCATGTGGGAAGGACATATAGTTAAACGGAAGTCCTAGGAAGTAAATACAAGAAAAGAGATAGAGGATTGAAATCCCCCCCTGATGAGAAGATGGGCCTCAAAAGAGGGGCCCTCAAATGAAAAATATCCCTAATTGAGGGAGACCATGCCTACCTATCAGGACATGACCCTAGTGTTTTCTCACGTTGGGTGGGACAAAACAGCTGATTGAAGACACTGCTGTTAAGCTAAATAGCCCAGGGAAGAATGTCCCAGCGTTCCACCTCTAGTAAAACCTATGGATATAGAGGTAAAAAATGCATTCAGTTCCATAGGGGGAGAGCGAATGATAAGGTGAAGAGATATTAAAGATAGTCCAAGTGTATAAGATCTACTTACAGGTGTGTCCGTCTGGCGTGTGAGGTCAAATCACTGGATGAATGCCTGAGAATGAATGATTCGCTTTCCATTTAAATAGGCCGGTCAGCAGATGCCAGCGCATGCGTGCAGCCACAAGCAACGGGGGTGGATGTGTGGAACAGACCGCCGCTGATGCGTGTCTGCGTCATTCCCCATCGTGTATGTGAGGGGAGGACGCTGCCCGTGCGTAATCATGGTCACTCCCCCTGACGCTGTCGGGAGGTAACCGCAGCATCAGTGGGGTGTGTGGAAGAAAAAAGAACGGAGGCCGTGTTGGGACATATATTGTGTGAATTGCCACATAAATGCATAGTGCAAAGCAAAGACTAATGTCCAGCTGTTAAAAAGAGCAAATATAGATACCTAAGCTACATGACCTAAGTCAATCTGGTGATAATAAAAGAGAAAAAAGAAAGAGGAAACAAAACAGATGCAAATAAAATTGCCACTAAGAGAACGCACATATAATTAGATGTCATCTAGTGAAAATGGGTATCTACGCATAGGCCAATTTATCTGGACCTCTCGGTGGGCTAGGTATGTTCCCACAAGAGGTCGGTCTGGTGATGTTCTACAATGGACTAAAGTGGGTATTGAGTGTCAATGTCTATTCTCCCTAGTGGTAGTATCTAAGACCTAACTCGTGGAAACTCAAAGGGTCAAGACATAAAAAATGTATCAAAAGAAATCTCGTTCCTGGGTCAAGTCAATCCACAGACGCAGATATATATAAACATTAGGCATGTGCAATTCGTTTAGTTCCGAATTAGTTTTTTAACGAATTTCGACAAATTCGTTAATTCGGGAATATCCGAATTAACGAAAACCCGTTTAACGAATTTTTTCCGAATATTTGTAAATTCGCTAAAATTGGACATTCGTAAATTTGGGCATTCGTACATTCGTACATTAGTAAATTAGTGAATTCGTAAATTTGTAAATTCGAAAATTCGGAAATCCGAAATAATAGTTAACTAATAATAACTTAACTATTAGTAATTAATTACTAGTAACTTTTAAATTAGAGGTATTGTAATTTCCTTTCAAATTTGGCTGTTAGTGAACGTAACACATACAAATTTATCCGAAGTTATGAATGATCCGAAAAAACGGAATGGAACGTAATGAATTATTAATAATAAATAACAATAATAATAATAACAACGTTTTTTTATTATGATTTATTATTAATTTGTTCGGTTCCATTTGTTTAGATGCAGCATTCGTTTTGGATAATTCGTAACTTTGGATAAATTCGTATTTGTTACGTTCACTGACAGTCAAATTTGAAAGGAAATTACAATACCTATAATTTAATAGTTAGTTACTATTTCAGATTTTTGAATTTTCGGATTTTTGGATTTTAAAACTTTGAATTTACAAATTTCCGAATTTTCTAATTTACAAATGTACGATTTTACGAATGTACGAATTTACGCATGTACAAATGTAAAAATGTACGAATATACAAATGAACGAATGTTCGAATTTACGAATGTACGAATGTACGAATGTACGAATGAACGCATTTACGAATTTACGAATGAACGCATTTACGAATCGCGATCATAACGAATGACCCGAAAAACGAAAAAAATAATAAACGAATGAAACGAAAACGAAAATGAACGAATTTTTTGGCTGTGCACATGTCTAATAAACATCTACCTCTGTGTAACATGACCATCAATTTCATTGCTCATCTCTACTCTTGTTCATCCTCCTCTTGTGTGATGATAACATGTATGTGTTTAGGGATCTGCAGGGGATCAAGATTGGAAGTCAGGAGAAAACACCAGGGAAGGATGGGGAAGGGGGACGAATGAAAACTCATCCCTGCCCTTCCCATACTCCCGATGTATATCCCTCCAGGAAAGGTCGGTAACTAATGCACTTGTTCAAGCCAGATGGTGATGTGGCTTGTAGGGCCACTATCCACCTGGTCTCCTTCTGGAGTAGGATCTTGTCCCAGTCACCCCCTCTATTGTTGGGGTGTACACGGTCCAGTACCAAAAATTTGATCTTTGGAAACTTTCCTTGATGTACGTCCCGGGCATGTCGACCCAGGGGTAAGTCAGGGTTGCACGTGCGCATGCTCGTTATGTGTCTACCCATTCGTATGTGGAATTCTAGTTTTGTTTTGCCCACATAAAAGCACCAGCACGGGCAAGTTAGTAAATAGACAACCCCAAAGGTGCAACAATTTGCAAAGTGAGATGGTTTGTATTTCTGTCCATTTGGTAAAATGACATTCTTGTCTGTATTCATGAATTGACACCTGGGGCATCCTCCGCATGTGAAAATTCCCAGACGTTTGCATGGATCCCCTCTAAATTCCCCAGTGTATTCGCTGGTAACCAGTCTGTCCCTGAGGGATCTTGCACGTCTAAACGTCACAAGAGGATCCCTAGGGACGAACTGATTGAGTATGGGAGCAATGCGAAGGATGTACCAGTGTTTGCGCAAGATTTTTTTCAAGGCTTTATGTTGTTTATTGAACGTCGTAATGATCCTAATGGGTGCATCTTGAGATTCATTGGGTGCTTTTTTGGTTTATCCAGAAGTAAATTTTGAGTGTTTTTTTCTCTTGCTGGTCTGAAGGCTTTCTTCAGACAGGTAGGAGAATATCCCCATTGGAGCAGTCTCCCCTGGAGTTTTTTTGCTTACATAAGGAACATGTTTTCATCAGAGCAATTTCTCCGAATGCGGAGATATTGCGTATAAGGGATAGAGTTAATCAATGGTGCCGGATGAAAACTGCCAGCATGCAAGATAGTATTCCCTGCTGTTTCTTTTCGATATAGTGTACTAGCTAATTGGCCATCTGAGTTCTTATAAATGGTGACATCAAGGAATGTAATTCTTTGAGGGTGACAGGTCATGGTGAATTTTAAGTTGAAATCATTCTTTCCCATGATTAACATACAATCGTTAAGACCGTCTATTGACCCATTCCATATGAAGAAGATGTCATCTATAAATCTATACCATGCTAGTATCTGGTCCATGTATAGAGCCTCTGGGGATAGAAATGTGTTCTCCCATTCCCCCAGATACAGGTTGGCGTACGATGGGGAACCACATGTCCCCATCGCCACCCCCTGTATCTGGAGGAAATGGGAGCTATTGAATGCAAAGGCATTATGCAACAGGATGAAATTTCGCGTTTGCATAATGAACACATGTAGAGGTTTATCGTCTTTATCTGATTGTGAGATGAATCGTCCCACAACTTCAACTCCCTTTTGGTGTGGGATAGAGCAGTATAGCGACTCCACATCAACTGTAACCAGGATCGAGTTTGGTGGGATCCATACATTTTCTAGATTTTTTAACACCTGAGAGGTGTCCCTAATATAGGAGGGCAAACTGGTGACTAGTGGGCGTAGTTGTTCATCAATGTATTTACTGAGGTTTTTCGTAATACTCCCCCTGCCAGAGACAATGGGTCTGCCAGGGGGGTTATCAAGGTTTTTATGGATCTTCAGGAGGCTGTAAAAGGTCGGAATTTTAGAGTGACTGGTGCGGATGAACTCCCACGTTTGTTGAGTAATGGTGCCCTCTAGATATGCCTGATCTACCAATGCAAAAAATTCCTTATCAAACCTTTCAATTGTTAATCTAGAGATCGGTTGGTACCATTCTTTATTCGATAATATCTTATTGAACATTTGTACATAATGAGAATTATTCATGATCACAATGTTCCCCCCTTTATCCAAGGGTTTGATGGTCAGCTGATGTTGGTTACTTAATGATATAAGTGCCTCTCTTTCTGTGTCGGACAAGTTGTCTGGTGATTGATCCTTAGTTTTTAGGTGTTGTATCTCCCTAGAGGTCATTGCTATAAAGGCTTTTAAATTGGAGTTCGAATTTAAAGATGGAAATTTGTTGGATTTTTTCTTCAATGTGGATTTGCCTAGAATACCCCCTGTGGTTGGGGTAGTGTGCAAAGCTAGCAGTGATTCGATATTTTTCAGCTGTTGGCGCCCCTGTGGGTTCCATTGTTGCCAGCGGTATGCCTTGCCTTCATTAAATGCTATTTTGTCCCTCCAAAATTTTTGTTCTTTTGTAGTTATTAATTCCTTGACCATTGTATCAATATGGTTTTTGATGTGTTCTTCTTGTTCTCCATAAGTGGAGATATCTTTAAATACTTCTAAATTAGTATATATTCCTTCAATCTCTTTTTCGAGAACAGTGATTCTTTTTCAGTATTCCTCGTTTAGCAAGTGCATCATAGTTTTTGTGCATTGTTGGAGATTGTTCTCCCATCATTTTTTGAAAGTATTATCCAAATTATTCAATGTGGGAAAAATTTGAACCCTCAATCAAAGAGGATTAATATCCTCCTGGATATAGTGTTCGAGGTTTTCCACTTGCCAAAAGAGAGAGACCTTGCTTTCCACTAGGCTTTTGAGTTGAAGGAAGAGGGAGTTCATTTCTGACCCCCTTGCTTCCCTTTGCCCATGTTCTCTATATTGTCCCATCAATGTATCAAATTCTCTTCCTTTGAACATGTTTGTGGGATAGGAGGTTGAGGAATATAATATCTAAACGTTTATCTCTACTGTAGTTCGCTGACCATCTATTCCTCTAGTAACTCTAAAGACAAAAGAGTTATTACAGAAAATCACAAACACAGATATAAAAGTATAAAAAACAAACAAAGTGTATAATACCTGCATCCTCATCATATGATCAGTTAGCATAAACCAATAATACTCCTAGAGTAGTAATCTAGCCGCTGAGTTAAAGGGTAAGTACCCAATGATATAATAACCTACTTCTGCAGATATAGTAAATAGGAGATAGTAAATAGTAAATAAGAGATGGTGGGAGTCTCTAAGGAGACGGGGGGTTGGGTATTTGCTACCCCTGATAAATAGAAAAAATAGAGGCTCCCATCATATCATGTCGAGCATGGTGGTCCCATCCCTTTCAGTAGAAATGAAAATGGTTACCCCCTTGGTTGGGACTTTGCATAGACCACCAACTCAAAAAATGTATAAAAAATATTCTTTAATATAATAGATTAAAATACATAGAACAACACATATGATAGGAATGCACAACATGTGCTACATGAAAAATCAACCAATATATGTATAGTAACATACAAAGTGAATGCCCAAATGCCCGACGCGTTTCCGGTATGAGGTGTTCCAATACCTTCCTCAGGGGCCAAGGGTTCAGTTTAACATTCAAAATAAATTCTAGAATTACAAAAAACATGTCAGATAACACAAACAGCCAGAGCATAAATGTATATCAGATGGTACATATAATCAGAAAAAACAGATGATCATGGTACTATCCAATCATAGCGCCCCTGCAGTTTCAGCCAATCAGGTGATGGGTAACAGATCCGAGCACCTGATTGGCGGAGAGGTGGTTTAGTGTTACATAGTTACATAGTTACATAGTAGGTGAGGTTGAAAAAAGACACAAGTCCATCAAGTCCAACCTATGTGTGTGATTATGTGTCAGTATTACATTACATATCCCTGTATATTGCGGTCATTCAGGTGATTATCTAATAGTTTCTTGAAGCTATCAATGCTCCCCGCTGAGACCACCGCCTGTGGAAGGGAATTCCACATCCTTGCCGCTCTTACAGTAAAGAACCCTCTACGTAGTTTAGGGTTAAACCTCTTTTCTTCTAATTGTAATGAGTGGCCACGAGTCTTATTAAACTCTCTTCTGCGAAAAAGTTTTATCCCTATTGTGGGGTCACCAGTACAGTATTTGTAAATTGAAATCATATCCCCTCTCAAGCGTCTCTTCTCCAGAGAGAATAAGTTCAGTACTCGCAACCTTTCCTCATAACTAAGATCCTCCAGACCCTTTATTAGCTTTGTTGCCCTTCTTTGTACTCGCTCCATTTCCAGTACATCCTTCCTGAGGACTGGTGCCCAGAACTGGACAGCATACTCCAGGTGCGGGCGGACCAGAGTCTTGTAGAGCGGGAGAATTATCGCTTTATCTCTGCAGTTGATCCCCCTTTTAATGCATGCCAATATTCTGTTTGCTTTATTAGCAGCAGCTTGGCATTGCATGCCATTGCTGAGCCTATCATCCACTAGGACCCCCAAGTCCTTTTCCATCCTAGATTCCCCCCAGAGGTTCTCCCCCCAGTGTATAGATTGCATTCATATTTTTGCCACCCAAATGCATTATTTTACATTTTTCTACATTGAACCTCATTTGCCATGTAGTCGCCCACCCCATTAATTTGTTCAGGTCTTTTTGCAAGATTTCCACATCCTGCGCAGAAGTTATTGCCCTGCTTAGCTTAGTATCGTCTGCAAATACAGAGATTGAACTGTTTATCCCATCCTCCAGGTCGTTTATGAACAAATTAAATAGGATTGGTCCCAGCACAGAACCCTGGGGGACCCCACTACCCACCCCTGACCCTTCCGAGTACTCCCCATTTATCACCACCCTCTGAACTTGCCCTTGTAGCCAGTTTTCAATCCATGTACTCACCCTATGGTCCATGCCAACGCACCTTATTTTGTACAGTAAACGTTTATGGGGAACTGTGTCAAATGCTTTTGCAAAATCCAGATACACCACGTCTACGGGCCTTCCTTTATCTAGATGGCAACTCACCTCCTCATAGAAGGTTAATAGATTGGTTTGGCAAGAACGATTCTTCATGAATCCATGCTGATTACTGCTAATGATATCATTCTTATTACTAAAATCTTGTATATAGTGCCTTATCATCCCCTCCAAGAGTTTACATACTATTGATGTTAGGCTAACTGGTCTGTAATTCCCAGGGATGTTTTTTGGGCCCTTTTTAAATATTGGTGCTACATTGGCTTTTCTCCAATCAGCTGGTACCATTCCAGTCAATAGACTGTCTGTAAAAATTAGGAACAACGGTCTGGCAATCACCTGACTGAGTTCCCTAAGTACCCTCGGATGCAAGCCATCTGGTCCCGGTGATTTATTAATGTTAAGTTTCTCAAGTCTAATTTGAATTCCGTCCTCTGTTAACCATGTAGGTGCTTCCTGTGTTGTGTCATGAGGATAAACACTGCAGTTTTGGTTACTGAAGCCCCCTGATTCACTCGTGAAGACTGAGGAGAAGAATAAATTCAATACCTCTGCCATCTCCCCATCCTTTGTAACCAGATGTCCTTCCTCATTCTTTATGGGGCCAATATGGTCTGTCCTCCCTTTTTTACTGTTTACATACTTAAAGAATTTCTTGGGATTTCTTTTGCTCTCCTCCGCTATGTGTCTTTCATGTTCTATCTTAGCCGTCCTAATTGCACCCTTACATTTCTTATTGCATTCTTTATAAACTCTGAATGCTGTGGATGATCCCTCAACCTTGTATTTTTTGAAGGCCTTCTCCTTTGCTTTTATATGCATTTTTACATTGGAGTTAAGCCATCCAAGATGTTTGTTCGCTCTTTTAAATTTATTACCCAATGGGATACATTGGCTAATGCCCTTATTTAATATGCTCTTAAAGCAAACCCATCTCTCCTCCGTATTCTTTGTTCCTAATATTTTATCCCAATTTATGCCTTTTAGCAAGGTTTGTAGTTTAGGGAAGTTGGCTCTTTTGAAATTCAGTGTCTTTGTGTTCCCTTCATGTCTCCTATTTGTGTGATTTATACTGAAACTAATTGACCTGTGATCGCTGTTACCTAAATTGCCCCGTATTTCCACATCTGTTATCAGGTCTGTATTGTTGGTAATCAGTAGATTTAGTAATGTTTTATTTCTAGTTGGTGCGTCTACCATCTGACCCATAAAATTGTCCTGCAAGACACTAAGGAACTGGTGAGCCTTAAATGAATGCGCGGTTCCCTCCGCCCAGTCTATGTCTGGATAATTAAAATCCCCCATTATGATAACACTTCCCATCCTTGCTGCTAATCCAATTTGTGATAGGACATCCGTCTCCACTTCCTCCCTCAGGTTAGGGGGCCTATAGCATACTCCCAGTATTATTATTGTGTTAGGAAAGCAAATATTCATTTTCTTTTCTGGCGCTCGCAGGTCACATTTTTTGATGCCTATTAGAGCCTGTGGCTCTAATCAGGTGCTTCGAAATCACCCCTCGCCGCTGTAATTCAGGCGCCCTGCGCCCGAAAAGGTGCCGGGCGACTGAATAGGGGGTGGCAGCGGTGGCCATAGATAGATTCACGCATTGCATGAATCTACCTTTTGGTGATAAAGGGGGGTGGCAGGAGAGAGCGGGCGGCACCCATACGCCCTTTATTGTCAGACCCCTGATCAGCCCCTCTTCAGACCTCAGATCATCCCCTTTAAACTTTCTTTTCAGACCCCCCATTTAGCCCTTCTTCAGATTCCTGATCAGACCCTCTTCAAACCGCAGATCAGACCACTTTAAACTACTTTTTAGACCCCCGATCAACCCCTCTTCACTATTCACTGAAATAGTGGCAGCTTAGTTCTGTATGCAGTGACATGTGCTCAGTGGCATAGCGTGGGGGGTGCGGAGGGGGCCGTGGCCCCGGGCGCAACATTTATGGGGGCGAAATTCCTCTGGCTGCTCAGAGGCTGCTCCTCTGGATGTTCAGTCTCTGGCGCCCTGTGATTGGGCGTATGGGGTCATATGCGGCGGCAGGCTGGCCTGTCCACGATTGCAGTAAATCCTGGAGTCCCGCCACTGCACATGTTCAATCTCCGGCACCCTGTGATTGGGCAAATGGGGTCATGTGTGGAGGCAGGACTCCAGGAGCAACCATGATCGTTAACAGGCCAACCCTGCTGCCACACATGACCCCATACGCCCAATCACAGGGTGCCGGAGACTGAAAATGGCGGAGCATGGGGGACACAAGAAATCGAGATTGTGAGCCGCCGCTGTCTTCTCCTCCTCCTCCCCTCCGGACAGGTGGAGAACAAGGAAGAGAAGGTGAGACTCCCTAGTGATCATGAGTCGTGTTGCTGGCCCGGGGTGGGGTGGGGGGTGGACACGGTCTGGGGAGAGGGAGCAGCCAGCCAGAGAGATAGAGTAGAAGAGCAGCTAGAGTCATGCAGTGTAGTGGTCAGTATAGGAATACTGTAGGTAGGATAGTGTAGTGGTCAGTATAGTGGTCAGTGTAGTGGTCAGTGTAGTGGTCAGTGTAGTGTAGTGGACAGTATAGTGGACAGTATAGTGTAGTGGACAGTATAGTGGTCAGTGTAGTAGTGTAGTGGACAGTATAGTGGTCAGTGTAGTTTAGTGGACAGTATAATGGTCAGTGTAGTGTAGTGGACAGTATAGTGGACAGTATAGTGTAGTGGACAGTATAGTGGTCAGTGTAGTGGGCAGTATAGTGGTCAGTGCAGTGGACAGTATAATGGTCAGTGTAGTGGTCAGTGTAGTGTAGTGGTCAGTATAGTGGTCAGTGAAGTGTAGTGTACAGTATAGTGGACAGTATAGTGGTCAGTGTAGTGGACAGTAGAGTGGACAGCATAGTGTAGTGGTCAGTATAGTGGACAGTATAATGTAGTGGTCAGTGTAGTGGACAGTGTAATGTAGTGGACTGTATAATGGTCAGTGTAGTGTAGTGGACAGTATAGTGGTCAGTGTAGTGTAGTGGACAGTATAATGGTCAGTGTAGTGTAGTGGACAGTATAGTGTAGTGGTCAGTGTAGTGTAGTGTCAGTGTAGTGGTCAGTGAAGTGTAGTATACAGTATAGTGGACAGTATAGTGTAGTGGACAGTATAGTGGTCAGTGTAGTGTAGTGGACAGTATAGTGGTCAGTGTAGTGTAGTGGACAGTATAGTGGACAGTATAGTGTAGTGGTCAGTATAGTGGACAGTATAGTGTAGTGGACAGTACAGTGGTCAGTGTAGTGGACAGTGTAGTGTAGTGGACAGTATAGTGATCAGTATAGTTGTCAGTGTAGTATAGTGGACAGTATAGTGGTCAGTGTAGTGTAGTGGTCAGTATAGTGGACAGTATAGTGGTCAGTGTAGTGTAGTGGTCAGTATAGTGGTCAGTGTAGTGTAGTGGACAGTATAATGGTCAGTGTAGTGTAGTGGACAGTATAGTGGACAGTATAGTGTAGTGGTCAGTATAGTGGTCAGTGTAGTGTAGTGGTCAGTACAGTGGTCAGTGTAGTGTAGTGGACAGTATAGTGGTCAGTGTAGTGTAGTGGTCAGTATAGTGGTCAGTGTAGTGGACAATGTAGTGTACAGTATAGTGGTCAGTGTAGTGTAGTGTACAGTATAGTGTAGTGGACAGTATAGTGGTCAGTATAGTGGACAGTACAGTGGCCAGTAAAGTGGTCAGTCTAGTGTAGTGGACAGTATAGTGGTCAGTGTAGTGGTCAGTATAGTGAACAGTATAGTGGTCAGTGTAGTGTAGTGGTCAGCATAATGGACAGTATAGTGTAGTGGTCAGTATAGTGGACAGTATAGTGTAGTGATCAGTATAGTGGACAGCATAGTGTAGTGGACAATATAGTGGTCAGCATAGTGTACAGTATAGGGGTCAGTGTAGTGGACAGTATAGTGGTCAGTGTAGTGGACAGTGTAGTGGACAGTATAGTGGTCAGTGTAGTGGACAGTGTAGTGTAGTGGTCAGTATAGTGGACAGTAGAGCATAGTGTTCAATATAGTGGACAGTAGAGTGTAGTGGACAGTATAGTGTAGTGTACAGTATAGTGGTCAGTGTAGGGGACAGTATAGTGGTCAGTGTACTGGACAGTGTAGTGGACAGTATAGTGTACAGTGTAGTGCAGTGGACAGTATAGTGGTCAGTAGAGTGTAGTGGCCAATATAGTGGACCGTATAGGGTAGTGGACAGTACAGAGGTCAGTGTAGTGGACAGTATAGTGTAGTGGACAGTATAGTGGTCAGTAGAGTATAGTGGTCAATATAGTGGACAGTATAGTGGTCAGTGTAGTGGACAGTATAGTGGTCAGTGTAGTGGACAGTATAGTGGACAGTATAATGGACAGTACAGTGGACAATATAGTGTAGTGGTCAGTATAGTGGACAGTATAGTGTAGTGGACAGTATAGTGGTCAGTATAGTGTAGTGGACAGTATAGTGGCCAGTATAGTGTATTGGCCAGTATAGTGTATTGGCCAGTATAGTGGTCAGTGTAGTGTAGTGGACAGTATAGTGGACAGTGTAGTTTAGTGGTCAGTATAGTGCACAGTATAGTGTAGTGAACAGTATAGTGGTCAGTATAGTGTAGTGGACAGTATAGTGGTCAGTGGAGTGGAGTGGACAGTATAGTGGTCAGTATAGTGTAGTGGACAGTATAATGGTCAGTGTAGTGTAGTGGAAAGTATAGTGGTCAGTGTAGTGGACAGTATAGTGGACAGTATAGTGTAGTGGTCAGTATAGTGTAGTGGACAGTATAGTGGTCAGTGTAGTGTAGTGGACAGTATAGTGATCAGTATAGTGTAGTGGACAGTATAGTGGTCAGCGTAGTGTAGTGGACAGTATAGTGGTCAGTGTAGTGGACAGTATAGTGGACAGTGTAGTGTAGTGGTCAGTATAGTGGACAGTGTAGTGGACAGTATAGTGAACAGTGTAGTGTAGTGGTCAGTATAGTGGACAGTAGAGTGTAGTGGTCAATATAGTGGACAGTATAGTGTGGTGGACAGTACAGAGGTCAGTGTAGTGGATAGTATAGTGGACAGTATAGTGTAGTGGACAGTATAGTGGTCAGTATAGTGTAGGGGAAATTATAGTGTTCAGTGTAGTGTAGTGGTCAGTATAGTGGACAGTAGAGTGTAGTGGTCAATATAGTGGACAGTATAGTGTAGTGGACAGTATAGGGGTCAGTGTAGTGGACAGTATTGTGTAGTGGTCAGTATAGTGGACAGTATAGTGTAGTGGACAGTATAGTGTAGTGGACAGTATAGTGGTCAGTGTCGTGGACAGTATAATGGTCAGTGTAGTGGACAGTATAGTGGTCAGTATAGGAATCAGGTTGGTTAGTACTATTGTAGGAAGGGAAGGGACAGGACACAGGAGTGCTAAAAGTCAGCACATTAGGGGGCACAAATTACTTGCCTTGCCCCGGGCGCTGACAACCCACGCTACGCCACTGCATGTGCTCACTTAATGCATTCCTGGATACAGACACTCCCGGGGCTGCTGTAGTCCCTCCCTCTCAGCCTGTGTGAACAAGTAACGAAAAAGTATATAACTGTGCTGACCCAGTGAGAAAGAAAACAAGGCTGCTACATAAAAATATGACAAATATTCAAAGGTAAAATGGTGTAAATATGTAGCACTACAACGTGTCAAAAAAATGTGAGAACAAAATTCAAAAACTTATGAGTGACTCCCCACTGTGATGTAGGTATAAATAAAGTCAATGATAAAAGTCCCACATTATAGTGAAAAATGAAGTCCAATATGTGTGGAGAAATCTTCTGGCATGTGATTCTGGTATGTGATTCATTTACATGGAGCTCTTGAAGTGTAGAGAGATAAAATACTCTTACCGGAAGTGGTGGATTCGGATGCCGGTAGCACCGAATCAAACGAGCTTAGAGATCCAGATGGATGGCTGTCCTGGGATGGAGTGGGGGTGCCGGATCTCAAACCACAATAAACCTACAATTTTGATCTGCACGATTGGAGCACTCCGTTGTTTTCGTTCCACACTATGTGACGTGAGACTTGGACCTTCCTGCCGAATGTGGGACTCCTTTCGGGTGGTGGATACCGTTGCAGCTGTTCCAGACAAGGGGAGAAGTGGTTTGAGATCCGGCACCCCCATATATGTATATGTGTATGAATATATCTGTTTATATATCTGTATATATGTTTTTTGCACAACCGCATGGTCATCTCTGTGCCCCCAGTTGTGCTTTCTGTGAGCATTGGCATACATCCACACTTTTGTTCCTGCACGGCGATTCACGTGCTGACAGAGTTGTCTTCACACGCATGCTCATGTCCTTTGTACAGAAGCACAACTGGTTACACCATGTGGTGAGACAATATCTCTCAACGTTTCTCTGTGCATTTTTACATCATTCACTTATGTCCCCTTTTTATATATATATACCGTATATATTTTATATATTTATTTATATATATTTATATATTTGAATTAGAATCTCATGTTCTGTGTTTCAATGTCTACTACCTATCATTAATTCCCTGTATTGATATGGTACCTTTTTTATTATATATTTTTTTATTATATTTTTATATTAATTTAAGTCTATACATCTGACCTTTTTTAATGCAATTTCCAATGTAAATTTATTTTACGTCTCCAGTCTGTAGTGTACGATATATACTGTTCTGATCTATATCCCACCTAAAACACCTGGACGTGGACTGGTATGGAACTTGGAATAATCAATTATCCATCACAGGACATCCCCTCCTACTAGCCACTCCTTCCCATGTACACATGTCGGCCTACTGGCCCATACAGACTGTGCTCCTGTTCTCCTGGCTCTGATGAAGAGGTTACCCTCGAAACGCGTCAGCATTTTTTAAATACCTGCCTCAACATGGGCATACCCCAATTTTAACTTTTTAGTGCCTATTTTGTTACCTGTTTTTATGCAACATAGTATTTGTATGATTCAATATTTAAATAATTGTATTCCTTATACATGATTAAACCATACATGTGTCAAGAGATAGTACTTACCGAGGCCGAGATGCCGAGAGCGGTTTCGCCTTTGCGACTAAGCGCAGTCCGCCCCCTGGAGTTGGGACAGGGGGGTGAACGGCACAAAGAGGCACAGGCTCCCCAATGGACCGTAAGTGGCTCGCTGGTGAGGTCTAGTAGAGAGGAGCCGCTGTGTAGGTACTGGTAGGTGGGTGCAGACAGAGGCAACCAGCAGGAGGTCCAGAGCTGGGCAGAGGGTCAAACACTGGAAAGGTGCTATGGCACTACAGGATCTGCAAGGTAAGGTGACAAGATCAAGAAAGTCCAGGCACAAGCAAGGGGTCAGGCTGGGAGACAGGAGACAGTCCAGGTAACAGGCCGAGGGTCAAACACAGGAGATTGGTGGGAATCCGATAAGCAGGCAGAGGTCAGGTCCAGGAGAGAGGCAAGAGAAATCCAAGGGCAAATCCGGGTCACAACAGGTAGTCAGGCAGAGATTCAGGATACAGGTTCAGATACTACAGGAAGCTGAGACAAACCAGCAATTTGTTTGATCCTCTGAGCGCCTTTTATAGGCTGCCCAGGGAATCACGTTGGGTGTGCACCAGTGCGCGTGCGCGAGCGCCGTAACGCCGAGCCGCGAACGCGCATGCGCCGAAACGCCGTTCCGCCGGGAATACGAGAAAAACGACCGGACCGGAACGAAGGCTTCTTCTGACAGTGCCCCCCCCCGAGGGGTGGCCTCTGGACACCCAAGGTTGACATCAATTCTGGATGTTCTCGGTGAAAAGCCTGGAGAAGTTGAGGAGCATGTAGATTCCTGGCTGGTTCCCAGGAGTTATCCTCAGAAGGATACCCCTTCCATTTAATTAAATACTGTAGCTGTCTGCCATTTTTTCTGCAACTTAGAATTTTTTCTACCTCAAACTCGTCTTCTCCGTCGATTGGAACCGGTGGTGGTGGAGGCTTTTCTCTGTCAGGAAAAGGACTGGGAGCCATAGGTTTTAAGAGGGATGCATGGGTGTACCTTGTAAGCATCAGGAAGGGCTAATTCAAAAGCGACTGGGTTGATTACCCTCTTTATTTTAAAAGGACCTATAAATTTTGGCCCCAATTTCCGAGAGGGGATTGGCAGTCTGAGATGGATAGTTGATAGCCATACTTCTTCGCCTACTTTGAAGGCCGGGTTCTCCTTCCTTCCCTTGTTGTAGTACTTTCGGTAGTCATCCTGAGCCTTTTGCATCGCTGCTTTGATCTTTTGAAAATTTAACTGGATAGAATTTACTCGGTCCTGCACCGCAGGGACGGATAATTCAGGGATGGAGACTGGAAGAAAGGAAGGGTGGAATCCAAAATTGGACCAGAAAGGTGTCTGGTTGGTAGCGGAATGGATGGAGTTGTTATATGCAAATTCTGCATAAGGTAGGAGGAAGGACCATTCGTCCTGGGAATCGGAACAGAAGCATCGGAGGTATTGCTCCAGGGTTTGATTTGTCCTCTCCGTCTGACCGTTACTTTGAGGATGATAAGCAGAAGACAAGCAAATCTTTATTTCCAAGGTCTTGCATAATTCCTTCCAAAACTTTGAAGTGAATTGAACTCCTCTGTCAGAGGTGATGCTCACTGGGGTGCCATGAAGCCTGATAATTTCTTTAAAAAATATGCTAGCAGTAGCAGAGGCAGAGGGAGTACCCACCATAGGCAGAAAGTGTGCCATTTTTGAGAGTCGATCAATTACGACAAAGATAGTGGTGAATCCTCCTGATGGAGGTAAATCCACAATAAAGTCCATGGAGATTTCCGTCCATGGGCGTTCAGGGATAGACAAGGGTTTGAGCAGCCCCCATGCCCTTGTATTTGAGCTCTTGCTACGCTGGCACGGGATGCAGGATGAAACATAGTCCTTGCAGTCTTGTCTCCAGCCTGGCCACCAAAAGAAACGAGAGATCAATTCCATGGTCTTTTGTGACCCAAAATGGCCTGCTAGCTTGTGGTCATGAAAGGACTGTAGGGTTAGGAGTCTTGATTCCAGCGGGACGAAGATTTTTCCATGCGACCAAAATAAATCATTGCGTTTCTCCATAGAAGTTACTTGGGGTTCAGAGCATTGAGCAGATGTGGATTTGATTGCGGACATAAGGTCTCCTTGAGTAACTAGAAGGAAATTTTGCGGAGACAAGATGGTACTTGGCTCTGTTACCTGGGAAGTTTCATGGAACATCCTTGAAAGTGCGTCCGCTTTTCCGTTCTTTGAACCTGGTCTATAAGATATGTGGAAATTAAACCGGGAAAAGAAGAGAGCCCACCGGGCCTGCCTGGGTCTTAGACGTTTAGCAGTTCGCAGGTACTCCAGGTTTTTGTGGTCAGTAAAGATCATGATAGGATTGGACGCCCCCTCCAGCAGATATCTCCACTCCTCTAAGGCAAATTTGATGGCCAGTAATTCTCTATCGCCTACGTCGTAGTTTCTCTCGGGAATGCTTAATTTCCGGGATGCAAAAGCCACGGGATGTAATAGAGCCTTGAGTCCTTGTCTCTGTGAGAGGATGGCACCAGTAGCGGTCTCTGAGGCATCAACTTCCAGAATAAAGGGCAGGGCTGGATCCGGGTGTCGTAAGATTGGTGCAGACGAGAATAGTGCCTTCAATTTTAGAAATGCTTCCTGGGCCTCTGAGGACCATTGAAAACGACTATGCTGGCGTGTCAGTTGAGTAATGGGAGCCACAATAGTTGAAAATCCTACAATGAATCTCCGGTAGAAGTTGGAGAAACCTAAGAAGCGTTGCACCCCTTTTCTGTCTACAGGGGCTGGCCATTCCTGGATTGCTTTGACCTTCTGGGGGTCCATTGCGACACCGTCAGTCGAAATTATAAATCCCAAGAATTGCACTGTAGTTTTCTCAAATTCACATTTCTCTGCCTTGAGGTATAATTTGTGTTTTCTGAGAATCGAGAGAACCAGTTTGACATGCACCCGATGGAGTTCCAGGGTGGTTGAAAAAATGAGAATGTCGTCAAGGTAGACTACTAGAAAGTTGTCAAGATGTTCACGAAAGATATCGTTCACTAAGTGTTGGAACGTGGCCGGGGCATTACAGAGTCCAAACGGCATTACCAGGTACTCATAGTGTCCAAACCTGGATCTAAAGGCGGTCTTCCATTCATCGCCTGCTCGGATCCGGATGAGATTGTAGGCGCCACGCAAGTCTAGTTTGGAAAAGATGCGGGCGGATCTGAAGCGTTGGAATAATTCCGGGATGAGAGGAAGCGGGTACCGATTCTTGACGGTAATTTTATTTAATTCCCTGTAATCGATGCAAGGTCGGAGGGATCCATCTTTTTTCTCTACAAAGAAAATACCAGCTCCAGCGGGTGATGAGGAGGAGCGAATGAACCCTTTCTCAAGATTTTCGTCAATGTATGTTTTAAGAGCCTTTAATTCTGTTTCGGACAGAGGGAAAATGCGGCCAAAAGGAATTTCAGCACCCGGCAACAGGTCTATGGGGCAGTCGTAAGGCCGATGAGGTGGTAGACAGTCTGCCTGTTGTTTGTCAAATACATCTCTGAATTCCAGGTAGCTCTCAGGTACATGTTGCAGATCATTGGACGTGGTTGCAATGGTGGAAACGGAAGCTGGGGCCGGGAGAAGGCAATGTCTGGAGCAATATTGAGATGAGAAAGAGACTTCTCTCCTATTCCAGTTAATCTGTGGTTCGTGGGCTTGAAGCCATGGGAGTCCCAGGATTATGGGGAACATTGGAGAAGAGATAATATCGAAGCGGAGGTATTCCTGGTGGCCAGTATCAGTGGTGGTAAGGATGGGTCTGGTTTCTTGCGTGATGGGCCCTGAGCGGGGAAGAGACCCATCAGCTAGGTGGATCTGTAGACTTTGGTTCTTCGTGGTCAAAGGAACATGCAAGCTTGCGGCTAATGAGGCATCCAAAAAGCAGCTACACGCTCCGGAGTCAATTATAGCGGGTAGGTGAACCTCCTTTTCCGGGAGCTGTAGGGAGACAAAAAGAGTAACGTAAGGTTGAGAAGACCCGGTAACTTGTTGATTAAAAGCAGGCCGTAAGCAGGACTTACTGGGTCTCACGGGGCAAGAACGAAGGAAGTGTCCAGAACCCCCACAGTAAAGGCACAGATTGCCCTGGCGTCTTCGTAGTCTTTCCTCCGAAGTGAGCGGGGCGCGGACTAGGCCAAGCTGCATTGGTTCAGCTTCAGGAGTGGTAGGAATCGGTGGAGCTGTGTAAGGCGGATGGACAGGAGTCGATTTAGGCATCGCCCAGGTAGGGCGAGAAGTCTGAAAACGCTCCGTGCGTCGCTCACGCATGCGACGATCCAATTTAGTGGTAACTTGGATGAGGTCTTCCAAAGAATCAGGGGTCTCAATCCTGGCCAGCTCATCCTTCAGTGCTTCAGACAACCCTTGACGGAACTGATATTTAAGGGCAGGTTCATTCCAGCTAGTATCGGCTGAACTTTTCCGGAATTCTACAATGTAGTCCTCTACAGGCCTACGTCCTTGGCTCAGGTTGTGCAGTAAGGTTTCGGCCGTGGCCGTGCGCTGGGGGTCGTCGTAAAGTTGTGCCATACCTTTGAAGAAGGCATCTACGGAATTCAGGATAGGGTTTCTCTGTTCCATTAGGCTGTGAGCCCAAGCTTGTGGTTCATCGGCCAGGAGAGAAATGATGAACCCAACTTTTACCACCTCTGATGAAAAGGTCCTAGGTTGCAGAGCCAAATACAGGGAGCAAGCGTTTTTAAAGGCCCTGAACTTCTTGCGATTGCCGGAGAAGCGCTCTGGTGTGGGAACCCTGGGTTCTGGAGCGGCCATGACCACAGTGGGATTAGTTGGCATCTGAGGAGAGGAAGCTCCACTGGGAGATACAGAAGCCGCGGCAGGAGCTGGAGATGGTCCGGAAAGCTGCTGAAGGCGACCATCAATTTGGGCGTAGCCGTCTTGTAATTTCTGGACGGCCTCAGTGAGGGCCGAGACCTGCTGACATAGGATCTCCAATGGGGAACGCGCTCTGTCGGCCTCAGACATGGCTGGTTTGTACTGTCAAGAGATAGTACTTACCGAGGCCGAGATGCCGAGAGCGGTTTCGCCTTTGCGACTAAGCGCAGTCCGCCCCCTGGAGTTGGGACAGGGGGGTGAACGGCACAAAGAGGCACAGGCTCCCCAATGGACCGTAAGTGGCTCGCTGGTGAGGTCTAGTAGAGAGGAGCCGCTGTGTAGGTACTGGTAGGTGGGTGCAGACAGAGGCAACCAGCAGGAGGTCCAGAGCTGGGCAGAGGGTCAAACACTGGAAAGGTGCTATGGCACTACAGGATCTGCAAGGTAAGGTGACAAGATCAAGAAAGTCCAGGCACAAGCAAGGGGTCAGGCTGGGAGACAGGAGACAGTCCAGGTAACAGGCCGAGGGTCAAACACAGGAGATTGGTGGGAATCCGATAAGCAGGCAGAGGTCAGGTCCAGGAGAGAGGCAAGAGAAGTCCAAGGGCAAATCCGGGTCACAACAGGTAGTCAGGCAGAGATTCAGGATACAGGTTCAGATACTACAGGAAGCTGACACAAACCAGCAATTTGTTTGATCCTCTGAGCGCCTTTTATAGGCTGCCCAGGGAATCACGTTGGGTGTGCACCAGTGCGCGTGCGCGAGCGCCGTAACGCCGAGCCGCGAACGCGCATGCGCCGAAACGCCGTTCCGCCGGGAATACGAGAAAAACGACCGGACCGGAACGAAGGCTTCTTCTGACAACATGTCTTGATGTAGGCGTCTGACCATGCGCCTTCCATCCACCTCCTACCAAACAATCCGGCACCCCCACTCTATCCCAGGACAGCCATCCATCTGGATCTCTAAGCTCGTTTGATTCGGTGCTACCGGCATCCGAATTCACCAGTTCCGGTAAGAGTATTTTATCTCTCTACACTTCAAGAGCTCCATGTAGATGAATCACATACCAGAAGATTTCTCCACACATATTGGATTTCATTTTTCACTATCATGTGGGACTTTTATCACTGACTTTATTTATACCTACATCACAGTGGGGAGTAACTCATAAGTTTTTGCATTTTGTTCTCACATTTTTTTTGACACGTTGTAGCGCTACATATTTACACCATTTTACCTGTGTGAACAAGTGCTTGGGAGGAGTAGAGGAGGCAGCCACACCCCCAGCTCCGCCCACCTTCTCGGGCTGCCTTGGGATCTAGTGAAGATCCCCGAGGGACAGTCTATTGTGATTAAATGAAAGGGGAGTATTACAGGCAGAGGCAGCCTCCCACGCACCGCTGATTCTCCTGCTGACTCGATCGGCTTGAAAGCAGAACGTTTACAAAGTTTACAAAGCTGCAAGGGGACAGGGGAAGTGCAGGGGCCCCCAGTGCAGCTCATTAAGATGGCCCTGCCCTTCTCCCCTCTCATGCATTGAGAAAAGTCAATGCATTGTTGCACTTTATGCATGTAGCAAAAATGAGGGAGAGTCTGATGAACGACAGGATTGTCTTCTATTCAGTGTCAAAAATTCTCAGGCTTTTATCAAGGGATGAGAGGATATGTCAGGAAATTAACACAACTGATGCTCGTTTTCATGCAGCTTAGGCCCCTTTCACACCAGTGGAATGATCGGGTCTATCTGTCTGTTTTTCAGGTGGACCCGATCGGACCACCCATTTTTCTCTATGTCACCTGCTGGCATCCAATCTGGTCCGCTAAAAACAGATGGATGGTGATACGATTGCCCATAGCTTCCAACTGTCCCTGATTTCGAGGGACTGCCCCTGATTTGGAGCAATCTCCCTCTGTTCCTCATTCCTCCCCATTTGTTCCTCATTTTGGTCTGATCTATAGAGTTGCATATAAAATGCACTTTTTATCTTTCAAAAAGTGGTTCCCAGCGCTAAACCTTTCATCTGATTTCTAAATTGCTGCATTTGTAAATTGTAAAAGCCAATATAAAGGAATAGTATAAGGATGGCTAGATGGTACCAGAGGATACAGCACCTCATCCCCAAAATAATCAAATGTTAAATGGGTATGTGGACAAGGGATTATAGCGGTGCTAGGGTCAGGAGGATTAAAGAAGGAAAGATAAGACAAAGAAAGCTAAAATTACAAATTTTATTACTAGTCTGTCATAAATACAATGTACATTCTGGACAATTCATACAATAATTATAAAAAATTTTTTATTATTGGTGTGGGGCTTAGGGTCGCATGAATGTCCAGCCACAGTTGCAATGTGTTACTGTTTATACTATGCAGTGTTTGGTCAAATTACTATCTCTAACATGTGTTTTCATGTCCACCACACAGAATTTTCTATATATATCCACCCTATGAGCTCCTGTTCCCTGAAGAAGCCAATGTTTTGGCGAAACATGTAGGAAAACGAGCCCCCCCTCTTTCAACGGCCAATTGACATCTGGCCCACTCGACCATTCTTAGGGTCACTACTAGTACATGTATCCACAAAAATTTTTTTATAATTATTGTATGAATTGTCCAGAATGTACATTGTATTTATGACAGACTAGTAATAAAATTTGTAATTTTAGTTTTCTTTGTCTTATCTTTCCTTCTTTAATCCTCCTGACCCTAGCACCGCTATAATCCCTTGTCCACATACCCATTTAACATTTTAATATAAAGGAATAGTAGTGGTAAGAAAAAGTCATTGTGCATTTAATTAACCTTTTTTTGGTTAATTCTCCTTTAAGGGTGTGTGATTGTTCTAAATCAGGGACAGTTGGGAGCTACAGTATGACCAACATGCACTGACACATCTGTGCATCTACGTGCGCCAGCATGCAAGGGCGGGCACATCCACATGTATTGGCGCACTTCCAATCTCGGGAAAGGCGCCAAGTTGCCTATTTAAAAGGAGGCCAGCTGTGTGCAAATCACTGGATGTTTTTCAGCTTCCCAAAGCTGAACACGATCTAACTTGTTTACATAGGCAGACCACCGTTCCTTCTCTGTGCAGGATGATCAGTGGGTGCCAGCGGACATCGAGTCTGCGGTGCCCACCGCTGGGCTCCCGCTGTGTATGATTACATGCCTCCTACCCGAAGGAGCCAGGTCAAGTGCAGGAATATATACGTGATCTGGTGCAGAGGTGCCGCCCTGTAGCAGTAAAGATGCTATGGGGCGGACCTTAAGTGGTTAAAGGATAATTTCACCTTTGTTAAAAAAACAATAAAAAATCCACATCTTTTTGCAGGTAAAAAAAAAATAGCATTTATTATTCTTTTTATCGAGGAACTTGGACAGCATTGTACCTGCAATCAGCAGATTGCGGGTGCAATGCAGGGCTACTGCAGACTGTCAGTGTAAGCTGTTTAACCACTTCCGGATCGCCCACCGCAGTTTTACGTGATGACTTTGAAGGAGGATATCATTGTTATGGCAGCAGCTAGCTGCCATAACCCCGGTATCCTCGTCTTCAGCGGGCGGTCCGGTTTAAGATAAAAGGGGTCTCTGCAGCGGATTCGCCGCAAGATCACTTTTATCGGTGGCGGGAGAGGGCCCCCCACCGCAATCCGCTTGCTGGGTATGAAGACGAGTGAGTGGAAGATGGCCCCCACCCGTCTCCATATCACTGCAGGGTGGAAGCAACGTCAAAACGTTACTTCCGCCCAAAGCTCTTAAAGGGCCATTTTTCTTTTTACATTTTTTTAAATGACCAATTTTTTTTTTTTTTTTTTATTGCATTTTAATGTAAATATGAGATCTGAGGTCTTTTTGACCCCAGATCTCATATTTAAGAGGTCCTGTCATGCTTTTTTCTATTGCAAGGGATGTTTACATTCCTTGTAATAGGAATAAAAGTGACACAATTTATTTTTTTTAAAAACAGTGTAAAAAATGTAAAAAAAAGGTAAAATAAATAAGAAAAAAAAAAATTAAACGCGCCCCGTCCCGACGAACTCGCGTGCAGAAGCGAGCGCATACGTGAGCAGCGCCCACATATGAAAACGGTGTTCAAGCCACACATGTGAGGTATCGCAGCGATCGGTAGAGCGAGAGCAATAATTCTAGTCCTAGAACCTCCTCTGTAACTTAAAACATGCAACCTGTAGAATTTTTTAAACGTTGCCTATGGAGATTTTTAAGGGTAAAAGTTTGTCGCCATTCCACGAGCGGGCGCAATTTTGAAGCGTGACATGTTGGGTATCACTTTACTCAGCGTAACATTATTTTTCACAATATAAAAAAAAATTGGGCCAACTTTACTGTTGTCTTAATTTTTAATTCAAAAAAGTGTATTTTTTCCAAAAAAAGTGCGCTTGTAAGGCCACTGCACAAATACGGTGTGACAGAAAGTATTGCAACGACCGCAATTTTATTCTCTAGGGTGTTAGAAAAAAATATGTATAATGTTTGGCGGTGCTAAATAATTTGCTAGCAAAAAAAACTGTTTTTAACTTGTAAACAACACATCTAAAAAGGAGGCTTGGTCTTTAAGTGGTTAAAAAAAATGCCATAGTTTGTAGACGCTATAACTTTTGCGCAAACTTTTTTACCAAAAATATGTAGCAGAATACAAATTGGCCTAAATGTATGAATAAATTAGATTTAAAAAAAATGTATTGGATGTGTTTTATAGCAGAAAGTAAAAATTATTATTATTATTTTTTTAATTGTCTTTATTTTTTGTTTATAACGCAAAAAATAAAAAACCCAGAGGTGATCAAATACCACTAAATGAAATCTTTTTTTGTGGGAAAAAAAAACAAAATAAATGTTATTTGAGCACAGCGTCGCACGTCCGTGCAATTGTCAGTTAAATTAACGTAGTGCCGTATTGCAAAAAATGGCCTGGTCATGAAGGGGGGTAAATCTTCCGGAGGTCAAATGGTTAAAGCGACACTAAAAACTATACTTATTCAAAAATAATCCATACACACTTAATGGCCCTGTAATCTCTTTTTCACAAAATGGTTACTGTTTTTGCTTCCTCCTTGTAACGTCCTCCATGAGCTCCCAAACTTCTCCTTTTCCCCTCATTGTTTGTAACAAAATGCAATTTTTAAAGGTGAACAGTGATGAGCTGGTGAATCCCGGTCACTTCCCAGGCAAGAGTTGTCTCAGGTGAGTTTTGCGAATCCTGGTACTGACAGTGCACTGCTCTATGCACACTATAAGTGAGCGAGCAAATCAGATCACATGCGTACTCCATCACACCTGCATGGTGTGAACGGAGCATAATGGAGGGTTACAACCCCTGTCAGTTTATTTTTATTTATTTTTGCCATCCCTGATGGGGAGATTTGCCCTCACTTCCAATCCCTCTCCACTATATCCAAAGCCATAAAAGTTTTTCCTTTAGTTATACTTTAAATGCTATAGATCAGTGTTTCTCAACTCCAGTCCTCAAGGCGCACCAACAGGTCATGTTTTCAGGATTTCCCTCATTTGAAATGTCTGTGGTAATTACTAAGGCAATGAAACTGATCAAATCACCTGTGCAAAATAGTGGAAATCCTGAAAACATGACCTGTTGGTGCGCCTTGAGGACTGGAGTTGAGAAACACTGCTATAGATGATATATATAAGATGAAAGTGAAAGTCGCTGACTGATAAGACGAGGGCTGAATTCATTGGCTCTGCAGTACACCTATAAAAATAAGATAAGAAAAGAAACAATTTGAAAAAGGAGCGCCAAAGGGAGTTTGAATGAGCAGTTAAACCTCGTGCAGAACATGTCCTTCTGTGCAATTCTGATTCTGTCTTTATTGTCCATAGCGGGTGAGTACAATTATTTAATGTTAGGTGTGTTTTTCTATACTGTATAGCCTGCAGTATGTTTTCTGATTAAATCATGTAACAACTCCATTACAGCCTGTGCTATGTGCTTTGGATAGCAAAGTCACATAGGCTCCATTCACATCTATGCATGTTGCTTTTGTGCGTTTCTGCATTGCTTTCCACATTTTTTACCGCAACTTTGCTGCGATTTGCTCCTTGTTTTTTTTTTTTTTATTTGTTGTTTGGCAAATTAAAAAATGAAAACCGCTGCAAAATCACAGTAAAAATGCACTACATGCTTTTCCGCAGCTTCTCCGTTGAAGTCTATTGAACCAAAAAAGCATTGTTTTGCGTTTAAATAAGTCCCCAACCCTTTTCAAAAATGCAGAGGCACAAAAATGCATTGAGGTGAATGTGTTCCATAGGAACCCACATTAAAAAAATGCCCCGCGTTTCTGCATGAAGCATGAAAATTGCATTGGTGTGAGCCTTAGTAGGTATATGACCTTGGATTTTTCAGTACTAATACAAATGTATCATAAAACGATTTGTTTAATTCTCTGTGCATTATGATTGGCCATTCTTTGCAAAGTAAAATTTCACTTAGCTTCACTTTCTTCACTAAGCTAGGTAAAAATGTATTATACAAAGTGAATAAGCTCTACTTCTTTAGTGGATAATCTTTCTGTATCTGCATGATGTGTTTGCTTTCCATGCCATGTATATACATTTCTACTACAATGTAACCATAATGTGCTCATAACATCCTTGTAACATTACAAGCCTTCCCGTATCTTGTTTCTGATATCGTTCACATCATTTCCACACCCTATTAAAAGAGAAGTATGGGATTTTATTGTTTTTTAGGAATCGTACATACCTAGGTAGATGCTGCATCTGTCCCCCGGTGTCTCTAACACTGAGTACCGAGCGATCGAACACCTCTGATGGCCAAGTTCTCACAGCTCCCTGAGCAGAGAGATGGTGACTGTCAGTCACAGCTCTCTGCTCTTCTCCCTCCTCACTCACTGGAGCACTGGGCTGTGGAGGGGAGCGAGCCGCTGAGAGCCTGAGCTGGGTGTCAGTCCAGGCACCTGGGGGATCCAGACTTCCATTGTCGGGATGACGCGGTGCCTGGACTGACAGTAGGGAGCGGACTTCTCTGGTAGTGCGGGTACAGCCTGGCTCTCTCTCTGGTGGTGCGGGTACAGCGTGGCTCCCTCTCTGGTGGTGTGGGTACAGCGTGGCTCTCCTTGGTGGTGCGGGTACAGCGTGGCTCTCTCTCTGGTGTGGGTACAGCGTGGTTCTCTCTCTGGTGATGTGGGTACAGCATGGCTCCCTCTCTGGTGTGGGTACAGCGTGGTTCCCTCTCTGGTGGTGCAGGTACAGCGTGGCTCTCTCTGGTGGTGTGGGTACAGCATGGCTCTCCCTCTCTAGTGGTGCGGGTACACGTGGCTCTCTCTCTAGTGGTATGGGTACAACGTGGCTCCCTCTCTGGTGCGGGTACAGCGTGGCTCTCTCTCTGGTGGTGCGGGTACAGCGTAGCTCTCTCTGGTGGTGTGGGTACAGCGTGGCTCTCTCTCTGGTGGTGCGGGTACACATGGCTCTCTCTCCTAGGTGGTGCGGGTACACATGGCTCTCTCTCTGGTGGTGCGGGTATAGCGTGGCTCTCTGGTGGTGCGGGTACAGCATGGCTCTCTGGTGTGGGTATAGCGTGGCTCTCTCTCTGGTGGTGCAGGTACAGTGTGGCTCTCTCTGGTGTGGGTACAGCGTGGCTCTCTCTCTGGTGGTGTGGGTACAGCATGGCTCTCTGATGGTGCGGGTACAGCGTGGCTCTCTGTTGGTGTGGGTACAGCGTGGCTTTCTCTGGTGGTGCGGGTACAGCGTGGCTCTGGTGGTGCGTATGCAGCGTAGCTCTCTGGTGGTGAAGGTACAGAGTGGCTCTCTCTCTAGTGGTGCGGGTACAGTGTGGCACTCTCTCTGTTGGTGCGGGTACAGCGTGGCTCTCCTTCTGGTGTGGGTACAGCGTGGCTCTCTCTCTGGTGCGGGTACAGCATGTCTCTCTCTCTCTCTGGTGCGGGTACAGTGTGTCTCTCTCTCTTATATCCTTAAAAAAGCGAGTAGTGACACTGATGGTGATGACACTGGTATTGGAGCAGAGTTGGGAGCATCCTTACCCTCTGAAACAAGTGTAGATGAGGACTCTATATTCAACATATTAGAAGAGCTATATCTTGAGGCACAGCCTGATGGACAGACCACTTCTATACCAGTGGCTTGTCCCCTAGGGGAAAGTGCAATAGTCCATACCCCTTTTAGACCCAGATCGTCTTTCTTTCCCCATTGGGCTAAAGGAAAATGTATCTCCACATTTTATGATGTAGTTTCTAATACTTTTAAAAATACGTTTGATCATTCTAATAATAAGACAAGTTATGCCAAAAATACTGACCCTCTTTCTAAAACTATAGACAGTCTGAAACAAAATCAGGATATAGTCATACGAAAGGCGGACAAAGGGGGTAGTCTGGTTATTCAAAATAAAGATGAGTACATCATTGAGGCAAAGAGACTTCTAGGTAACACGGATACCTACGCTAAACTCAGCAAAGATCCTACAGTGGAATATACGAAAGAGCTTAAAATACTTTTAGATGAGGCACTATTGGAGAAAGTGATTACAAAGAATGAGTACTACTTTTTGTATAATAAGCATGCGGTGACCCCGCATTTTTACCATATACCTAAGATACACAAAAGCCTAACGAACCCCCCGGGCAGGCCAATAATAGCTGGGATGGATAGTCTCTGTAGTAATCTGGGCTCTAACATTGACTATTTTTTACAAGACACTGTAACCAATTTACCATCCTTCGTAAGAGACTCTAGTCACATGCTTGAGATTCTGTCCAATTACAAATGGCAACCTAGCTATAGATGGCTTTCCCTAGATGTGGCTTCCTTGTACACATCCATTGACCATACACATGGCCTTAGAGCCATGAATCACTTTCTACTAGAGGATGATAAATTCAATCCCTCACAAGCCAAATTTTTGTTGGACTGTGTCAGGTTTTCCCTTACACATAACTATTTTTCTTTTCTGGGCGAATACTATCTGCCAACTAGGGGCACAGCTATGGGGGCAAGGTTTGCCCCTAGTTATGCTAATATCTTCATGGGCCTTTGGGAGAACACTTATATATGGAAAAACAATCCTGTTGGGGCCAATTTGGTGCTGTACGCCAGGTATATTGATGATATCTTAATCATATGGGACGGGTCAGATGATGATCTTAATAACTTTTTAGAGTATTGTAAGAACAACTCCTTTGGCATAGAATTTACACATGTTATAGATAGCAAGTGTTTGGTCTTTTTAGATCTAGAACTCCAGGGAGATCCCGACGGTGACATCTATTCCAGAACCCACTTTAAACCTAGTGGAGGCAATTCGTACCTATATGCCAAAAGTAATCACCATCCAAGGTGGATACAAAACGTCCCCTATGGTCAATTTTGTTGCTTGAGGCGTACATGTACAAAAAAAGAAGACTACTTAGAACAGAGTAAGCTTCTTATACAGAAGTTTAGAGAAAAGGACTATGATGCAAGCCATATTGAAATGGCTTTTAATAAATATCTGGTTCTCTATGATAACCCATCAGATGACACCACTGGTCCCCGATGCCGTATTACACCTGATACCCAACAGGTTAGATTCTCCACCCAGTATACGAACAAAGCCTTCGAGATCCAGAACATCCTGAAGAGAAATTGGAATATCCTCAAACATGACCCTGTACTAGATGACACACTCCCAGACCATCCAAATATTGTATTCCGGAAACCACGTGACCTTAGGAGCTTGGTTGCACCTAGTAGGGTAAATAACACTACCATTAGACCAACTAGCCTTTGGACCACAATATTCGATCAGAAAGGGAGCTACAAGTGCGGCGTAAAAAACTGTGGCACATGTATGTACATGTGGCACAGAAAGAAAACCGTTGTAGGGAGAGATGGAAGGGTCCACAAACTCAAACAGTTTATGAACTGCGGGACTCAGTATATAGTCTATGGCATTGTTTGTCCCTGTGGCCGTCTCTATGTCGGCCGCACTCAGCGCCCTATGAGGGTCAGAATAGGAGAACACAAGTGTGGCATCATTAATTTAAGGGATAAATATCCAGTTCCCCGCCATTTTGTAGAAGCCCATCAAGGAAACCCTGCAGGTATGAGGGTATTTGGTATTGAGTCGATTGGGGGTGATTTAGACTCAGGGAGAAAACATCAGAGACTATGTAAGCGGGAGGCTTACTGGATTTTCACCCTCGGAAGTCTCACTCCCGGTGGCCTCAATGAAGACCCTGAGATACATAAAATAGTGTGACGGTGGTTTTAGGTATCCCCTCAATCCATCCCATTTTTCCATTTTTTCATTCATTGATTTATTTTCATATCCATCTTCTTCCTTTTCAATTTGTTTTCCCCTTTCCCTTCACCCTTTCCCCCATTTCCCCCCCCTCCCCCCCCTCCTGATTCCATCTCTTTCTCTCTACACATGCGTATACATATATGCATGTGACCTTCATTATTCATTCTACACATATGGCCTTTATGTTTATTTAGCCTTCAAGAGGCTTATAGGTGTGTATATATATGATTATGTGTATGTATATTCTAGTTACGATAATACGCACAGACTGTGCGGGTATATGTATGGTTTCATACTTCTGTTCTAATAATTATTTTGGTCCGGTACACTGCGCATGTGGGCATGTGTGCACTCGCACGTGTACGTGAGTGTGTGCATATGTATATATGGGAGTGTATGCGCATGAGTGTATGTGTATATGGACATATGTTTGGCTAATTTTCCATAGCCATTTATTGTGATCCCCCCACTTTTTTCTCCCTTTTGCTGTTAAAAGGTCTCTATAACGATAATAATAGAGCGTTCAAAATGTAATTATTGGCAAATATTCATTCGATCTGGGAACCTTTTTATTTATCTATTTATTCATTTGTTTTTAATCTGTTTCAATTATTTACTGGAATGCTATTGTATACCATTTTTAATGACAACCTGCGCTCATTTATATGTATCATATATATGTAATATTTATATACCTTTGTAATTGGAGTGCAGGTTTTCATCTCTTACTCACATGTGTCGCGCGGCGTGCATGCGTTTATACGCACGCACACATGGGCGTACGCGTGTATGTCTATGGGTGCTTGCGTGTGAGTGTGCATGCCCTGTTGACTATTTGGCCATATTCTTTTATCTAACTACAATACTGACCAACACGCTCCCTTTGTATACATGTAGACACGCATTAGTTGTGTGGGGTTGCGGGTTATACAAATGCACGGATGGTATTGGAAACTAGACATTTGTTTTTGTCCTATGTTTTTCTATCCCCTTGATATGGTATTCCATTTAGCCACCCAATATGTGTCTGCCTTCAGCCTCTATAGTTGGTCTTCCCTTATATGGCTGCTGGTATCTTTACTGCTGACACAGCCCATGTTTTTCTATCCCCTTGATATGGTATTTCGTTTAGCCACCCAATATGCGTCTGCCTTCAGCCTCTATAGTTGGTCTTCCCTTATATGGCTGCTGGTATCTTTACTGCTGACACAGTCTAGAGCGACAGCGGGTGCACAGGATGCGATACGGAGCTTCTACTTCCGCCCCCTGGACCGCACTACATGTAATGAATATGGCATGCGTTCCTACCGCCGCCTGCAGCTACACAGCGTCTTTGAGGTAAGATCTGTGATATATTTTTACACACTATGGAGATTAAATCATTTATCTCCTTGGAGGACAAGTGTGGATGGGTCCTGGTGATTTATTTATTTATTTATTTATATATCATAGTCTCATGTGAAGTCTATTGTGCGCTGCTCATGGTGCAGATTATTGTATTTGATCTTGTATTTAATTTGATAGCTGGGTTTCTTTGTTTGCGCAGGTGTCCGCATTTGTAAGATTTAGGATGGGAGATTGCCTGGTTGTCTGGTGTACTGTATCGCACACTATGCGCACATTACAAACACCCCTTTCTCCCCCCCTCTTTATGATACTCATCACACTATAGATCTGTGCACTTGCAACTTTTTTTTTTGTTTTTTGTGCGTTTTTTTGTGTGCGTTTTTTTTTTTTTTATGTATATGTGTATACAAATGGTTACTATGGTGCTGTGTCAGGGCCCGCCTCTTGACTGCCCACTTTATGGGAGTGGCTCCTAGGTCAGTTTGGTCTGTGCTCCCTTGATGAGCACATTATTTAAGGTACCGTAAGAGATGGATACTGTTAGGCTCTGAAGAAGAAGGTGATACCTTCGAAACGCGTCAGCCAGCAGCGGTCTGAACGTCTTGTCCATAGGTCTGGAGACTGCTACCATCATTTGACTATTATGCGTGATTTTTATCTACCTTTGTGAGTAGTACTTTTACGTTTTCTGTTTTAATAAACCTTTTTAAAGATAATGCACTAGGCCGGTGCGCCCTCTCTTTTCTGTTTTTTGTCTCTCTCTCTCTCTGGTGCAGGTACAGCATGGCTCTCTCTTTGGTGTGGGTACAGCATGGCTCTCTCTTTGGTGGTGTGGGTACAACATTGCTCCCTCTGTCTTCCCTCAGCATAGTCCTCTCTTTTTCTCTGCTTCTGTAGCACTCAATTCCTCTGCTTCTTCCGGGTTCTAGGCTCTCTCTCTCCCCCCAGAGTGCAGACATGCTGGGGCCTGTAGTTGTCTGTGGACACATCTAGGGCCGCCAATCTTTCTTGGACTACATTTCCCATGATGCTTCCCCAGTGTGTTCTGATTGGCCCTCTGCTGTGGCCAGAGAGATGGGGAGAGCGGTAGGAAGGTGGGCGAACCTACAGATTAGAGCCGCTCTCTTCTCCCGTTCAGCTGACAGGAGAAAGGGGAGGGGGCGAGCGGGGGAAATACACCCGCAGCTCTCCTCTCCCCTGTCACATCCACACTACCAATTTCCCTGGAAAACAGGGCAGGGGAAAATCGGCCCGCTGTGCCGATGGGGGGGGGGGGGGGGCTCGACGGCACCCACTGCAACAACTGCTTCCTGGTCCAGCCCCCCTCACCCCCATAGCGAGGCTACGTAACTTGCGTGCAGTGCACTTACCATACCACTGCACCCCCTAGATCGGAGCCAGCCCTGATGGGGCCCCATGAGCACTTGTGGCCTGCCTGCTCGATAAGACGGCCCTGGATTGCACTATAATTGCATTATGGATATCAAGAAACTAAAAAACTTTTTGGGTCTTTAAAGGCACAACTGTAGTAGACTACACAAGGTATATAAAAAAGGGGTTAAATTTTATTGATAACATACAAAAAACAAAGAGAATAGACAAAACATTGTTAAAAGCACATCAAATCTAGGCATACAACGCATATCATAACACCATTAAGGATCCTATCCTGCAGTTTTGTGTGTATTCCTATATATTCATATACGAATAATTCATAATCCAAATAAAGGAAAAAGGTGAACTTCCCCTAGAAGGTTGAAATTGGGGGAGCACTGCAGGTCTGGTATTCCAAAATGGTGTGTTCTCCAATTGCTCTACATGTTTCACGTTGACAAGGAACGCTTCTTCAGGAGCTAGAGGTTCAAATAAATGTGTAAAAGGAAAAGTATTCACATAGGTGGACTTGGTCAGTGGGTCGCAGAAAGCGATCAAGGTAAGAATGTATTTGATAAAAGTCAGGCGGGCAGCAAGCAGACACCAGGGCCTCCCAGATATATGTCACATCAAGTAGTTGTAGATAAGGAGAGAGCTCATATAAGCTACAATTCCCACAATAAAAGACAGGAGGAGAATCTGGGAGTGCACCGCTCCGCTAGGTTGCTGCCTGTTGCAATACAACAGGCAGCAACCTAGCGGAGCGGTGCACTCCCAGATTCTCCTCCTGTCTTTTATTGTGGGAATTGTAGCTTATATGAGCTCTCTCCTTATCTACAACTACTTGATGTGACATATATCTGGGAGGCCCTGGTGTCTGCTTGCTGCCCGCCTGACTTTTATCAAATACATTCTTACCTTGATCGCTTTCTGCGACCCACTGACCAAGTCCACCTATGTGAATACTTTTCCTTTTACACATTTATTTGAACCTCTAGCTCCTGAAGAAGCGTCCCTTGTCAACGTGAAACATGTAGAGCAATTGGAGAACACACCATTTTGGAATACCAGACCTGCAGTGCTCCCCCAATTTCAACCTTCTAGGGGAAGTTCACCTTTTTCCTTTATTTGGATTATGAATTATTCGTATATGAATATATAGGAATACACACAAAACTGCAGGATAGGATCCTTAATGGTGTTATGATATGCGTTGTATGCCTAGATTTGATGTGCTTTTAACAATGTTTTGTCTATTCTCTTTGTTTTTTGTATGTTATCAATAAAATTTAACCCCTTTTTTATATACCTTGTGTAGTCTACTACAGTTGTGCCTTTAAAGTCCCAAAAAGTTTTTAGTTTCTTGATATCCCTAACTCAGTATTGGGGACGTTGGCACAAGTGATTTTCAAGTACCTACAGAGTCACCCTGTATATCAGGTACTTTAATATTAGGACCCCCCCCCCCCTTTTGCTATAATTGCATCATATTGGCTACAACTAATACAGACATCCTAACCTGCAAAAACTAATTTCAGGGAGGTTCCAAACTCATTTCAGGGAGGTGACGCTTTGCGCCGGCGCCAACCCCCCCCCCAATAAAATGCAGCCTGATCAGTGCCAATGACATGCAGCTATACCAGTGCCCAATGAAATGCAGCCTGATCACACAGCTGCTGGGGGGCTGGACTACTGGCTCTGGGGTCTGGCTGCTGGAGCTGGGCTGCTGGTCCTGGGGTCCAGCTGCAATGGGGCTGGTGAGCCATCCCAGTCAGATAATTCCCCAGAAGGAAGGGGGTGGGCTGAAGCAGAGGGAGGGGGGGGGGGGGGCAGCCCATACTGCTGTCTCCAGCCTGCTGTATGGGAATCTTTAAACCAAGAATCCCATTTTTTTTTCAAAGAATTGTGTATGAATTTTTTTTCCATGAGGCTTATTGTATTTATTCTCATTTTCAGTTGTGTAATATGGACTGAGGAGGTCTTCCAATGGAATGCTATTGGCCAAAGTGAGGCAATACTTATAGTGTGGATACGTCTCATATATGGGAGGGATATACCTGGGATGGGCTTAAATAGTAGGTAGTTGGCCAAGGAGAAACTGATCCAATTACCGGTGATTTTGGAAGCAAAATTTCCTAATTGATGCCAAATGTAAGACACCGTCGCACTTACAAAAAATGTGGGAGAAGGAGCCAGGGGAAGGGCAACCCCTAAAACAGATTGAGGGAATGATGATTATATTATATATATTCATAAGAAATCGACCATGAACATGGGTGTATGTTGGCATCACGTGAATTCAATAGTATAATGGGTGTACAAAACATAGGCGTGAATAGGAATTGCGAGGATGTGAATAGAATGAATATTCCCATGCTCCTATGTTTGGGGGGGAGGGCTCTCCGTGAGTCTATAAGTTGTAATGTGTTAGGATAGGTAGATTTAATGTGCAGGGAGATTTGGAGAAAGCTTTAAAAATTGGGGTATGTTTACCGGCTAAAATGATATGCGTTGAGTGATAGCGTTGTAAGACATTAAAAAATTGGGTAAAAAAGGTGGCTTGGGCATTGTTTGGAGTGTATATATTAGCATATGTTAATTCCCGACCCTCTAAGTATCCTTTGACTATAATAAATCGACTGTCAGCATCCTTATATACCTGCTGAACATCCATAGGGAAGGAGTGACGGAGGAAGATAGCAATGCCTTTGCTTTTAGAAGAAGCAAGGGTATACAAAGATTGGTTATATGTTTTATGGAAGAAAGTAGGATAATTCTCTTTTGAGAAATTAGTATCTTGTAACAAAATGATCTTACCACCTAGTTTTTTTTTTATATTGAAGAAAAGTTATCTTCTGTTTATTTGGGGAATTGAACCCCTGAACGTTATGTGAAATAGTGACGCTCGCCGTAATGGGTGGGTATTTTAGGAATATCAACTACTGTAAATATGTTGATCAGGCAGTTGCTTAAGAGCGATAGTGTATATCTCCAAATCCTTGAGTATTGAAGTATCAGGAAAGCATAACAGAAGAATATGAGCAATGCATATATCTTATATAATAGGTACATATGAAAAGGTAATTGTGCTGTATTACAAAAGTTAACCCAGATATACTAAGAGTTGCAAAAGTAACAGATGTAAGTAAAAAGGTATATAACCATCTAGCAATGAACCTGGGGTCTGGGAAGAGAAAAACTTCCCAACCAACACAAAAACCATAAGAGACCATAAGGTCCCAAACTCAGTCCCACTAAGTTGGAGCTCAAAATTTTGAGCAATATGGTAAAAAAACAACCATCTAGTAAAAGAAATAAAAAACATGTTAAAGAAAATGCCATAATTCTGACAAAATGCTTGGGAGGTAGTGACTGTGTGGGGGGAAATCATGTCAGCATAGAGGCGGGCAGCCACAAATTCAAATAATTTTTAAAACTGTGCAAATAGTAGGACATTCTGTAACAACCATATTTTGTATTGAGGTATTGAGTCTATGGGGGTTATTTATGAAAGGCAAATCCACTTTGTACTACAAGTGCACTGCAAGTGCACTTGGAAGTGCACTGAAAGTGTACTTGGAAGTGCAGTCGCTGTAAATCTGAGGGGAAGATCTGAAATGAGGGGAAGCTCTGCTGATTTTATCATCCAATCATGTGCAAGCTAAAATGCTTTTTTTGTATTTTCCTTGCATGTCCCCCTCAGACCTACAGTGACTGCACTTCCAAGTGCATTTTCAGTGCACTTTTAAGTGCACTTGCAGTGCACTTGTAGTGCAAAGTGAATTTGCCTTTTGTAAATAACCCCCTATGTCCTTAAAATGAAAGTAAAAAGAAAAAAAGTAAAAGAGGAACTCTAATGCCGCGTACACACGACCGGTTTTTCCGTCAGAATAAACTCTGACGGTTTTTCTGACGGAGTTCCGATGGAGTTGAAACGGACTTGCCTACACACGATCACACCAAAGTCCGATCGTTTAGAACGTGATGACGTATGACGGGACTAGAAAAAGGAGGTTCAACAGCCAGTAGCCAATAGCTGCCCTTGCGTCGTTTTTGGTCCGTCGGACTAGCATACAGACACGTATGCTAGTCCGTATGCAAACGTTTTTTCTATTTCTAGGTCCGTCAGTATTTGCGAAAGATAAATTCCGATGAAGCCCACACACGATCAGAATATCTGGTGGAATGATTCTGTCAGACCTTCTCTGCCGGAAAGTCCAGGCGTGTGTACAAGGCATTAAAGGACACTAAATGTCACTAGTGTGCCTTTTAAACACTTTACTTCAAACATATGTGTATTTAAAGCGGGGTTCCACTCAAATTTTTTACTTAATCTTACCCCCTTCAGTTAATTGCATAGATGTTCAAATGCCGCACGAAAGTTTTTTTTATCGCTGTAATTACCTTTATATTGTACTTTATTGTGGCACTTCCTGTCTCTCCTCCCATGGGAGTAGGCGTGTTTATTGCCTTTCCCCGGCGCCGCACTGTCTCCTGATAGCTTAGTGTCAGGCTTCCCAAGATTCAGTGCGGAAACAATGATCATGCGTGTTAACAAGCTGTGAATGAACAGCATTCACCGCATCCATGAAATCAGTGCTTGTGGGCTTCACATGCCCACAAACAAGATGGAAACAGCCAGCATCACATTTTTAAAGTTATTCTTCAGTACGAAATCAGACAGAGGCGGAAATATTACACCCAAACTGTGAGTATTATTTTGGGATTAGCAAAGTGTCTCAATGACCTAAAAAAAAAAAAAAAAAAAGATTGGTCGCCGGACTCCCACTTTAAAGTACAACTAAAGGCAGCATGCTCATTGTAATAAACCCTTTATATAAACACCTCAAACTTACACATGGTCAGTGGTGGCCGCTCCATTAGGGGCGCAGGGGCAACCCCCCCCCAATCCATGCCCCTGACCTCTAATCTACATGCAGGGTGCCGGGCGCATGGATTTCAATGGGGTTTTTTTATCGAAGCACATAATTACAGCCTGAGGCTCTAATTGGCTTCAAAAAGGGTAGGCTTGAAGCACAGAGCACTATGCCCTGAGCCCACCCAGTTGTGTGACAATAGCGAATTAATATTTGCTAATGTCTTCCTGCTTCTTCTACCAGCAAATCTGATCATTAGTACACAGCTTTCAAGAGCTGATTATGACAGTTCATGTGAAAATATTACAAAATAAGCACAAAAAGTCCAAATTTCTTGTGAGAGAACAGAATGAACGATTTTCATGTAATTAGTATGGTTTTTACACAAAATAAATCTGCGCTTGCTCGGAAATGAAAGAATACATTACAATACATAAAAGTTGTATTCTGTCTAATGAAAATTTTTGAAACTTTAGTAACCTGTTTTCCATATGAGACTAGCATGGAAAAAAAATTGTCTAATATTCTCATTGTGTGTATGGGCCTGTTATTCTAGGAGCAGTGGATTAGGGTAAAACCACCTAAAGAGGAAGTAAACTCTGCATTCTTATCCCGATTTTCATCTCATGTGATATGAAAACGTATTTCCAACCCTTGCACAGTATAATGTATGCATAATCGCAGAGAGCTGAGCCCATCCTGCGCCGAGGGGAAGTGATGTCACCAGCCCAGGCACTGAAGGAGGCAGACTACGACGGACCCCATAGCAACAGCCATTTAGAGGTGAGTAAAAAAAAAAAGTTTTTCCAAATGTTTTTTTATTCTCCCTTCGCCTTTCAGGACAGCACCTTGGAGAGAGCATAGCTCCACCTCTTAGACAGGAAACACTGCTTGACAACGCCCCTTTAAAAAGCAGCTGCTTCCACCATGCAGTCAGTTTTAGTGTTTCCTCCGCCATGGTGGAAGCACTGCTTGGGGAACCAGAGGGGCTGCGCTCTCTCCAAGGAGAGGGTTTTGGCAGGACCTCCACGTTTGGGTACTCAGACCAGCCCAGCTCCCTCCCGCACATGAGGGGGGTGCTCCGGTGTCCCTTCCTTCTCCGGCTCACAGGAGTAATGGTCTGCCGGAAGTTTTTCCACCCGGAGTGTTCGGGGGGCCGCGGTTGTGCTCAGTAAGAGCGTCCATGCCAGGACTCTGCATGGCGGCGCCGAATCCCGGACAGCAGATGACGCCAGTTCCGGTGGGCGGAGACTTCCGGCGGGGCGTAGTCCTCTGGCCAGGACTTCCTTTTGTTTGGCACATGGAGCTTAGTACACAGTGCAGCAGCTGCGGATTTCACTATGGAGACAGCGGAATCGTCAGCAGCAATGGCGGATGCAGGCGCCCAGGTTCCCGGCCAGGCCCAGGTAGGAGAGGTGCGGTGACACCTCTTTCCTTTTATATCACTGGGTGTTTTTATCTTTATATGGTTCAAAGCCTGCTGCTGTCTGCTATGGGGTAAAATTTTTCCATTAGCAGTTCAGCAAAGGAGTGAGACTCTGGGCACTTAGGGTGTTGGCTGGAGGTACTACTTTTCTCTGAAGCCTTAGTTCTAAAGGACCTGGCTTTTTCTTGTTTCTCTGTTTCAGTAAGCTACTGCCAAATCAGAGAGAACAGGGAGAAAGTGCCCCTCATGCAAAAAGGGACTCTTGGCCCAAACCACTGTGCAAATCCTGCATTGTGGATTTAGTAAAAGAAGAATCCTCACAAGAGTGCAGAGAGCTCTTATCTTCTGGGAGGAAGGAATTAGCAGAGGCCCTAGGGACAGTGTGTTCCCTTGTAAAGAGCGGCCAGAGTTCCAGCCAAGAACAGAGTTCTCACTCCAGTTTCCCTCAGTCCACTTCCAGACAGGTGGAAAGTTAGTCGGAGGAGGAAAGGGAAAGCATTCCACCCTCAACCATTGATTCTGAGGAGGAGGAGGTGGAAGAAGAGTCAAGATCATCTAGATATAAGCTTTCACTTGAGGAGGTGGATGAATTACTCAAGGCAATTTATACTACCCTGGAGATCCAGGAAGAAAAAACTCAGCTGTCCGTGCATGACAAAATGTACCTGGGGATGGAGGAAATTAAACACGGGGTGTTCCCTGTGCATTAAGTGTTAACAGACACTATTAAAAAGGAATGGAAGGATCCACAGAAAGGACAGTTTTTTTCTAAAGCCCTCAAAAGGAGGTTTCCTTTTGAGGAGAATGAGGAACTGTTGTGGAATAAAAAACCAAAGATAGACGCTGCTTTTTCTCAAGTATCTAGGAAAACTGATTTAGCTTTTGAGGACATGGGTATTCTCAAAGATGCTATGGATAAGAGGGCAGATGGGCTACTGAAGAAAGCCTGGGACGCATCTCTAGCTAATCTTAAGCCAGCAATGGCGGCTACAGTTGTGGCTAGGATTCTGGAGTGTTGGTTAGATCAACTTAAAAATCATGTAGTGGCAGGTACCTCCAGAAAAGACTTATTGGAGTCCTTCCCTACCCTGCTTAAGGCAGTAAAATATATTGCAGATGCCTCTGCAGAATCTATCAGGATGTCAGCCAGGTCCTCTGCGCTTGTTAACTCAGCAAGAAGAGCACTCTGGCTAAAGACCTGGTCAGGGGATTCAGCTTCTAAAGTAAAACTGTGCGGAATTCCCTTTTCAGGAGACCTGATGTTTGGGCCAGAACTGGAGACTGTCCTTGACGGGACGGCAGATAAGAAGAAAGCTTTCCCACAGAAGAAGAAAACGGTACAGCAGAGGAAAAATTTTCATTCTTTTCGACAAGCCGATAAGGAAAAGGACCACACACAGAAGAGACCCTGGTCTTCTCAGAGAGGAAGAGGTAGAGGTGGGGTACTCTTTAGAACCCAAGAACAAACCCCTAAAAAACAATGACCATCTAGTAGGGGGGAGATGACAGGACTTCTTACCAGTTTGGGAAAAAACAACAAAGAGTCCTTTTGTTCTGGGGTTAATCAAAAAGGGTTATCAATTGGAATTCTCACAAAGCCCCCCAAATCGGTTTTACATCACAAACCTGCCAAAGGATCAGGAAAAGGCTCTGGCCATGAAGTTTCTGTTACAGGAACTGATGCAACAGAAGGTCATTTCCCAGGTTCAAAAAGATCAAGAGGGGAAGGGGTTTTACTCCCACATTTTTCTGGTCAAAAAGCCATCAGGAAAGTTCCGCCTAATTCTTAATTTGAAGGTTCTAAATCGATCCATAAAATACAAAAAATTCAGGATGGATACGATTTTCTCAGTGAGGAACTTGCTAACCCCCAAATGTCATATGATTTCCATCGATTTGAGAGATGCCTATCTCCATATACCAATAGCGCCCCCATCGCAAAGGTTCCTGCGTCTTGCAGTCAATCTGGGGGGGGGGGGAGATTTGGCACCTGCAGTTTCGGGGTCTGCCTTTCGGTCTTTCCTCTTCTCCCAGGGTATTCACAAAAGTGGCAGAATCTTTGGAGCCCCTGAGACTGAAGGGGATTTCAATAGTACCCTATTTGGACGACCTGCTACTGTTTGCAGACTCAGAGGGTCAAGTAGAGGTCAACCTACAGACAGTTCAAACACATCTAAGAGGTTTGGGATGGCTTCTCAATCTTCAGAAGTCAAACTTAATTCCATCTCAAAGGGTAAGGTTTCTGGGGTACGAAATAGACTCGATAGAACAGAGAATTTTTCTACCCCAGGAGAAAATAGAGAAGATGCAGTTGACCCTGAAAACACTTCAATCCAACGCAGAGATCTCTGTAAGACAAGCCATGTCCGCTCTGGGACTGTTGACAGCAGCAATTCCTTCGGTACAGTGGGCCAGGTTGCATGCCCGTCCTCTGCAATCGGATATTCTGATGAATTGGTCATACCAGGAACCTCTGGAGAAGAAATTCAACATGGGGGCAAGAGCAAAAAGATCACTCTGGTGGTGGAGGAACCTAGGAAACATTTCAAAAGGGCTTCCTTGGGTCTTTCCGGTAACCAGAAGGCTGACTACAGATGCCAGCGCATGGTGATGGGGAGCTCATCTGGAAGAAAAAACAATTTAGGGAGTTTGGACCAAACCAGAAGCAAGAAGATCTTCAAATTGGAGAGAGTTAAAGGCTGTTCACTTAAGCCTCCTCTCCCTCCGGGAATTTCTAGTGAATCAACATGTCCAAATATTGTCAGACAATATGACGACAGTATTATATTTAACAAAGCAAGAGGGCACAAAAAGCAAAACCCTAATGGGTCTAGCGCATCAGATCCTAAGATGGGCAGAGAACAATGTGGCCTCTCTATCAGCAGTCCATCTGAAGGGGACGGGAAACACCTTAGCAGATCTCCTCAGCAGGAAAGAAGAAAATGAAGCAGAGTGGTCTCTCAATCAGGAATTATTCGAAACAATTTCCAGGATTTGGGGTTTGGACCTCTTTGCAAAACAGGAAAATGCAAAAATACCAGTCTTCTTCTCTCTTCAGAGACAGCATCAAGCTCTCAGAGTAGATGCGTTAGCTCACAAGTGGGACTTCCATCTGTCCTACACTTTTCCCCCGTTTCAACTGATACCAAAGGTGTTAGCCAAATTCAGATTGAGTCCACGGAGCTAATATTAATAGCTCCTATTTGGCCGAAAAGACCCTGGTTTTCAACCTTGATGAACCTCTCGGTGAAACCTGCTTGGAGATTACCAATCAGGGCAGATCTGTTGAGTCAGGGCCAAATTTTCCATCCAGATCCAGCTTATCTCAAACTAACAGCTTGATTTCTGAAGAACAAATCTTAAGACAGAAGGGTTTATCTGAGAGAAGCTTATTTCTATCCTTCTTGCAAGTAGAAAAAAAGTGACGAGACATTTACTTTAAAGTCTGGAAGATCTATAATTCTTGGTGTTCCAGTAAAAACTTTGATTTTCGTACCACATTTTCAGTTTTGGAATTTCTTCAAGAGGGATTGTAGAAGGGGTTAGCAGCAAGTACGCTCAAGAAGCAGGTAGCTGCTTTATCAGTTTTTTTGGAAAGAACCCTGTCAGGGGAACCTTCAATAATCAGATTTTTTAGGGCAATGGCAAAAGTAAAGCCTAGACCTGTTGTTAATTTTCCCAAATGGGATTTATCTGTAGTTCTTCAGGGACTAAGGCACCGTTTGAACCCATAGAAGAGGCATCATTAAGTTTCTTGACGTTAAAGACTATTTTACTGGTAGCAATAACTTCCGCACGTAGAATTAGTGAGTTACAAGCCCTTTCAATTAAAGAGCCCTTTATGAGATGTCTACAGGATAGGGAAGTCTTATGGACAGATCCAGCATTTCTACCAAAGGTGGCTTCAGTTTTTCACCGTACACAGAAAATCATTCTCCCTACCTTTTGTCCTTTAACTTCGGGGGCAGGAGAAGAAGCTTTCCATACTCTTGATGTCAGGAGCTGTCTGCTTAAATATCTGGAAGGAACAAAGGAAATCAGAAAGTCATCTTCACTCTTTGTTTTAATGGAAGGTACTCACAAAGGAGGTAAAGCTTCCAAGAGCACCCTCGGAAGATGGTTAAAGCAAGCCATTAAAGAGGCATACAAATCTTTGGGTCTGGAACCTCCGGAAGGGGTATTACCTCATTCTACTCGAGCAGTGGCGGTATCATGGGCAGAAAGGGCCAGGGCATCTCCTGAGCAAATCTGCAAGGCTGCCACATGGTCCAGTTTTTCGACCTTCATAAGGCACTACCGCTTGGATCTACTATCAGCCTCGGACCAATCATTTGGTAGGAAGGTTTTGCAGGCAGTAGTCCCACCCTGAAGTAAGTTTCTCAGTTATCCTCTCCAAGGTGCTGTCCTGAAAGGCGAAGGGAGAAAACCTTAGTTAGACTTACCGGTGACTGTATTTCTACGAGCCTTTCAGGACAGCAGCCTACTTCCCTCCCTTGGTTATCATATGTAAAGTATAATTATAGGACCTGGTAATTGTCTGATTATATTTTCCTGCATGTCGGAGGATTTCTTGGTAACAACTGACGGCATGGTGGAAGCAGCTGCTTTTTAAAGGGGCGTTGTCAAGCAGTGTTTCCTGTCTAAGAGGTGGAGCTACGCTCTCTCCAAGGTGCTGTCCTGAAAGGCTCGTAGAAATACCGTCACCGGTAAGTCTAATGCCCCGTACACACGGTCGGACTTTGTTCGGACATTCTGACAACAAAATCCTAGGATTTTTTCCGACGGATGTTGGCTCAAACTTGTCTTGCATACACACGGTCACACAAAGTTGTTGGAAAATCCGATCGTTCTGAACGCGGTGACGTAAAACACGTACGTCGGGACTATAAACGGGGCAGTAGCCAATAGCTTTCATCTCTTTATTTATTCTGAGCATGCGTGGTACTTTGTCCGTCGGATTTGTGTACACACGGTCGGAATTTCCGACAACGGATTTTGTTGTCGGAAAATTTTATATCCTGCTCTCAAACTTTGTGTGTCGGAAAATCCGATGGAAAATGTGTGATAGAGCCTACACACGGTCGGAATTTCCGACAACAAGGTCCTATCACACATTTTCCGTCGGAAAATCCGACCGTGTGTACGGGGCATAACTAAGGTTTTTTTGTTTTTGTTTTTTTTTTAGGCACATTCATGCATTTATTTATATTTTTGGGTGGAACACCACTTTAAGTACTGTTTTCTTTTTTTTTTTTTTTAATTTCTTTATTTTTTTATACAGAAGGCATAGAAATACAGTCTAGGTTACAGCAGGTTACGTATTCCATACAAAAATACTTTTGAATCATATACAGTATGGCTGTAGACCAAAATCAAAGTTTTTTACCAAACAAGTATGGTAGCATAGATATGTTCTAGCCAAAAGTATATCTGTTCCATACATAATATATTATATCAAGGTTGCCTAACAATGGGCCTCCTTGCATAAAACTTAATATGTTTATGAACAGTTTTGATATATATTATAATATTTAAACCTTTAAAGACAGATATGTTTTTTGCTATACAGATGAGTGTTACCTGCTCACTTTAAATAATATCATTCACATTATATTCGTTATCGCCGTCACCACGGCTGCTTAGTGAGCTGATCGAAACACAAGAAACTAAAGAAAAGAGTAGAAGGTGATAGGAGAAGCAGGGTAGGAAGGGGAAGGGGAAACATGAAAGGGGTGAGAAGAGGGCAGAAAGGAAGGGTTTGTGAGGGAATGGCTGCGACATTGCCCCCAACTCGATCCCACCTGTCACACCCCAGAGGGGTGTACACAGATGTCTATTTCCAAGGGGTCTTCGAGGTTATATCTCAGGTAAGCGAAGATTGTGTCTGTGCCATGTCCTGCAGATATGCGTCTGTACCAATAAAATATCTCCAGGGCCTCCATTTGTCAATAAATTGTTCCTCTTTGTTTTGTAGAGTTGCCGTCAGTTCCTCCATACGCAAAATACAGTTAACTTTTGAATACCACAGGACCCTGGTCGGAGGGAGAGGATTCCGCCAGAGCGCCGGAATGCATGTCCTAGCTGCGTTCAGGAGTTGCATTGTCAATGTTTTCTAGTACTTTTGAATCGGTCTCGTGGTCAGGTGTAGGAGGCATGCGGCCGGGTTATCTTTGAGATTGACCGAGGTCAGACTTTGAATAGTCGAAGTCACCTCCTCCCAAAAGGGTCTCAGGAGTGGGCACGACCAAAAGATGTGAAGCATACTTCCCACTTCCCTGTCGCATCTCCAACACCTATCCGACAGCGACGGGTTCATTTTATGTAACACGTATGGGACTCTGTACCACCTGGTCAGGATTTTGTATCCCGCTTCTTGATAATGGCTCGCAATCGAAGACTTATGTGCTAAGACCAAGACCTTCTCTCTTTGCTGAGTGGAGAACTGAGTCTCCAGGTCCCTTTCCCATTTCAGAAGGAACTCTGGAGTTGAGTCCTCCCCCTGGCCCGTAAGAAGACTGTATAAAAATGACAATGTGTGTCTGATTGGTTCCCCAGATTTGCAGAGAGATTCCAGCGGAGTGTGGCTCCGAGGGACATAGGGTAGTTTCTGGAGGGTCTTCAGATAGTGTCTAAGTTGAAGAGTGCTGAAGCTGTCTAATGGAGGGTCTATGAGTCTGGAGAGTGTGGAGGCCGTTGGGAATTCTCCCCGGGGCCAAATCTCACCTAGGGACTGTTTCTCATAAATCGTTAATTGTCTCAATCTGCGACTTGTGAGTCCGGGGGTAAAGTCCGGGTTACCTATAATAGGCGTCATGGGTGAGGGTAACGGTGATATGTCTGTGGTGTGGAATATTTTCCTCGCCACCCGGAGGGTGGCCCCTATCAGCGGGTGAGATTTCACGTCTACCGGCGGAGTGGACATGAGCCACGGGGAAGGGAGTAAGGGAATAGAGGAATCTTCAATTTCCATTCCATTCCCACCCATTGTTTGGAGTCCCTGTTACAGTGCCAATCGGCAATCCTGGCTAAGTGAACCGCTTGGTAATATCGAAAGATATCCGGGAGGCTCACTCCCCCCTTTACCTTGGGTTTGGTCAGTGTTTGCATTTTCGTTCTGGGGGATTTATGAGACCAAATAAACTCTCTAAAGACTGAATTTGCAGGTAATGTGATGTTCAACACCGCGGACTTGGCACAATTGACTTTGAAATTTGATATTTCCCCATATAACCTAAGAGCTGACAAGATGTTGGGTAGAGTGATCTGTGGGTTGGAGACGAAAAAAATCAGATCGTCGGCGAGGCCGCGATTTTGTGATGTCCAGAAGGCTTAATAATTCCCGTTATATTGGGGTTCCCACGGATGCTACACATGAACGGCTCAAGGGTAAGAATGAAAATCAGTGGGGACAGGGGGCACCCCTGTCTCGTCCCGTTTGAAATGTTAAAGAATTCCGAACGCCACTCGTTGACCCGTACCGCCGCCGAGGGAGCCGAGTACAAAGATGATATCCAGCCTCTCATGTTTGGGCCCATACCAATATGCTCCAGGGTGGCCCGCATAAAATGCCAGGCCACCCTATCGAAGGCCTTTTCCGCGTCTGTGGAGAGGAGCAGAAAAGGCTTCCGGACTGATCTCGCTTCATGTATAAGATTAAGAACTCTAATGGTATTGTCTCTCGACTCCCTCAGCGGCACAAACCCTGCCTGGTCCAGGTGGACTAGCTGTGGGATATGCGGTAAGATTCTATTGGCGAGGATTTTGGAAAATAGTTTCAGATCCACGTTAAGCAACGCAATCGGGCGGTAGTTACTGCAGTAATTGGGATCCTTCCCTTCCTTTGGGATCAGGGATATAAATGCCCGTAGGGAGTCTGCCATGTTAGTACTACCCCCCTTTAATGTGTTGTACGCTTTCAGAAAGTGTGGCGATAAGTTGGGCTCAAAGGTCTGGTAATAGGTCAGGGTGAAGCCATCCGGCCCCGGTGCCTTCCTGGGCTTCGTTTGTGCCAGCGCTAGCACTAGTTCTTCCTGAGTAATGTCCGCTTCAAAAGCGTCACCTATTTCAGTTGGCAAGGTAGGCATACCCGAGGACCTGATGTATTCACCCGCCAACCTCTCCTTCTCCACTAAAGAACCAACAGGTTCCCCCCTGTGTAAATTGTATAATTGTTGATAGTATTCAACAAATTCGCTGGCTATATCCCTGGAAGTATGAACTTTTGCCCCCTGTGAGTTCACTATAGATGGAATGTAAGTGCGCTGTCTCGGACCACGTAGAAGTCTGGCCAACATGGTACCTGGCTTATTGGAAAATTCGAACATAGATCTTCTAGCCCAAGCCAGATTCTGTAACGTTTTATGGTACAAAAGGTCCTTCAACTTACCCCTGGCCTTCAATAGAGCCTTGAGGTGTGTTTCGGCCATAGACTTCTTGTGTAGCAGCTCGAGAGACCGCACCTGGGATATCAAGAAATCGATCTGTTTGGTCATTTCCCTTTTTTTTGCAGCCTCGATCCTAATTAGTTCGCCTCTTATTACACATTTATGGGCCTCCCATATTGTCATTGAAGACATCAATGGGTCTGTGTTTTCTGAGAAATAATTGGTTAGTGCCCTGCTTATCTCTGCACGTACTTCCGGGATTTGTAACAGTGACTTGTTTAGTTTCCAAGTTGAGGGGGATTTGAGTTCTGTATCCCAGCATATGGTTACATGCGTGGGAGCATGATCCGATAGGGAAATGTAATCAATTTGGGATGAAGGGACATAAGGGAGATCTTTATGCTGGATCTGAAAAAAGTCTATCCTGGAGTAGGTTCCATGCACCGCAGAGAAGTAGGTGTAATCCCTCTCCTCAGGGTGCATGATCCTCCAGGGATCAACTAACTGCAGGCTAGCCAACTCCTGTTTAAGTTTTTTCAGATAAGCGAAGGACAGGTGAGACGCTCCTCTCGAAACGTCAAGTAGTGGCTCCGGGGCAAAGTTAAAATCACCGCCCATCAGCAACAAACCCTCCCGGAACTCTAGGATCAAGGGAGTGAGTGATCGCAAGAAGGACAGGTGGTCAGAGTTAGGAAAATAGACATTGACCAGGGTCACTGTGGTATTTCTGATTTTGCCTTTTAAGAGCAGGAACCGCCCCAGTGGGTCCGCTCTCTCCTCTAACAGCGTCCACGGTAGAGATCTGGCTATCAATATGCTAACCCCCTTAGATTTTGACAAAGGGGAGGGAGCGTGGTACGCGTTGGGAAAGTCCCTGTTGCAAAGTCTGGGAACTGCCGACTGTTTGAAATGTGTTTCCTGAATGAACGCTACCTGTGAGCGTGTTTTTTTCAGATCTGAAAGTAGTCTGGAGCGTTTTTCCGGTGTCGCCAGACCCCTAACGTTGAGGGAGGTAAATTTTATCTCTCCTCGCGTGCGTGAACCCGAGGGATTTCCCAGGGGGGCCATGTCGCGCACCAATACCCAACCAAAATATGAAAAAAAAATAAAGAAAATGCTCAGAGAGGTATAAAGCGGGAGGAGGGGTGGGGGGTGGGGGGTCACAGTCAAAAACAAAAAAACTTGGAGGAATAAGAGGAGGAAGGGCAGGAGGGAAGGAGCAGAGGGGAGGACTGGGAGAGAGAGGAAGGAGGAAGCTAGGAGATGAGAAAGAATAATACTAAGAAGGACAAATTAATTATCCAACTGTTGCTAAACTAAGCCTTGCGCACGTATGCGCTACCTATTAGTGGGTGTGGAAGACTAGACTCTGCGACACAGCGGGAGACGTGTCGACAGGAGAGAACCGGTATAATAAAAGATACCAGACTATTACCGCTATAATTGGAACATAAAAATAATAAAGATTCCAAAAACAACTCTATTTGCCAAGTTGCAGAACCTTCAGGCCGCGTGTATGTAGCCCCCCGCGATGTAGTATACATGAGCACAGAGAAACACGTATACCAACTTTCCGTCTGCAACCTAACTATCACAGCGAACTCTGGTGTCTAACATCAGAACAGTATTAAGCTATACACGGAGGGCTACAAAAAATGCCTCCGTTAAAAGTGGGGAACCATGGGGGGGGGGGGGGGGGGCGCAGCGAGAAGGCCCCACTAGCATTTGGGTCTAAACAACTATGTTAGGCATTGCCCCTCTGCATCGAGGGGCAAGGCCTTCCAATAACATACATACATAATAAGCCCCTTAAACTATACATGACCCACTCACGGAACCATGTGAATATGTTATGAGATCAGGAAGGATAGTCCAATCAAGACTCTGGTGAGGTAAGATTGTCTTTCGGAGATATCCTGGATCTTGAGCGCCATTGTCGTCTACTGGATCTTTGGGGTCTTGGTGATGCAGAACGTGGGTTGTTGAAGGTGGTTGGAAAGTCCAGCCAGTTGGGTACAGAGAAACTGAGGATCGCCAAGAACCCGAACAGGTCGGGAAGCTGGTCCGGCCATCGCAGCACGAATGAGTTGTTCTCTTTCAGCACAATCAAGTGGAAGGGGTGTCCCCACCTGTATGTGGCACCTGCTGATCTGATTGCTTCAAGTAATGGTCGTAGTTGGCCTCTCATGCGCAGGGTGAATCGCGATAAATCTGGGAAAAGTTGCACAGACGTACCATCAAAGTCCAAGGGACCCTGGGTCCATGCCCTTTGTAGAATTTCTTCCTTAATTGTGTAGTAGTGAACTCTCGCCAATACATCTCTCGGTGCGGGATCGTCCCCTCCCCTAGGACTCTGTACGCGGTGCACCCGGTCCAGTTCCAGCTCATCTGTAGGTGGTTTGTCCAGCAAACGATTAAATATGGCCACTATCGTAGCTCTAAGATCACTCCCTGATGTGGCTTCAGGTAGGCCGCGCACCCTGATGTTGTTTCTCCTGCTGCGATTTTCGCCATCATCTATGGCAAGTTGCATCAGGATCAAGCGCTTTTTATAATCAACATGAACCTTTTCCATGGCTGACATTCTGGATTCTAGCAGAGAAGTGGATGTTTCCACCTCAGATACCCTAGAGTCTACTGTGTCAATCCTCTGCTTAAGGTCATGAATTTCTTTAGAAAGGGTATTCACGATAGTAGCTGCAGAGTCAGAGATGTCTTTTTTAGTGGGGAGAAGGGCGATCAGCTCCTTCCAGCCTTCAGGCAGTGCTGGCCCCTGAGTGCTGGCAGTCTGTACAGTCTGCACGTATGAGCAGCTATCCATCCCCGGGATTTCTGGGGACAGGATCGGGGAGTCCGGTCTGTTAGGGAGAGACCCGTTACCTTGAGGGGCACTGGGGGGCCCTTTGCCCGTCTTTTTGAGCGATGCTGTGCCTGCATTGTTGTTGCGCGGCGGCGCCATCTTGGATTCTGGGGCCTGTAATGGAGTGGCCGAATTCCGCAGGAAATATGCTGCAATGTCCGCGGTTTTGTTGGCTGCGGGTGATCCCGGAGGTCTGTCCGTCATGGACATGTAGTTGTTTCCACGGTAGGTGCACTAGATCCGGTTCCCAGCCTGAACGAAGCACGGAGCTCCCAGAAGAAGCAGCCTCACAGCGCCATTGCCAAGCCACGCCCCAAGTACTGTTTTCTGACTCATCTTCCGCCCTTCCTTGTTTCCCCTGCTAAAATCTCGCACATGCATGATCGTTTCTTAATCAAGCCTCTTTCTTGAGGCACTTTCTTCATTAGGAGTATGTAGTATGCCCTGGTTTACGCCCTGTGTCACGTCTTTAGAGAGAACCAGGAAGCTGAGAATGACTGCTTAGTCTCGCGAGTCTGCAAAGCTGTGCCGCAGAGGAGCTCTTGTACACAGCATATTGTGGATGGGGAAATGGCACACAGAGCATGCCGTTAATCACAGGACGAGAAGCGCATGCGCCGGTGACGTAATCAAACATTGCGGGATGGATTGCAAGCAGATTAAACAAGTAAGGAGAATTTCACAAGCTGCGATCAATAGGTTTATTTATGAGGAGTGCAATGTGCTGAAGTTGCTTTGGAGAGTTTACAACCGCTTTAAACTGGCACACATGCATACTGTAGGCTTTTTTTATTTCAGCCAGCCAGTTCACACCTATGCGAATTTGATGTGGCTTTTCCCCGCATCCTGTTTGCATGTCAGGAAATTGTGACTGGCTCTCTATGGAGCAGGTACACACATCCCTGGACCGGCTGTGTCCAATCACAGCCGGTCATAAATATAAACAAACGGGGGGGTAACTGTCTGTTACTGGGCTCCCTTCTTCACACACCGATCCAGTGTGAGGAGGAGACCACGGAACAGTGAGTTACCATTTACGGTGTATACTACTGTGCCCAGATTATCCCACTGAATAAAGAGGACTTGTCACCAGCTCATCAGAGTATCTGTCTTTGAGCCCATCAGAGTACCTGTCACCAGCTCATCAGAGTACCGGTCACTTGCTCATCAGGGTACCCGAGTACCTGTAACCAGCCCATCAGGGTACCTGCCCTCAGCTTATCAGAGTACCTGAGTACCTGTCTCCAGCCCATAAGAGTACCTGTCTCCAGCCCATAAGAGTACCTGTCTCCAGCTCATCAGAGTACCCGAGTACCTGTCACCAGCCCAACAGAGTACCTGTCTCCAGCTCATCAGAGTACCCGAGTACCTGTCACCATCCCATCAGAGTACCTGTCTCTAACCCATCAGAGTACCTGTCGTGCAGTCCAGAAGTGCCTGTCATGCAGTCCAGCAGTACTAACCTGCTGTGCAGCCCATCACTACCTGTCAAGCAGCGCATCACTACCTATCGTGCAACCCAGTGTAACCCCGTGAATTCAGTGCGCATGCGTGGTGCAGAATGTGGAGAGTTGCCGGTGTCCCGGGTGTTGGCGGACGGGAATAACACGTTACCGTCTGATTCCTTACGCTGACCAGCTTGAGGGTTCTTCCTGGTATCCATTCGTTTGGCTCCTGACTGGATAAAGGTCCTGGCCGGGTATAGGTCGCAAGCTCTTACAAAATGCTTGCTTACCAGACGGCAAGCTGTATGTTCAAGCACTGGTGGTGCGGTGGAGGATGAAAATTGAACTTTCAGAACACAATCCAAGTCTGGTTTAACTGTTTGAGCACTGTTGATTCATGACGATAAACTTTCTAGTTTAATCCATTCACTTATTCACATATTGTTCACTATTATATTGGTTTGCACTGTATAATTTTGGTGGGTTTAGCACTGCTACTTCTTGGTTTATTCAGAGTAACTGAGTACCTGTCACCAGCCCATCAGAGTACCCGAGTACCTGTCTCCAGCCCATCAGAGTACCTGTCTCCAGCTCATCAGAGTACCCGAGTACCTGTCACCAGCCCATCAGAGTACCTGTCTCTAACCCATTAGAGTACCTGTCGTGCAGTCCAGAAGTGCCTGTCATGCAGTCCAGCAGTACTAACCTGATGTGCAGCCCATCACTACCTGTCAAGCATCCCATCGCTACCCATCATGCAACCCAATGCAACCCAGCCACCATGTCCAAAAAAGTTTTTACTAATGAAGAGGCGTATCAAATCCCAGCCTGACAAAGGATAGCAGCGGGGAGCTCTCACTGTCCGATTCCAGTTCTGAAACCGGTTCAGAATTTGAGCCCACCGAAGGCAGTACATCAGCGACTGAATTGCATGAGGAAGTAGTCCGACCTAAAAGAAGATGGTCTGAATACCGGGCAGCCACCAGCAGTGCCATACACTCCAAAGGCCAATCGGCAAATGCCAATGGTGCTAGAGCCCAGGAGGAAAGGCCCAGTACAAGCACTGGAATTTCACACCAGACCCAAAGAATTAGGGCCCAAACCCATCTTCTAGATGCCTCAGCAAACCCATTGTGGCTGCCTTCTAGCTCAGGGTCAGCTACAATCCCCCTTTTCACAGCACAGCCAGGTGTGTAGGCCAACACCGAAAATGTTTCTGAGATAGATTTTTTAAAATGTATTTTTTCCTGATGAGTTACTTCAAAGCATTGTGGACCAAACCAATATTTTTGCCCGACAATACATAGATAATAGGGCTCCCTTCTTCACACACCGATCCAGTGTGAGGAGGAGACCACGAAACAGTGAGTTACCATTTACTGTGTATACTACTGTGCCCAGATTATCCCACTGAATAAAGAGGACTTGTCACCAGCTCATCAGAGTATCTGTCTTTGAGCCCATCAGAGTACCTGTCACCAGCTCATAGATAACAGCCCCAACTCATGCTATGCCCGTCTTTTCGAATGGAGATGACGAACAGTGGAGGAGTTTAGATTGTTTTTGGGCCTTATGATCAACATGGGGCTTACAAAAAAAATAAAAAATTGCATGCTTGTTGGTCTACCAACCCCATTCACCACATGCCAAATTTTTCAGCTGTCATGTCTAGGTCCAGCTATGCGCTTCCTGCATTTCAGCGATAACTCACAGTGCCCTTCCCGAGCTCATCCCAACTTTGATAAATTATATAAAATTTGCCACCTAATTGATTTTTTTTGCCGAACTTTATGTCCCTGACCAGAAAATCTCTGTAGACGAATCCCTGGTCCATTTCACAGGTCGGCTGGGATTCAAGCAGTACATTCCCAGCAAGAGGGCCAGGTATGGATTGAACCTCAACAAGCTCTGTGAAAGCACCACTGGATATGTGTATGCCTTCCACGTGTACGAAGGCAGAGACACCCAGCTCCAGCCCCCTGCGTGCCCAACAAACATGGGAATAAGCGGAAACATTTTCTGGGGCCTAGCATTCCCACTGTTCCAAAGGGGTATCACATTTACATGGACAATTATTATACCAGTTTGCCCCTTTTACGCCACCTGTACCTTAAGAAAACTTAAGGTACAGGTGGTCTTTGGTACAGCAAGAAAAAACAGGTAGGGCTTCCCACAGTGTCTAGTCACCACAAGGCTACATAGGGGGAATGAGCAAGCCTGAGGAACGAGGAAGTGTTGGCCGTGAAGTGGAGGGATAGGAAAGATGTGTACGTCATGTCCACCATCCACGATGACACCTCGATCGTACTTCACAGAAGATGCGGTCCCGTTCAAAAGCCTAGGTGTATCCACAAGTACAATAAGTTTGTGGGGGAGAGGTGGATTAAAACAATCAAATGCTGCACCCATTTCTATCAACACGAAAGTCCCTCTTCTGGTAAAAAAAAGTTGCAATTTATTAAAGATATTGTCACTCCCCTGATTTATCAGCAAGGACCCCCCCTTCCCCCCGAAAGCATTTGCTCCGATTGTGTCAGCAGACTGCATGAGCGCCATTTCCCTGATAATATTCTACCATCAGAAACCGGAAAAAGATGCCAAAAAGAATGTCGGGTGTGCAGCAAAAGAGGAGTTAGGAAAGACACCAGTTTTCATTGTCCCCAATGTTGTCCCCAACCTGGCCTATGCATCGGAGAATGCTTCAGATATTATCACACTTCTGTAAACTATTATGCCGCGTACACACAAGCGGACTTTACGGCAGACTTTGCCCGGCGGACTGGATTTCGTCAGACAATTCGATCGTGTGTGGGCTCCAGCGGACTTTGTTTTCTCAAAAGTTGGACGGACTTAGATTTGAAACATGTTTTAAATCAATCCGTCGAAATCGAGTCTGGTCGAAAAGTCTGTATGCTAGTTCCACGGACAAAAAGCCACGTTAGGGCAGCTATTGGCTACTGGCTATGAACTTCCTTGTTTTAATCCGGCCGTACGTCATCACGTACGAATTCGACGGACTTTGGTGGATTGTGTGTAGGCAAGTCCGTTCATTCAGAAAGTCCGTCGTAAAGTCCGTCAAAGTCCGCCGGGCAAAGTCTGCCGTAAAGTCCGCTCGTGTGTACGCGGCATAAGCCCATATTTCCAACAGACTGTAATTTTCCCGTTTTCAATTTCTGTGCTGAATATTTCCCTGCTGCCTCAACCAACCACTGCCTTTCATGTGAACTGACCCTGGACTGTATCGACTATGCCTTTGCCTACCGTCTATTTCTGCCTCTTACCTGCACTGACCCCGCCCGTTAACCATGTTTTTTGGCCACTTGGACTGATCTTTTGCCCTGCTACTGTAGTAGTGGGATTCAAAATAACACAGGGGTCTCATATATGTGAGGGGCTTCAGAATAGTGTTCTGAGTTGAGAAGACCAGTTTTTGGTTTTCTCTGGGGTCTGTAATTCTCAGAACAGGGTCTGGAGTCTGGAGGCTTCAAAGCAATTTGGGTGGGAGAAGCCTCTACCCCGGTCCCCATTCTTTCCTGATCAAGGCCCTAAGCTTGATGGTTCTGCTTGCTGCCTGGACCAATTCTTTGGCTGTGCTGACAAAATTTCTGCCTGCACTGACCCAGGACTTTTTATGGATCATGTGTCTGTTGCCTGGACCAATACTTTGGCTGTACTGACCATATCTCTGCCTACTGCCTGTACTAACTATGGACAGTATTCCTGCCTGCTGCATGGACAATCCTTTCACGGCTGCTGACCACATCCCTGCCTGCAACCTGAACCAATGTTTTGTGTGCAGACAATATCTCTGTATTTACTGACTGTGGACAGTATTCCTGCCTGCTGCCTGGATGATCCTTTCACTGTCGCTGACCTTTTTCCTGCCTGCTGCCTGGACCAATGCTCTCCTCTGTGGACCACTGCACTACTAAAACCACAGGTAATCTTTTGTTTACCCTTTGCTCAGCAGAATGTATTTTGGTGTGTAATTAGTATGTACATGTATGTGTTAGAAATATGAAGGGCCTTCAACAATGTGATAGGTTTCTTTCTGTAAAGAGGACCTGTCATGCCCTATGCAGCAATGCCAACATTGAGTTCCACCTGGTGGGCATGTCACAAATGAGGCGGTTGGTGGGCAGGTTGCATTCCCTTTGAATGTCAGCCAGCCGAGCACTGGCATTGTATGACCGGCAGAAATGACCACAGACTTTTCTGGCCTGCCTCAGGAGATCCTGTAAGCCTGGGTACCTGCTCAAGAACCGCTGCACCGCCAAATTCAGCACATGTGCCAAACATGTCCCTGTTGGAGGGAGGAGAGAAGGTTGGTGCCACTGTCGCACACAACCATTCCTGGCTGAAACTGGCGTGGCGTCAACCACCTCTGAGCCTGCCCCTGCAGAGCTGACAGAATCTCTGCCCAGTGTGGCTCCTGTCCCCTAAGCAGACCAACTCAAGTACCGCATGGCATCTTTTTGCCTGAGTGCTTGCGTAGGCCCTTGAATGCTTATGGAGCACCGCTGGTTCAGGGGACAAATCTGCAGAAGAGGCCATAGAGGAAGAAGAAGAGGAGGGGGTGGAGGAGAGAGCTGTGGCAGAATCACCACTAGCATTTTGGAGGCGTGGTGGCGGAACAAGCCCCAGCAATACTGAACCCTGTCCTGCATCCTTCCCAGCTGCCAGCAGAGTTACCCAGTGCACCGTGAAGGAAAGGTAATGTCCCTGCCCATGCTCGCTAGACCATGAGTCAGCGGTAATATGCACCTTACTGCTGACCACCCTGTCCAACAAGGCCAAAAAATTGCCTTCCACATGCCGGTAGAGAGCCGGAATGGCCTTCCATGAAAAGAAATGGCATTTTAGAACCTGCCGCTGAGGCACAGCACATTCCACAAATTCACGAAAGGGGGCAGAGTCCACCAGCTGAAAATGCAGCAGTTGCAGTGCTAGCAATTTAGCCAAGCTAGCATTCAGACGCTGAGCATGTGGATGGCTGGGACCAAATTTCTTTTTATGGTTTAGCAACTGGGGTAGGGAAATTTGCCTGCTAAAATCAGATGGAGGTGTACTGATAGCAGATTGGCTGCAAGTACTTGGGACACCTATTGCTATACCTTCATTCCTCTCCGTGCAGGTTTTTGAGAGGACTGGAGGTATAGTGGGGTTGGAGATCCCAGATGAGGAGCAAGGAGGAGTCCGCCTTTTTCTTTGATGTGGGTCTTTCAAGTGCTGTTGCCCATGGACTGCATGGGAGGTCGTCATATGTCTGGTCAAGCATGTGGTGCCCAAGCGGCTGCTGTTCTGGCCATGCTTGTTCCGCTTCAGACATATGTTGCAAACAGCAATGGTGCGATCTGCTGCACACGTGTCAAAAAAGCCCCACAGCAAGGAATTTTTCAAAATCATTGGGGAGTCAGCAGTGCCTTGCACCTGCGGAGCTCTGCGGTGTGATGCAGTAGGGTGGCTGCCCTTAAGCTGCTCCCTAAAGGACACCCTGCCTCAGAGTTGTACCTCCTCTTACTCCTCTCTTCTATCAGGCACCCAAGTAGAGTCAGTGACCTCATTATCCCCTTCCTCTTCATCATTGGAGCAAACTTGGCAGTATGCTGGAGCTGGGGGAACATGACTGCCAGTTTATTGTCCTTCTTGGGCACCCCCTCTCTCTAGGTTCATGTTCCTCCCTTCCTCAACCTGGGGACCAACATCTGAGCCATCTAATCGCTGCGCATCCTCCAGCAGCATGTAGCCAACTGTCAGAGAACTCACACAGCAAGCACCCGTCTCCATGCAGCAGCTGCCAATCCTCGATCTGCTAATGCCAAGGTGCATGCACGGAACCATAGCCAGAGACAAATGAGATCCAGGGTGGGCATGCACAATGGCACCTCTATGCGAATGCGCACGCGCGCGCCAAAGCGCTAATATGCTAACGCGCATGCGCCAATGTGACAAAGTGCTAATGTGCTAACGCGCATGTGCCAATGTGCTAAGTTGCTAATGCGCATGCGCGTACGCACGTACGCTGGCGCGAATCCTGGCACACAGCACCCTATATAAACAGAGAGTCTGCCTAGCATCAGTGCTGGATTGTCTTCAGCTTGTTCCTGTGTTCCTGTTGTTACTCTGCCTGATTGACCTTGTTCCTGAAAACCCGGCTATCTTCTGACCATTCTCTTGGATCTCCCCTGCCTGCCTAACCTGCCTCTACTTGCAATACTGCCCTTGGCTTGAACTTATGATTACGGCTCTGCCTCCTGATTCTGTACCCTGCTGCCCGTCTGTTGCCAACCCCTGCCTATTCCTGACTACGGTTTTGCCTTCTGACTTGGTACCCCGCTGCCAGCCTGTTGCTGACTCCTGCCTGTTCCTGATTCTGCAGTTGATCCTGATCTGGCTCCCGCTGAACAAGTTTGGTGATCAGTTTCCACATCTCCTCAGCAGAGGTTCCTATATCTCCAAGTTCCAGCCTCCTGCCTGCAGGCACCTGCACCCCTTCGTTGTCCTCGCACTCCCTGTACCCACCACCAGGGGTGCTTGGACCGGAACCGTGCAAGAGGCCACCCTCATCATTTCGGGCTCCGCTGTAAGGTACGTGACACCAACACTGTGTTCAAATAGTTCGGGGGACTCCTCCATGCATGATGGTGGGGCTACGGAAGGAGTGACTGTGGACAAGGAGCCGGTGGAATAGGCTGCTTTGGCAGCTGCATTGGAACGCAAACTACTCTGAGCCTGGGTGACAGAGGATGAGGACGGCTTTGTTATCCACTCCACCAACTCTTCTGCATGTTCTGGCTCAATAACACGGCCAGCAGCAGAAAAAAAGGACAAGCCTGCCCCACTACCACCTGCAGAGGATGCACCATGTCCATGACCAGCACTGTTGGCTGTAGACACAGAGCCTGCTTGCCCTCTTTTAGTGGCCTGTGAGCGTCTGCCTCTCCTTGGTTGCCTTCCAGACATGATGTATATTTTGTTTTGCAACACCACACTGCACTGTATTGTGTACTGTGTACACCACCAGAAAAGTAGTAGCAACTACACTACAGCTGCACTGTTTTGTGTACCGTGTACACCACCAGAAAAGTAGTAGCAACTGCACTATGGCTGCACTGTATTGTGTACTGTGTACACTACCAGAAGTGTAGTAGCAACTGCACTACGACTGCACTGTATTGTACACACACACACACACACACACACTAGATTGACTATATATATATCAAATACACTGCCACTAACTGAATAACCTGCCTGCTTAATCTAAATCACACTATCTCTCCATCCACGCCAACAACACTACACAGGGCCGCCATGTAGGCAGTCTTATATAGTGTGGGGTGTGGATTTAATCCCCCTGAGCCATGATTGGCCAAAGGCACCCTGCCTTTGGCCAATTATGGCTCTCTTAACAGAGGGCACTAGGATTGGCCAAAGCATGCAGGTCAGGTGCATGCTTTGGCCAATCATCATACAGCAATGCACTGCGATCTCGTAGTGCATTATGGGGAATTCCACAGTAATCAAATTTCCTGCAAACGCCCTATAATGTTCGCTGTTCAGCGAACGGGCGAACACCCGATGTTTGATTCGAACTTATGTTCAACCTGAATATTTAGCTCATCCCTAGTCATGAATATCCCCACATGGGGAACATCTCCTCTGGGAGCTGAGATGGTATGTTAAGCGACAGCCTGCCCAACAGGCAACCCTCCAAGGGACGGTCATGCATCAGGCTGTGATGTGTGAGTAAACGTGTGATCACAAAAACCAAATTGGGTCTGTAGAAAGTAAATAAAATTCTAAAAGTGAGTGATGAGTAATGAATAAACTGAATAGGAAAATTAAGTGCAAGAAGGTGTGTGAAAATGAACCAAATAAAAAAATAAATAAATAAAAAGAGTGAAAATCGCATGGAAAAATACACAGAGGGGAAAAGAGTAATGCCCCGTACACACGGTCGGACTTTGTTCGGACATTCCGACAACAAAATCCTAGGATTTTTTCTGACGGATGTTGGCTCAAACTTGTCTTGCATACACATGGTCACACAAAGTTGTCGGAAAATCCGATCGTTCTGAACGCGGTGACGTAAAACACGTACGTCGGGACTATAAACGGGGCAGTGGCCAATAGCTTTCATCTCTTTATTTATTCTGAGCATGCGTGGCACTTTATCCGTCGAATTTGTGTACACACGATCGGAATTTCCGACAACAGATTTTGTTGTCGGAAAATTTTATAGCCTGCTCTCAAACTTTGTGTGTCGGAAAATCCGATGGAAAATGTCCGATGGAGCCCACACACAGTCGGAATGTCCGACAACACGCTCCGATCGGACATTTTTCATCGGAAAATCCGACCGTGTGTAGGGGGCATAAGAGGAAACAAAAAGATGTGCAGTCTGTGATGGAGAGGAAATCAGAACTAGTTACCTGGTGATATCGTACAGAGACACGCTCTGAAACATGAAGTGCATGTGTGAAGAGAAAAGCCAGAATGTGATCAAGACTCCCAGTGGGGGTATAAATAACACCCAACACTGCCTGGGCTCCTGTGTCAATTATATAGTATTGATAAATCTAAATTTACAATCAGATTAAATAATGTATGGCCACCTTTAGGGCTCATGCACACAGGACGTTTTTACAGCTGCTGTTAGGGGCATCTGACATTTTTTTTTCCACTGCCTCTAAACGCCCCTTCATGTTAGCCTATGTGTCCATGCACACATAAACTTTCAGAGGCGTTTGGAGACATAAGTGTTAAGGGGCAGGAGAAAAAACGACAGCCTGTGTGTCCAGGAGCAGAGGCTGTTGAGCTGTAAAAACGCAAAATGCTAAATGCTGTAACAAGCTGTTAGCTGCATTTAGCTGCTTTTGGCGTTTTTAGACATTTTTACATTACAGGAACTTTTTTTACTTTAAAAACACTCAAAAACGCTAACGCCTAAAAATGCACATAAACGCTAGTCAAAAACGCGGCCAAAAGCACGTTTTTACAGCTGCTTTTTCCTGGCAGCAGAGCTAGCGTTTTTTAAATGTTTAGTGTGCATGAGGCCTTATACACCTAAAATGAACTAGTCACACCTTTGTTAATGGCACACTACCATCAATTCACATCTGTGCATTTCTGAACGCATGGCAAACATAAAATATATGCTTTGCTGTGCGTTTCAGAAATGCGCTGCAAATGCATCAAAAATCAGGGTAAAAAACACATACCGCTCTGCTCCCAAAAAAAAAGTTCTGGAGCTTCTTTGAGGCGATTGTTGCACATAGGGCAGCCAATCCAAGTGAATGGGCTGCCCTATGCATGGCGAGCAAAAATGCTCCAAAATACCCCACAAAAAAACGCATGTGGGAATGAGAGTTCCAGAGATATGAATGGGGCTTGACAGCTGATTGTCTCCACCCACTCGCTCCCATGCACTTTTTGAGATGGGAACAAGGGACACCTAATAGCAAAAGTATGTAGTCATATGACACACACCCTGCCACGCCCCCTTAAAGGAGGATTATACAAATAAAAGATTATTTAAACCCACAAGTGCTTTTTTTACCACTACTATTCCTTTATATTGGCTTTTGAAGTGTACAAATGTTTTAGAAATTGGATGAAAGGTTTAGCACTGGGAAACACCTTTTGAAAGATAAAAAGTGTATTTTATATATAACTATATAGATCAGACCAAAATGAGGGACAAATGAGGAGGTAAGAGGGACAGTCCCTCAAAATCAGGGACAGTTGGGAGCTATGAACATGTCACCGGCCCTCCTGATTGTTCTGTGTAAGTTTTGCTAAACAAAGTTTTGAAGGGAAGGCAGGGAAAGTATCACATGTTCCTTATACCCAGAAGTACTGAGTATTGCTCAGACTAGGGGTCTTGGCAGGAAAATAAGTTGAAGGGAAGCACTGACTCCTTCTGGCCCTGCCATTAAGGTGAACCCATTTTTTGCCAAGTATGGGAAAACAACAGTTTCTGAAAATAATGAGCACTGCCACCTATCCTACCTCTGTGGTGAGCCTAATGCCCTGTACACACGGTCAGATTTTCTGACGGAAAATGTGTGATAGGACCTTGTTGTCGGAAATTCCGACCGTGTGTGGGCTCCATCACACATTTTCCATCGGATTTTCCGACACACAAAGTTTGAGAGCAGGTTAAAAATTTTCCGACAACAAAATCCGTTGTCGGAATTTCCGATTGTGTGTACACAAATCCGACACACAAAGTGCCACGCATGCTCAGAATAAATAAAGAGATGAAAGCTATTGGCCACTGCCCCTTTTGTAGTCCCGACGTCAGTGTTTTACATCACCGCGTTCAGAACGATCGGATTTTCCGACAACTTTGTGTGACCGTGTGTATGCAAGACAAGTTTGAGCCAACATCTGTCGGAAAAAATCCTAGGATTTTGTTATCGGAATGTCCGATCAATGTCCGACCGTGTGTACGGGGCATAAAACTAACCTAAAACCTTACACTAGACCCTAAGACCAGCTAAGCTCTAACCCCCATTCTGCTGCGTGTGGTTCTGAGTTCCAACTCCTCCGACCTTATCCCCGTAATACAACAGGGATGAGAACGCCCTGTAAAGTCCACATCAATTGATGGTGGATCTGGGAACTGGTTGCAGAGATCTTATCACCATTGACCCAGACTAATATAATAGATATTTGGGGTTTATTAGACTCCAAATTTTCAGTTTTGCATGGACTTTAATATCCCCCCCCATGGTATATTATTATCATATTTTGATATTTATTTTCTATGTCACAGTAACCATTTTCTTCTTTTCAGCATCAAGACCTCAAGTATTATGTACAAACACAAGTCTTGCTGTACTGGGAGGAGAAGCTATTTTGTCATGTGAGTTGCAAGCTCATCTGGATGTTCTACAAGTCACCTGGCAAAAGAAGAAGGGGAAGAACACTCAGAACATGGCGACCTACAGTGAGAAGTACGGCAGCAACATTGCTGCACCATTTCAGGGACGTGTCTCGATTCTAAGTGTCAGTTCAAGAAACTTTTCTATAAAGCTTTCTAAGCTGGAGAAGGAAGATGAAGCTCGTTATCTTTGCCTCTTTAACCTATTTCCAGATGGTGCCTTCAAAGGAGAAGTTTCCCTGAACAATATCAGTAAGTCATACTAAAATAAACTGTCAAGGAAAAGTTATTACAGAAATAAGTAGCAAAAATGTGCCCACTTGGATATATGAGTGCTTGTCTGTGATGATAAAAGCATAAGTGATGTATATGGAGGGTGCAGGGAGAAGTAGGGAGGGAGAAAACAGGAGTTGATGGTGGAGAGGATAGAGGAACTTATATTGTAGAAGACCAGCTAAGCCAAGGAAGATGACAGAACAAAGAAGAAGAGGAGCGTAGGGAACCTTAGGACGACACAAAGATGCACATTGATAGAGTGTCATCTAGACTGCATCATGGATGTGAAAATGGGCAGGTTCAAGAGTGCAGTTTTCAGTAACAAATCATAGACTAGAAGGTGCGAGAGAGAAGGTAGCAAGAAGAGCAGGTCGAAAGACAGCAGGGGGGGAAATATTATGCTGACCTGGAGAGGGCAAGGCTAGTGCTTACAGGTCTCCAGCACATCAATAGGAATCTCTCATTTTACCTATTTATGTCACAGTAACAGAATTAATAGCTGCTCCCCAACTTGTGTTCTCTTTAACCACTTGCTTACTGGGCACTTAATCCCCCTTCCTGCCCAGGCCAATTTTCAGCTTTCAGCGCTGTCACTCATTAGGCCTATACACACGATAGGACTTTTTGACAACAAACATGCAAATTAGCTGTTTTAAGGCAACATCCTACCTTGCGTACGCTCCATCGGCAGTGGCGTATCCAGGGTATGGCAGATATGGCAAGTGCCATGGGTGCCATATGAAGGGGGCGCTCCTGAGTGGCTGGGCAGCAAGGCACTTGCAGAGGTCTCTAATTAAAATGGCCCTGATATCGCCACTGTTACTCATTGTCAGCCTAGGGTGGGATGCTGGCCAGTGGAGACTGCTTTAGGTTGTTCACCACTGGCCCCTGGCTCACTGCCCAAACTGGTTGCTAGGCATGGCCCGCCTGGTGTCTAACAACCAGTGACGTCACGAGGAGGAGAGAGGCAGAGATCAGCATTCAGAGCGGAGATTTAACTTCCTCCTCCGTGCCCACTGCTTAGCTCCGCCCACCTCCTTCCTGCATCTTCTCCAACATGCACAAGAATCAAAGGGAGAGAGGAGTTTAAGCAGTGGTGTCCCCCTAGGTTATTTGCAAAATAGGCTGCCGGAGAGGGGAAAGGAGCCGGGAGGTGCGCTGTGCTCTCCCTCCTCTCCATCTTCACAGCCCTGACACTGCAGATCTTCTCTCCCAGTGGCTCTGTGTGTGTATAGGAGCGCCCTGCAGCTTCCCCCCTCCTGTCCTGTCATTGACTATATAGAAGCAGCAGAAAGGAACCAGCAGCCTGGTATTATATGAACAGCTGCCACTTGGCAAGAAAGAGTTAACCGCCTCCTGCTGCTTACTGAGCCAATGGGCACTGCTGTAACCGCTTTCTCAAGCCGCCCCCTTCGATTGAGAAGAACAGAGTACTGGAGCCATGCTGGAGCCTGGAGAAAGAGCCGAACTGCTGTAGGGACTAGGGAGAGGGCAGAGAAGGAGAATGAGTAAGAGAAGCAGAAGAATGTATTCAGGTGAAGGTAATGTGGAGAATGTGCACAGGAAGAGACATTTACTACAATGCTCCTCTCTTTATTCTCTCTGTACTTGACCAGTGTAGTCCAAATGTCACCTCCATTCCAATTTTGCAATTCCCCCTTTACATACCAAAACCCCATAACTTAACAACCCCACCTAAAATGATGAGACCTCACCTTTATTTATGGAGTAACATGGCCACAACAGCCTCTTTTATTAAAACAACTCCAAATAAATACTCCAAATAATTAAGCAATAAAATAACCAATAAAACCAACAATGACACATTAATAACATAACTGTTAACCCCAGTCTGATGGTCTTTGACGGTGACCCACCTTTTCCAAATATATAACTATATAATCACGGATAATAAACGCACCAATCCTTCAAGTGGTTAAGAAAAGTCCTCTATGATACAGACAGACACACCATATGGTGCAACTGCCACAGAGGCTATGCTGGGAGAATGCATGGAAACGAATGCACAGAGGGGCTGCCAGAACGGCTACACAATTGAAAGTGGCCACCATAAAGTCTGCCTAATGCAAAGTACCATAAATAAAATACAGTAAAAGCTTGGATTGTGAGTAACTTGGTCTGCGAGTGTTTTACAAGATGAGCAAATTTCTTGTCATAAATTTTAACTTGATAAACAAGCGAGGTCTTGATATACATGTAGTGTCACGTCACAACTGAGTGTAAGGCTCGGTTCACACTGCAGCGACTTGGGATCCGACTTGTGAGACTCCAAGTTGTGTGACATGAGAAATCAAATGTTAGTCAATGAGAGCTGTCTTAATTAGCACTACTGAAGTTGCTCCAACTTTAGAAAAGGTTCCTGTACTTCTTCAAGGAGTCTTCTATCTGATTTGTGCCCATAGACTTTAATGGAAGTTGCCTCCAAGTCGGATCCTTATCTTAGTTGATGTGATTTGGATCCGACATTACAGGAAGATTACACAGGCATTCCCTAAAGTTGCCTCGAAGTTACCTGGCAAAGTCATGCCGACTTTCAGGTCGTGGCGGTGTGAATCCCCTCTCTTCTCTTTTATACTCTGTAGCTCCTGAAGTGCAGGTTAGTTTTATTTTTACAGTACACTTTATAATGTATTTTGTATTGCTGTAATCATTTTTATATGAATAAATGGTTGTGGAACGAATCATCTGAGTTTCCACTATTCTTATGGGAAAATTTGCTTTGATATACAAGTGCTTTGGATTACAAACACGTTTCTGGAATTAATTATGCTCGCAATCTAAAGGTTTTACTTTATTGAGCACTGACGTGCCAGCAGAGGCATATCTAGTGAAAATGGCATCTATGGCAAGCACTGAAACTGCGTCCCTGTCAAAACATTTGAAACTCATCTTTCAGATAACCTTAACAAAAAAAAACAGCTAACAAAACTACAAGTCAAGCTCTTTAATCTTTCAATTAACAAATTATGTATTGGCATTGATGAGCTGCACTGATGGGCACTGATTTGCGGCATTTATGGGCACTGATAAGGCAGCACTGATGAGGCAGCACTAACACTAATAGGCGGCACTGATAAGCTGCACTGATGGGCACTAATAGGTGACACTGGCACTGACAGGTGGCACTAGTAAGCTGCACTGATAGGTGGCACTGTCTGATAGGTGGCACTGATATAGGTGGCACTGATAGGTGGCACTGTCTAGCCCTGTTTGGGGGGGGGGGGGGGCTTTTGGTGACATATCAGTGTTCTAAACAGACCCCTAATATCTCACTTTTGAGACAGAGAAAGGGACTGAGGACAGAGATTCCCCGGTCCCTTTCTCTGCAGCCTCAGCTGCACTGGACAGTGAATGGATGGGAAGTGCTCTTTGCTGTGCGGCTTACCATTCATTCACAAACTGAATAATAACAACCCCCCCTGACAGGTGAGAACAGAGGGAAGCTATCAGTGCTGCAGGGAGCCATTGCAGAGTGAAACAAGACAGGTGGCAACCCTGTCTCCCTCCGCACCCCGACTTCTCCTACCCGGGGCTCAGGAACTGGGTGAAATGCTCCTTCTGCAGCATTCTCCTGAGTGAGCCGAGAGCCCGGGACCAGTTGTGTCCCTTCCACTTGAGAACCGAGCTGGATAATGGACTGCGCGGTGTGGGACATACAGGTCAATATCACTTTCAGGTGCAGGAGGAGTGATCTATTGCACTGCGGCTCCCAACAATTAAATTAAAGCCCTAGCCCGCCTCAGCGTATTGATATAGAAGGGGCCGGGACTTTCATTTAATTGTGGGGAACCGCAGTGCGGTAGATCACTCCGCCTGCACCCAAAAGTGGTGAAATAATCCCTTTTTCTGGCCATTATGGGCCCTGAGTTGCGGACGTCAATGCTCCCAGTGTCAGTTTCATTTAATTGGGGGGCACATGGGGGGTACAGGATAATGTTGGGGGGGGGTCATGGCCCCCTCTTGCCCCCCTCACGCGTGCCCCCTTCATATGGCATCCATGGCACTTGCCATATGTGCCATACCCTGGATACGCCACTGTGTTCTAGAACAATATGTGTAGTGTGAAATTGAAAGCTTTCATTTTCCAGATTAAAAAAAAATAGTCTGCAGCAGTTTTGGGTCACCTCTGCTACATTAACCACTGCTTGGCCGCCGTATGCAAAATGACGGCCAGGAAGTGGTTCAGTTATCCTGACTGGGCATCCTATGAGGTCCAGCAGGATAAGGTGCTAGCGCGCACAGTGATGAGTGGTGTGGTGTGTCAGTCTGACACACTGCATCTCTGATCTTGGTAAAGAGCCTCTGACGTAAGCTCTTTACCACATGTTCAGCTGTGTCCAATCAAAGCTAATCACAGTGTAAATAGGAAGAGACATTTATTGGCTACTACTTTATTGCCCACTCAGGACCACTAGGTATGCCAATCAATGCCCAATAGGGATAGCGCTCAGTGCCTATCAGTGATGCCTGCCAGTGCTTCCTGATCAGTGCTGCCTAACAGTGCCCTCTATCAGTGCCGCCTATCAGTGCCCACCAGTGCCACCTTTCAGCGCCACCTATCAGTGCCCAGTGCTACCTATGAGTGCCTATCAGTGCCACATATATGTGCCCATCAGTGCTGCACTTCAGTGCCACCTATCACTGCCCGTCCATGCTACTTATCAGTGCCGCCTATTAGTGCCAATCAGTGCTGCATATAAGTGCCACCTCACCAGTGCAGCCTCATCAGTGCCCATCACTGAAGGAGAAAACATACCTATTTACAAAGTTTTGTAACAAAAACAAAGAAAAACTTAATTTTTTTATTTGTAGCGCAAAAAAAAAAAACCCCAGTGGTGATTAAATACCACCAAAAGAAAGCTCTATTTATAGGAAAAGAAATGATAAAAATGTAATTTGGGTACAATGTTGCATAACCGTACAATTGTCATTCAAAGTGCAACAGCACTGAAAGCTGAAAATTGGTCTGGGCAGGAAGAGGGGAAAGTGTCCTGTATTGAAATGGTTTTTGTTACTTCTGGAATCAATCGCCTAAAATATGTGCCTGTTAGCATGACGACAAGGGGACAGCACTCAGATACCAACCCATATGATTGTTGTGTTGGAACCTGTCAACATCTTTGATCATTTGTTCATTACATTTTGCCAATGCAGTGACTCCTCAGCAAGTAAGGCAATAGATAAGTTGTCTCATACTTATGAGTGGTGGAGCAGAATTCCCTGGGTGCAATTACCATTGTAAATGTTAATGGAAGATTTTTAACTTGTCTGGGCAGGTCCGCCTCTGAAGGAACATCCCAATAAAGTTGTATCCATCGCAGAGGAACTGGACATGAAGGGTGCCAATAAAGGTGAGTGTGATTCCTTGCTGTAGCCTGACAATCGGTTAGGTCACATGATGTGATCTTTTCTTGCCTACATGAGAACCAATGACAGGACAACCATACACAACAGAGTGGCCATTCGTCAGTCTCTTGCCTATTTAGAAAATTGATTGTTAATTTTACCACAAGCCCGCTTCATCCAACCATATCCTGAGCTGGAAGGAAAATCCATTGCTGTCAGAACATATTCTAATAACTAGCAAATATGTGCCAGTTTCTTGATAAGGTCATACCAACTAGTGATTTCAGATTACTTTGGATTTGGAGATCATGTTGGATTTTTGAAGGTCTGGGATTGGAAGATGTGATGAAGAGAACTGGTCCCTTATCTGTACTTTCTAGGGAGTATAGATTGAATTGTACAGAATCTAAAGGCTCATTCACACTGTGTACATTGGCCAGCATCGCTCAGCACAGGCCCAATGCAATAACAGGTAAAAGTACATTGTTCTCAATTGGTCCACATGTTGCTTTGATGTGCATTAAATGACAATAGGCCATGCTGCATTCAAACATTGCGCAACATTCTGCGACACACTACAACACATCACAGTGCACATAAGGGGAATTTAAAATAACATATTTTGGATCCTGATGTGAAAAAAGACAAAACAAATGTTTACAATATAGTAGCAAAGTGGTGAAATAATCCCTATTTCTGCCCATTATGGGCCCTGAGTTGCGGACGTCAGTGCTCCCAGTGTCAGTTTCATTTAATTGGGGGGCACATGGGGGGTACAGGATAATGTTGGGGGGTCATAGCCCCCTCTTGCCCCCCTCACGAGTGGCCCCTTCATATGCCACCCATGGCACTTGCCATATGTGCCATACCCTGGATATGCCACTGCATTCTAGAACAATATGTGTAGTGTGAAATTGAAAGCTTTCATTTTCCAGATTAAAAAAAAATAGTCTGCAGCAGTTTTGGGTCACCTCTGCTACATTAACCACTGCTTGCCCACCGTATGCAAAATGATGGCCAGGAAGTGGCTCAGTTATCCTGACTGGGCATCCTATGAGGTCCAGCAGGATAAGGTGCAAGCGCGCACGGTGATGAGTGGTGTGGTGTGTCAGTCTGACACACCGCATCTCTGATCTTGGTAAAGAGCCTCTGATGTAGACTCTTTACCACGTGTTCAGCTGTGTCCAATCAAAGCTGATCACAGTGTAAATAGGAAGAGACATTTATTGGCTTTTCCTTCACTTACACTGACAGACGCGAGTAGAGGAGAGCCGATCGGATGCTCTCCTGACAGGGGGGGGTCTGCGCTGATTGATTGATATTAGTGCAGCCCCCCCGAGGATGCCCACCTAGGACGAGCAGGGATGCCCACCAAGTACCACCAGGAATGCCCACTCAGGACCACCAGGTATGCCAATCAATGCCCAATAGGGATGGCATTCAGTGCCTATCAGTGATGCCTGCCAGTGCCTCCTGATCAGTGCTGCCTAACAGTGCCCTCTATCAGTGCCGCCTATCAGTGCCCACCAGTGCCACCTTTCATCGCCACCTATCAGTGCCCAGTGCTAGCTATGAGTGCCTATCAGTGCCACATATATGTGCCCATCAGTGCTGCACTTCAGCGCCACCTATCAGTGCCCGTCCATGCTACTTATCAGTGCCGCCTATTAGTGCCAATCAGTGCTGCATATAAGTGCCACCTCACCAGTGCAGCCTCATCAGTGCCCATCACTGAAGGAGAAAACATACCTATTTACAAAGTTTTGTAACAAAAACAAAGAAAAACTTAATTTTTTTATTTGTAGCGCAAAAAATAAAAACCCCAGTGGTGATTAAATACCACCAAAAGAAAGCTCCTTTTATAGGAAAAGAAAGGATAAAAATGTAATTTGGGTACAATGTTGCATAACCGTACAATCGTCATTCAAAATGCAACAGCACTGAAAGCTGAAAATTGGTCTGGGCAGGAAGAGGGGAAAGTGTCCTGTATTGAAATGGTTTTTGTTACTTCTGGAATCACTCGCCTAAAATATGTGCCTGTTAGCATGACGACAAGGGGACAGCACTCAGATGCCAACCCATATGAATGTTGTGTTGGAACCTGTCAACATCTTTGATCATTTGTTCATTATATTTTGCCAATGCAGTGACGCCTCAGCAAGTAAGGCAATAGATAAGTTGTCTCATACTTATGAGTGGTGGAGCAGAATTTTCTGGGTGCAATTACCATTGTAATGCCCCGTACACACGGACGGATTTTCCGACGGAAAATGTGTGATAGGATCTTGTTTTCGGAAATTCCGACCGTGCGTAGGCTCCATCACACATTTTCCATCGGATTTTCCGACACACAAAGTTTGAGAGCAGGATATAAAATCTGTTTCCGAAATTCCGAACGTGTGTACACAAATCCGACGGACAAAGTGCCACGCATGCTCAGAATAAATAAAAAGAGATGAAAGCTATTGGCCACTGCCCCGTTTATAGTCCCGACGTACGTGTTTTACGTCACAGCGTTCAGAACGATCGGATTATCCGACAACTTTGTGTGACCGTGTGTATGCAAGACAAGTTTGAGCCAACATCCGTCGAAAGAAATCCTAGGATTTTGTTGTCGGAATGTCCGAACAAAGTCCGACCGTGTGTACAGGGCATTAATGTTACTGGAAGATTTTTAACTTGTCTTGGTAGGTCCGCCTCTGAAGGAAGATCCCATTAAAGTTGTATCCGTCGCAGAGGAACTGGACATGGAGGGTGCCAATAAAGGTGAGCGTGATTCCTTGCTGTAGCCTGACATTGGTCAGGTCACATGATGTGATCTTTTCTTGCCTACATGAGAACCAATGACAGGACACCCATACACAACAAAGTGGCCATTCGTCAGTCTCTTGCCTATTTAGAAAATTGATTGTTAATTTTACCACAAGCCCGCTTCATCCAACCATATCCTGAGCTGAAAGGAAAATCCACTGCTGTCAGGAGAACATATTCTAAAAGTGCATTGTTCTCAATTGGTCCACATGTTGCTTTGATGTGCATTAAATGAAAATAGGCCATGCTGCATTCAAACATTGCGCAACATTCTGCGACACACTACAACACATCACAGTGCACATAAGGGGAATTTAAAATAACTTATCTTGGATCCTGATGTGAAAAAAGACAGAAAAAATGTTTACAATATAGTAGCATTTTTCAAAGAGACAGGGTTTTTTAAGTTATTGCTTAGTGTGCTAGCGATGGTAGGGGGAGAGGCAGAGGAAGAGAGAGGGAGAGAGGGGGGCAGAGAGAAAGAGAGGGACAAAGGGGGTGGAGGGGGTGAGAGAGAGAGAGAGGTGAGAGGGGGATAGAGAGAGGGGGGGATGAGAGAGGGAGAGAGAGAGAGGGTGGTGTGAGAGAGAGAGAGAGAGGGGGTGGAGAGAGGGGGTGAGAGAGAGGGGAGGGGGGAGAGAGATGAAAGGGGAGTGTGAGAGAGGTGTGTGTGAAAGAGAGAGATAGATAGGGGTGTGAGAGAGGAGAGTGAGAGAGAGAGAGAGAGAGAGAGAGAGGAGGGTGAGGGGGAGAGAGAGGTGAGAGAGGGGGTGACAGAGAGGGGGTAAGAGAGAGGTATGAAAGAGGGGGGTGAGAGAGGGGGAGTGGGAGACAGAGAGAGAGAGGTGAGATAGATGAGAGATAGAGAGGTAAAAGAGAGCGGGGAGGGGGAGATGAGAGAGGTGTGAGAGAGAGAAGTGAGAGAGAGAGCAGGTGTGTGTGAGAGAGAGGAGAGGGGGAGAGAGTGGGAGAGGGGGGAGAGAGATGGGGGAGAGGGGGAGAGAAAGAGAGATGGGGAGAGGGGGGAGAGGAGGGGGAAGGGAGAGAGAGAGAGGGGTGTGAGAGAGAGAGGGGAGAGAAGGAGACAGGGAGAGAGGAGGGGGAAGGGAGAGAGAGGGGTGTGGGAGAGAGAGGGGGGAGAGAGAGGTATGTGTGAGAGAGAGAGAGGTGAGAGAAGGAGAGAGGAGAGAGGGGGGTGGGAGAGAGAGAGGGGGAGAGAGAGAAGAGAGAGGGGGCGGGAGAGAGTAGAGAGAGAGGGGGGGGGTGTGAGAGAGAGAGGAAAAAAGAGGTGAGAGAGAGAGGGGGGAGTGAGAGAGTGGGAAAGGGGAGAAAGAGGAGAGGGGGAGAGAGAGGTGTGTGTGAGAGAGAGAGAGGGAGAGATGAGAAAGAGAGGGGGAGAGATGAGAGAGAGAGGAGTGTGTGAGAGAGAGGGGGGAGATGAGAGAGAGGGAGGGAGATGAGAGAGGGAGGGAGGGGTGGGAGAGATGAGAGAGAGGAGTGTGTGAGAGAGCGGGGGGAGAGACATTAGAGAGGGAGAGATGAGAGGGGGGGGAAGATGAGAGAGGAAGAGAGAGGAGTGGAGGGAGTGAGAGAGAGAAGGGGGTCAGAGGGAGAAGGGGGCTTGTTCATATGCCTGCTACCCACAATCATGGCAGCCAGGATCTATACCTGCTGTGTGCTGTATATTTAAATCTGCCACCTTCATTAAAAACCCTTTCACAGCAGCGCGTGCAAGTCAGGGGTTGGAGTTTGGGGAGGGGTGGGGTGGGGCAGAGTCAGCAGGGATAGGATGGAAGGCGGAGCAGATTGAGCCTATCCTGTTTGAATACACTGTAATTGGCACCGCCTTGCGCCGATCGGATTGGCACTGCACAGTGCACCCCCCGCAGCTGACAACATAGTTACATAGTTAGTCAGGTTGTAAAAAGACACAAGCCCATCCAGTTCAACCAAAAAAAATAAATTATACATACAATCCCATATACACAATCCTTCACACACAGTTGATCCAGAGGAAGGTAAAAAACCCCAGCAGAGCATGATCCAATTTGCTGCAGCGGGGAAAAAAATTCCTTCCGTGGACAGATCTTGGGATGACACACAGGAAATAGTTCACCAGCTAATCTCATTAGCACACACCCTGCATCTGCCCTCCCCCCCTCCAGCAGATCACTACCACCCACCTCATCAGGTGTACATTTTTCCAATGCAATCAGTGAATACTGTTCTCACTAAATGAACAGCCATAGATCATTCATTTGGCAGAGTGTGTAGGAGCTGAGTGATCAGATAACAGCCTATGTGGATCAGAGCTGTTGTATAAAAAAGAGGAGAAGTATGTCCTGGGTTCTGTAAAGCTCACCATACACTATACAATCTGATTGTACAATCTCAGTTAACTCTACCATCAAATATGTAATGCAAGGACCTGCCTGATTGGATAGATAGGTGTGTCTATTATATAGTTTTGGCAAATCTAAATGCACAATCAGATTGAATAATGTATGGCCACCTTTAGGGCTCATGCACACAGGACGTTTTTACAGCTACTGTTAGGGGCATCTGACTTTTTTTTTTTTTACTGCCTCTAAACGCCCCTTCATGTTAGCCTATGTGTCCATGCACACATAAACTTTCAGGGGCGTTTGGAGACATAAGTGTTAAGGTGCAGTAGAAAAAAATGACAGCCTGTGTGCCCAGGAGCAGAGGCTGTTGAGCTGTAAAAATACAAAATACTAAACACTGTAACAAGTCGTTAGCCGCTTTTGACGTTTTTAGACATTTTTACATTCTAGGGAGTGTTTTTACTTTAAAAACACCCAAAACGCTTCAAAAATCAGGGTAAAAAACACACCAAGCTCCGCTCCCAAAAAAAGTTCTGGAGCTTCATTGGGGCGATTTTTGCACATAGGGCAGCCCGTCCAATTGGATTGGCTGCCCTATGCGTGGCGAGCAAAAATGCACCAAAATACCCCACAAAAATGGGGCTTGACAGCTGATTGTCTCCACCCACTCCCTCTCATGTACATTTTGAGATGGGAACGAGGGACACCCAATAGCAAAAGTATGTAGGTATATGAAACACCCCCTGCCACGCCCCCTTAAAGGAGGATTATACAAATAAAAGATTATTTAAACCCACAAGTGCTTTTTTTTACCACTACTATTCCTTTATATTGGCTTTTGAAATTTACAAATGCTTTAGAAATTTAGAAATTGGATGAAAGGTTTAGCACTGGGAAACACTTTTTGAAAGATAAAAAGGGCATTTTATATACAACTATATAGATCAGACCCAAATGAGGGACAAATGAGGAGGAACGAGGGACAGGAGGACATTCCCTCAAAATCAGGGATAGTTAGGAGCTATGAATGTGTCACCGTAGTGAGAAAATGACAGTTTCTCAAAATATTGAGCACTACCACCTATCCTACCTCTGTGGTGAGCCTAAAACTAACCTAGAACCTTACACTAGACCCTAACACCAGGTTAGCTCTAACCCCTATTCTGCTGCGTGTGTTTCTGAGTTCCAACTCCTCCGACCTTATCCCAATAATACAACAGGGATGAGAACTCCATGTAAAAGCCACATCAAGTGATGGTGGATCTGGGAACTGGTTGCAGAGATCTTTATCACCATTGACCCAGACTAATATAATAGATATTTGGGGTTTATTAGACTCCAGATTTTCAGTTTTGCATGGACTTTAATATTTTTCCCCCCACATGGTATATTATTATCATATTTTGATATTTATTTTCTATGTCACAGTAACAATTTTGTTCTTTTCAGCATCAAGACCTCAAGTATTATGTACAAACACAAGCCGTGCTGTACTGGGAGGAGATGTTATTCTGTCATGTGAGTTGCAAGCTCATCTGGATGTTCAACAAGTCACCTGGCAAAAGAAGAAGGGGCAGAACACTCAGAACATGGCGACCTACAGTGAGATGTATGGCAGCAACATCACTGCACCCTTTCAGGGACATGTCTCCATTCTAAGTGCCAGTTTAAGAAACTCTTCTATAAAGCTTTCTAAGCTGGAGAAGGAAGATGAAGCTTGTTATCTTTGCCTTTTTATTGCATATCCAGATGGTGCCTTCAAAGGAGAAGTTTCCCTGAACAATATCAGTAAGTCCGACTAAAATAAACTGTCAAGGAAAAATTATTACAGAAAAAAGTAGCAAAAATGTGCCCACTTGTATACATGAGTGCTTGTCTGTGATGATAAAAGCATAAGTGATGCATATGGAGGGTGCAGGGAGAAGTAGGGAGGGAAAAAACAGGAGTTGATGGTGGAGAGGATAGAGGAACTTATATTGTAGAAGACCAGCTAAGCCAAGGAAGAGGACAGAACAAAGAAGAAGAGGAGAGTAGGGAACCCTAGGATGACACAAAGATGCACATTGATTGAGTGTCAGCTAGACTGCATCATAGATGGTAACATGGGCAGGTTCAAGAGTGCAGTTTTCAGTAACAAATCATAGACTAGAAGGTATGAGAGAGAAGGTAGCAAGAAGAGCAGGTCGAAAGACAGCAGGGGGGAAATATTATGCTGACCTAGAGAGGGCAAGGCTAGTGCTTACAGGTCTCCAGCACATCAATAGGAATCTCTCACTTTACCTATTTATGTCACAGTAACAGAATTAATAGCTGCTCCCCAACTTGTGTTCTCTTTAATTAAGTGTCGGGAGACATTTCACTAGAGCTTGGGAGATTTTGTACAATTAGAAGCCTGATATGAGGTAAAGTAAAGATTAGTAATGGTGGATGGGAATGAGACAATGGTTGGGTGCAAATCTGTGGTTGGACCGAACTTCTGCCCATTCAACCCCTATTTGCCATAAATCGATAATTATATAGAGAAGCAATATTTTTGACACCCTCTTTATTTGACCAGAAAATTGACATTTTTAATTTGAGAGATTTTGCTTCTATTGATTGCAATGGGGTTGGGTTTTGGCACCCAACTTTTGTGAAGTGTGCTGAACTCAAATCGAACTCTGTGTTACTTAATCCCGACCCCTGAACTCTGTGTGTATGCATCACATACTAGCACATTATGACAGATTTACCTCTCAAGCGGAGGATGAGCTGTCACTGCTCTTGGTGCTTCCATCTTCTTCTGGTCTTCCTTCCCGGGTTTGCTCTCTTAGATGGCCAGGCCCTAATGACATCACTCCAGCATATGTGCATTGAAGTCACTTCACCATGGCATACAGCGGGTGTCGTAAATTAGACATGTGCAATTTGTTTCGTAGCGAATCAAAATGCATCCAAATTTTGCATCTTACGAATATATAACGAATAAGGAATTTCAACTAATATGAAAGAAATTATAGTGGAAATAACAAATGGATTCGGCATGATTCGTTAATTCATTACAGGTCTAATGAAACAAAAGAACAACTCGGAGTAAATCTTACAGTCCAATCAGCTGATTAATTTTGGGCTGGAGGTTGGATTACTGCAAAGTGCATGAATCGATTCGTTATAACGAATATCGATACTCTACAGAAATAACAACTTATCCGAAAACAAATTAACGTATATAACAAATTTAACAGAACAAAATGATGTATTTTATGAATGAAATTGGAAGTAAATAAAATTTTCCATTGTGCACAAGTCTACCGTAAATGTGGTCTAAGCTGTGCATGCATGGCTCAGATTACTTTTGAAAGGCTTGGAGAGGCATTTATGACAGGGCGGCAGTGTTGTACAGGGAAGGGATAGTAAGAGAATAGTGGGAGGGGGATAATGTAAAAAAGGGGTAGGAGTAGTGTGCATAGGAGAAAAAGGGGTCAGTGTATATAGGGTTGCAGTGTGTGGGGAGGGCAGGACAGTGTGTACAGTGGGGTAATTTAATTTGGGATAATTCCCAGGTTGTGTTTGCTATTTCTAATCAGACTAAAAAGCCACGCCCAGTATTCATCATGATTTAACCACACCCCACTTTTTGCTGTTGCCATTTCTCTTTTGTGACCCTCATTCTCAAGTTCAAAAGTTGGGAAAGAGCAGAATGCATTTTGGTCTAAATTAATAAAGAAAGTTTATTTAGTTGCAAAGTTGATTAAAAACCAAAAGAAAGCTCTATCTGTCTAAAAAAAAGAGACAAAAATTAATTTAGGTACATTGTTGCATGATCAAGTAATTGTTAAGTCTCGGTTCACACTGGTGTGGCTTCAAAGTCGCTTGACTCTGAAGCTGCCCCGCACAGCGCATCTTCAGCGTGGCTTGCAAATGACTTCTTTAATAGACTAGCTAAGTCGCCTGACAGGTCGCCCGAGTGTGAGCCGAGCCTAAAGTATGACAGCGCTGAAAACTGAAAAATGGCCTTAATAGGAAGGGAGTTTAACATGTCAATCTTCAAGTGGTTAAAAAAAGTCCTCTATGATACAGAGAGACACACCGTATGGTGGAACTGCCACAGAGGCTATGCTGGGAGACTGCATGGAAACGAATGCAGAGAGGCTGCCAGAACAGCTACACAATTGAAAGTGGCCATCATAAAGTCTGCCTAATGCAAAGTACCATAAATAAAATACAGTAAACGCTTGGATTGTGAGTAACTTGGTCTGCGAGTGTTTTACAAGATGAGCAAATTTTTTGTCATAAATTTTAACTTGATAGCGAGCGAGCGAGGTCTTGATCTACATGTAGTGTCACGTCTCAACTGAGAATAATGCTGCGTACACAGACTTTCTGACCAGACTGGTCCGACGGACTTTCCGACAGACTTTTGACAGACTTCTGCCAGACTTTTTTTACGAACAGACTTGCCTACACACAACCGGACTACAGACGGACTTGCCTACACACGACCGGGCTTTCTGGCAGACTATGTCCGCCGGTCTTCTCGACGGACTTTCCGAATGAACGGACTTGCCCACACGTGAACAAGTTCGTTCATTTTGAACGTGACCCGGGTACGACGGGACTAGAAAAGAAAGTAAATCTAGCCGCTTTTATCGGCGAGATTGACACCTTGCTAGCTCCGTCGCGGGGCATACTAGGCCCTTAGGTCTGGTATGGACTTTCAGGGAAACCCCCTATGCCAAAAAAACGGCGTGGGGTCCCCCCAAAATCCATACCAGACCCCTATCTGACCACGCAGCCCGGCCAGTCAGGAAAGGGGGTGGGGGCGAGCGAGCGCCCCCCCTACTGAACCATACCAGGCCACATGCCCTCAACATGAGGGGGTGGGTGCTTTGGGAAAGGGGGGTCCATTGGTTGTCGGGGTCTGTGGGCGGGGGGCTTATCAGAATCCGGGAGCCCCCCTTTAATAAGGGGGCCCCCAGATCCCGGCCCCCCACCCTATGGGAATGAGTATGGGGTACATGGTACCCCTACCCATTCACCTAGGGAAAATGTGTCAATAAAAAAACACACTACACAGGTTTTTAAAGTAATTTATTAGACAGCTCCGGGGGTCTTCTTCCGAATTCAGGGGGTCTTCTTCCGACTTCGCCGATCTCTCTGGCCTCTTCTCCTGGTATCTGGTTCTTCTCCCGCTCTCTGGCCTCTTCTCCCGGTGTTCGACCTCTTCTCTCGGTATCCGGTTCTTCTGCCGGCTCCTCCGCTATCTTCTGCCGCTCTTTTGCTAGCGGTTGCCCAGACTTCTGCTACGTCTTCTTCCCTCTTCTCTTCTTCCGATGTTGACACAACGCTCTCTTCAGCTTTAATGCTCTCTGAGCGCTCCGCGCTGACTTATTTAGGCGGTGACCCCACCCCCTTATAACATCACAGTCCCTGGGCATGCTGGGACTGTGACGTTATAAGGGTGATGTTGACCACACCCCCTTATAACGTCACAGATACGCCCCCCCGCCGGCAGACCCCAAAAACCAACGGCCAGGGTTGTCGGGAAGAGGCCCTTGTCCTCATCAACATGGGGACAAGGTGCTTAGGGGTGGGGGGGCCGCAGGGCGCCCCCTCCCCCAAAGCACCCCCCATGTTGAGGGCATACGGCCTGGTACGGTTCAGGAGGGGGGTGCTCGCTCGTCCCCACCCCCTTTCCTGGTCTGGTATGGCTTTTGGGGGGACCCCATGCTGGTTTTTCAGCGTAGGGGGTTCCCCTGAAAATCCATACCAGACCTAAGGCACATCGTCGCCTCCCCTTCGCGCTCACTGCAATAGGAAAATTTGTTTTTCCTATTGCAGCGAGCGCGAGATGTAGTACCCTGCCCCTGTGTCGTATCTGGTCTGTCGGACCAGCATACAGACCAACGGGCTTTCCGTTAGGAACTGAGTCTGGTTGAGTTACGACATAAAGATTTGAAGCAGGTTTCAAATCCAAAGTCCGTCGGATTTCCGACTGGAACAGTCAGTCGGAAGTCCGATGCAGCCCACACACGGTCGGAAAGTCCGCTCGTGGGTACGCTGCATAAGGCTTGGTTCACACTGCAGCGATTTGGGATCCGACTTGTGAGACTCCAAGTTGTGTGACATGAGAAATCAAATGTTAGTCAATGAGAGCTGTCTTAATTATAACTACTGAAATGAGCACTACTGAATTTGCTTTGATATACGAGTGCTTTGGACTACAAATACTTTTCTGGAATGAATTATGCTTGCAATCCGAGATTTTACTGTATTGAGCACTGACGTGCTCAACGCTGACGCAGAGGCGTATCTAGTGAAAATGGTGCCTATGGCAAACACTGAAACTGCACCCCTGACAAAACATTTGAATACCATCTTTCACCTTAAAAAAAAAAAAACAGCTAACAAAACTACACTGATGAGGCAGCCCTAACACTGATAGGCGGCACTGATGAGCTGCACTGATGGGCACTAATGGGTGACACTGGCACTACAGGTGACACTGATGAGCTGCACTGATAGGTGACACTGATAGGTGACACTGCCACTGACAGGTGGCACTGATATAGGTGGCACTGATAGGTTGCACTGTCTAGCCCTGTTTGGGGGGGGGGGCTTTTGGTGACATATCAGCGTTCTGAAAAGACTCCTAATATCTCACTTTTGAGACAGAGAAAGGGACTGAGGACAGAGTTTCCCCAGTCCCTTTCTCTGCAGCCTCAGCTGCACTGGACAGTGAATGAATGGGAAGTGCTCTTTGCTGAGCGGCTTACCATTCATTCACAAACTGAATCATAGCAACCCCTCCTTCCCCCGCAGCAGCTGACAGGAGAGAACAGAGGGAAGCTATCAGTGCTGCAGGGAGCCATTGCAGAGTGAAACAAGACAGGTGACAACCCTGTCTCCCTTCCGCACCCCGACTTCTCCTACCCGGGGCTCGGGAACTGGGTGCAATGCTCCTTCTGCAGCATTCTCCTAAATGAGCCGAGAGCCAGGGACCGGTTGTGCCCCTTCCTCTTGAGAACCGAGCTGGGCAACGGACTGCGTGGTGTGGGACATACAGGTCAATATCACTTTCGGGTGCAGGCAGAGTGATCTACTGCACTGCAGCTCCTGACAATTAAACTAAAGCCCTAGCCTGCCTCAGCATATTGATATAGAAGGGGCCGGGACTTTCATTTAATTGTCGGGAGCCGCAGTGCAGTAGAACCCTCCGCCTGCACCCGAAAGTGGTGAAATAATCCCTATTTCTGCCCATTATGGTCCCTGAGTTGCAGACATCAATGCTCCCAGTGTCAGTTTCATTTAATTGGGGGGGCACATGGGGGGTACAGGTTAATGTTGGCAGGTCATGGCCCCCTCTGGCCCTCCCCTCACGAGCGTCCCCTTCATATGGCGCCAATGGCACTTGCCATATGTGCCCATACCCTGGATACGCCACTGCGTTCTAGAACAATATGTGTAGTGTGAAATTGAAAGCTTTCATTTTCCAGATTTAAAAAAATAGTCTGCAGCAGTGTTGGGTCACTACTGCTACATTAACCAGTTCCCGTCCGCCGTATGCAAAATGACGACCAGGAAGTGGTTCCGTTTTTTTGACTGGGCGTCATATGGCGTCCAGCAGGATAAGCTGCTAGCGCGCACGGTGATCAGTGGTGTGGTGTGTCAGTCTGACACTGCATCTCCAATCTTGGTAAAGAGCCTCTGACGTAGGCTCTTTACCATGTGTTCAGCTGTGTCCAATCACAGCTGATCATAGTGTAAATAGGAAGAGCCATTTATCGGCTTTTCCTCCACTCACACTGATAGACGCGAGTAGAGGAGAGCCGACCGGCTGCTCTCCTGACAGGGAGGGGGGGGGGGGTCTGCGCTGATTAATTATTAGTACAGCCCCCCTTAGGATGCCCACCCAGGACCAGCAGGGATGCCCACCCAGTACCACCAGGAATGCCCACTCAGGACCACCAGGTATGCCAATCAATGCCCAATAGGGTTGGTACTTAGTGCCTATCAGTGATGCCTGCCAGTGCCTCCTGATCAGTGCTGCCTATCAGTGCCCATACGTGCCCACCAGTGCCAACTTTCAGGGTCACCTATCAGTGCCCAGTGCTACCTATGAGTGCACATCAGTGGCGCCTATAAGTGCCCATCGGTGCTGAACTTTAGTGCCACCTATCAGTGCCCGTCCATGATACGTATCAGTGCCGCCTATCAGCGCCCATCAATGCTGCGTATACAGTGGGGAGAACAAGTATTTGATACACTGACGATTTTGCAGGTTTTCTTACTTACAAAGCATGTAGAGGTCTGTAATTTTTTATCATAGGTACTCTTCAACTGTAAGAGACGGAATCTAAAACAAAAATACAGAAAATCACATTGTATGATAAATAATTAATTTGCATTTTATTGCATATAATAAGTATTTGATACATCAGAAAAGCAGAACTTAATATTTGGTACAGAAACCTTTGTTTGCAATTACAGAGATCATACGTTTCCTGTAGTTCTTGACCAGGTTTGCACACACTGCAGCAGGGATTTTGGCCCACTCCTCCATACAGACCTTCTCCAGATCCTTCAGGTTTCAGAGTTGTCGGTGGGCAATAATGACTTTCAGCTCCCTCCAAAGATTTTCTATTTGGTTCAGGTCTGGAGACTGGCTAGGCCACTCCAGGACCTTGAGATGCTTCTTATAGAGCCACTCCTTAGTTGCCCTGGCTGTGTGTTTCGGGTCATTGTCATGCTGGAAGACCCAGCCAAGACCCATCTTCAATGATCTTACTGAGGGAAGGGGTTGTTGGCCAAGGTCTCATGATACATGGCCCCATCCATCCTCCCCTCAATATGGTGCAGTCGTCATGCCCCCTTTGCAGAAAAGCACCCCCAAAGAATGATGTTTCCACCTCCATGCTTCACGGTGCGGATGGTGTTCTTGGGGCTGTACTCATCCTTCTTAATCCTCCAAACATGGCGAGTGGAGTTTAGACCAAAAAGCTCAATTTTTGCCTTATCAGACCACATGACCTTATCCCATTCCTCCTCTGGATCATCCAGATGGTCATTGGCAAACTTCAGACAGGCCTGGACATGCGCTGGCTTGAGCAAGGAGGACCTTGCGTGCGCTGCAGGATTTTAATCCATGACGGATTAGTGTGTTACTAATGGTTTTCTTTGAGACTGTGGTCCCAGCTCTCTTCAGGTCATTGACCAGGTTCTGCCTTGTAGTTCTGGGCAGATCCCTCACCTTCCTCATGATTATTGATGCCCCACAAGGTGAGATCTTGCATGGAGCCCCAGACCGAGGGAGATTGACCGTCATCTTGAACTTCTTCCATTTTCTAATAATTGCGCCAACAGTTGTTGCCTTCGCACCAAGCTGCTTGCCTATTGTCCTGTAGTACATTCCAGCCTTGTGCAGGTCTACAATTTTATCCCTGATGTCCTTACACAGCTCTCTGGTCTTGGCCATTGTGGAGAGGTTGGAGTCTGTTTGAGTGAGTGGACAGGTGTCTTTTATAAAGGTAACGAGTTCAAACAGGTGCAGTTAATACGGATAATGAGTGGAGAACAGGAGGGCTTCTTAAAGAAAAAATAACAGGTCTGTGAGAACCGGAATTCTTACTGGTTGGTAGGTGATCAAATACTTATGTCATGCAATAAAATGCAAATTAATGATTTAAAAATCATGCAATGTGATTTTCTGGATTTTTGTTTTAGATTCAGTCTCTCACAATTGAAGAGTACCTATGATAAAAATTACAGACCTCTACATGCTTTGTAAGTAGGAAAACCTGCAAAATCGGCAGTGTAGCAAATACTTGTTCTCCCCACTGTAAGTGCCACCTCATCAGTGCAGCCTCATCAGTAGGGATGGGTGAACGGTTCGGCCCAAGCATAAGTTCGGGCCGAACTTTGGTTGTTCGGACGTTCAGCGAACAATGCGGAGTTCGTGGCAAATTCGAAAGCCGCGGAACACCGTTAAAGTTTATGGGACACTAACATGAAAAACCAAATGTGCTCATTTTAAAGGCTTATATGCAAGCTATTGTCATGAAAAGTATATGGGGACCTGGGTCCTGCCCCAGGGGACATGTATCAATGCAAAAAAAAGTTTTTAAAAATGGCCGCTTTCTCGTTTGCTGAGGCTTTGATGAAGAGGGAACTCCCTCGTAACGCGTAAGCTGTTTTGCGATGCCATCTGGTTCCTCCTAATATCCAGTTCAGGTTGCAGGTGTCTGGAAGGCACGGCTCCTAATCTTTGGAGTAATGTTAAGCCTTTTTTAAATGCTTGTTTTTGAGTATGACCTTTGTTTTTACTAGTCAAATAAATTTTATCTTTGGTAATGTACAAGGTCAGTGCCCCCTCCCTGTTTTTCTATATGTTTCAGCTTTAAGGACACCCATTGTTCTGAGGAGGGCAGCAAGACCTTTGACTTTCCACACTTTATCCAAAGGGTTGGCTACACCACCTACATATGGACTAAGGGTCTGAGCACAGGAGATTGTTTTGTGTTGCAGTGATTTTAATAATGCTTAAAGTGAAACAATAAAAATGAAATATCCCTTTAATTATCATGCCCGGGGGGTGTCTATAGTATGCCTGTAAAGTGGTGCAGTTTTCCCGTGTTCAGAACAATACCACAGCAAAATGACATTTCTAAAGGAAAAAAGTGATTTAACACTGATTGTGGCTGTAATGTATTGTCGAGTCTCGGCAATATATATAAAATTCATTGAAAAGAACGGCATGGGTTCCCCCCAGTCCATTACCAGGCCCTTTGGGTCTGGTATGAATATTAAAGGGAACCCCAAACTAAAAATTAAAAAAAAAAATGCATAGGGGTCCCCCCAAAATCCATACCATGGCCTTAAGGTCTGGTATGGAAATTAAGGGGACCCCTGTGCCAAATTTTTTAAAAAATGGCGTAGGGGTCCCCCCAATATTCATACCAGACCCTTCAGGTCTGGTATAGATTTTAAGGGGAACCCTGCGCCAATTTAAAAAAAAATGCCGTAGGGGTCCCCCCAAAATTCATACCAGACCCTTTAGGTCTGGTATACATTTTAAGGGGAACCCTGTGGCAAAATTTAAAAAAATGGCGTAGGGGTCCCCCCAAGATCCATACCAGACCCTTATCCTAGCACGCAACCTGGCAAGCCACAGGAAAAGAGGGGGGATGAGAGAGCGCCCCCCCTGAACTGTACCAGACCACATGACCTCAACATGGGGATGGTGCTTTGGAGTAGCCCCCCAAAGCACCTTGTCCCCATGTTGATGGGGATAAGGGCCTCATCCCCACAACCCATGCCCGGTGGTTGTGGGGGTATGTGGGCGGGGGGGCTTATCGAAATCTGGAAGCCCCCTTTAACAAGGGGACCTCCCAGATCCCGGCCTCCCCCCCTATGTGAATTGGTAAGGGGTACATTGTACCCCTACCATTTCACAAAAAAAGTGTCAAAAATAGTAAAAAAGACAGGAGACACTTTGGGACAATTCCTTTATTAAAAAATAAAAAATAAAAATGTCCCGTGATGTAAATCCATCTCAAGCTGCTGACAAGCCGAAAAAAGAAAAAAAAAAGCATCCATGGGAGGCTCCCGCCGAGTGACGCTTCTTCTCGATGACAGCTGATATATAGCTAAGGGCGGGGCCATCCGGTGACGTAAATGGATGACCCCCACCCCCCTCTGATGACACCTGTTTTATGTCACTAAGTGGCCCCACCCTCAGCTATATAATAGATGTCATCGAGAAGAAGCATCACTCGGCGGGAGCCTCCCATGGAGGCCGAGCTGTTGCGGCTTTTTTTTTTTTCCGGCTTGTCGGCAGCGTGAGATGTTCTAGAGCAGGGGTCTCAAACTGGCGGCCCTCCAGCTGTTGCGAAACTACAAGTCCCATGAGGCATTGCAAGGCTGACAGTTACAAGCGTGACTCCCACAGGCAGAGGCATGATGGAACTTGTAGTTTTGCAACAGCTGGAGGGCCGCCAGTTTGAGACCCCTGTTCTAGAGACTTAGAACTGTGCTCTGCCTAACATGAGGAAGGGATGGATTTTGTATTCCTACAATGCAAGGGCCTAAAATCCACCTCTTCCCATAATGTGGGAAAGAATGTCCCAGCACAGTATTCCAGCACCTGACACCCTCTGAGGGTTTTGTCTCCTTGATCCTGCAGTATACCGGTGGGACAGTGTCCAAAAATTTATATATACGGTATATCAGGGCAGTGGGGACGGAAAGTATTCAGACCCCCTTAAATTTTTCACTCTTTGTTATATTGCAGCCGTTTGCTAAAATCATTTAAGTTCATATTTTTCCTCATTAATGTACACACAGCACCCCATATTGACAGAAAAACACAGGATTGTTGACATTTTTGCAGATTTATTAAAAAAGAAAAACTGAAATATCACATGGTCCTAAGTATTCAGACCCTTTGCTCAGTAATTTAGTAGAAGCCCCCTTTTGATCTAATACAGCCATGAGTCTTTTTGGGAAAGATCCAACAAGTTTTTCACACCTGGATTTGGGAATCCTCTGCCATTCCTCCTTGCAGATCCTCTCCAGTTCTGTCAGGTTGGATGGTAAACGTTGGTGGACAGCCATTTTTAGGTCTCTCCAGAGATGCTCAATTGGGTTTTAGTCAGGGCTCTGGCTGGGCCATTCAAGAACAGTCACAGAGTTGTCATGAAGCCACGCCTTCCTTATTTTAGCTGTGTGCTTAGGGTCATTGTCTTGATGGAAGGTAAACCTTCGGCCCAGCCTGAGGTCCTGAGCACTCTGGAGAAGGTTTTCATTCAGGATATCCCTGTACTTGGCCGCATTCATCTTTCCCTCAATTGCAACCAGTCGTCCTGTCCCTGCAGCTGAAAAACACCCCCCAGCATGATGCTGCCACCACCATGCTTCACTGTTGGGACTGTATTGGACAGGTGATGAGCAGTGCCTGGTTTTCTCCACACATACCGCTTAGAATTAAGGCCAAAAAGTTCTATCTTGGTCTCATCAGACCAGAGAATCTTATTTCTCACCATCTTGGAGTCTTTCAGGTGTTTTTTAGCAAACTCCATGCGGGCTTTCATGTGTCTTGCACTGAGGAGAGGCTTCCGTCGGGCCACTCTGCCATAAAGCCCCGACTGGTGGGGGGCTGCAGTGATGGTTGACTTTCTACAACTTTCTCCCATCTCCCGACTGCATTCCTGGAGCTCAGCCACAGTGATCTTTGGGTTCTTCTTTACCTCTCTCACCAAGGCTCTTCTCCCCCGATACCTCAGTTTGGCCAGACGGCCAGCTCTAGGAAGGGTTCTGGTCATCCCAAACGTCTTCCATTTAAGGATTATGGAAACCACTGTGCACTTAGGAACCTTAAAGAGGGAGTCCACCTGAAAAAAAAATATTAAAAGCCAGCAGCAAGAAATACTGCAGCTGCTGACTTTTAATAAATGGACACTTACCTGTCCAGGTGTCCAGCGATGTCGGTAGCCGAAGCCGAGCAATAGCTCGGCTCTCGGCTGCTGCTGCCGCCATTCTCGGTGAGGGAATAAGGAAGTGTAGCGTTGTGGCCTCACTTCCGGTTCCCTACTGCGCATGCACGAGTAGTGCTGCGTGTCCTAAGTGGTCCCCACTATCTCCTGGGACCTGTGTGTTTCCCAGGAGACAGTGGGGGGGGTGCGGGGGAAGGGGCGTGACTCCCGCGGGAGTCTATTCCCGGAAGTGGGTGCAGATACCTGTCTAATACAGGTATCTACAACCCCCTCCCCCCTGAAATGTGCTAATTGTGGCACCAGAGGGGGGGAGGAATCAGATGAGTGGAAGTTCCACTTTTGGGTGGAACTCCGCTTTAAGTGCAGCAGAAATGTTTTTTGTAACCTTGGCCAGATCTGTGCCTTGCTACAATTCTGTCTCTGAGCTCTTCAGGCAGTTCCTTTGACCTCATGATTCTCATTTGCTCTGACATGCACTGTGAGCTGTAAGGTCTTATATAGACAGGTGTGTGGCTTTCCTAAACAAGTCCAATCAGTATAATCAAACACAGCTGGACTCAAATGAAGGTGTAGAACCATCTCAAGGATGATCAGAAGAAATGGTCAACACCTGAGTTAATTATATGAGTGTCACAGCAAAGGGTCTGAATACTTAGGACCATGTGATATTTCAGTTTTTCTTTTTTAATAAATCTGCAAAAATGTCAACAATTCTGTGTTTTTCTGTCAATATGGGGTGCTGTGTGTACATTAATGAGGAAAAAAATGAACTTAAATGATTTTAGCAAATGGCTGCAATATAACAAAGAGTGAAAAATTTAAGAGGTTTTGAATACTTTCCGTCCCCACTGTATATCACAGAATAGGTGCAGGTACTTTACAAGTCACCCCTTGTCCACCTCTGAGCAATGATAACAAGAAAAACAGTCAAATAGATACCCTGCAGCCAGCAACAATAGATCACCCCAGCAACAATGGACCACCCACAACTAAAATACTCCCCTCCCCAGGAAAAATAGACCCTCTGCAGCAACAACAGATCTCTTCGCAGCCAGCATCGATAGACCCCCAGCAACAATAGATCCCCCATAAACAATAGACCACCTACAAGAAAATACCACATAGACCCTCATCAGCAACAACAGATCTTCTGGCAGCCAGCAACAATAGACCCCTCCCTCAACAGTTGACCCCTCCCAGCAACAACTCACCCCCCAGCAACATAAGACCCACCCCCAGCAACAATAGATCCCCTACCAGACCTCACCAACAACTGCAAAAATACCACCCTCTCCAGTGACAATAGATCCCCCAGCAGCCAGTATCAACAGACCCTGCAGCACACCCTTGCACCCCTTGCCATTACATACATTTAGTGCTGCTGGAGGTGCCAAAACTGCATTCCCCCACGTTCCAGCTGAAAAAAGTGGGAAGGGAATGCAGAGGGAACATCAGTCAGGATGTGCTGGAGAGGAGTGCGGAGGGTATAAGGTGATAAACCTCTGTAAATGAATGAAGAGTCTAGTTTTGTCCGTAAGTTGAATGAGTTTAGATGTAGTAACCTTTGCACACTCCTATCCATGTAGCCAAATTAGTGTATTGGCATGGCCTCCTATGAATGTTATGTTTGTATTCTTGCAGGTGACCAAGAAATACATGAGACCCAACAGCACTATTCCAGGGTTCGGTATACAATAGTTTTTGGTGGAGTAATCTTATTGGTGATAGTGATTTTGATCCTGTTCTACTATACAGCATGGAGAAAGTAAGTTAAATAAATGTACGGGATGTGAGGGTCTGATCATTTTCCTTACAGAGGAAGAGGAGAAAAGAGGAACAAATGAATGAATAAGCAGCAGCTGAAACCCATTCCCTCCTTTTCTATACATCTGATCTAAATGTCCCTGCATGTGACCTGTATATTAACCCTTCAATTCCCTTTTACTGCACATTTGCGTATTAACCAGTTCCATACCTCCCAACTTTTGAACTTCAGAATGAGGTATTCATACCCCCAACATTTTGTCATGTTACAACCAAAAACGTAAATGTATTTTATTGGGATTTTATGTGATAAACCAACACAAAGTGGCACATAATTGTGAAGTGGAAGGAAAATGATAAATGGTTTTCTAACATTCTTTACAAGTAAATATCTAAAAAGTGTGGTGTGTATTTGTATTCAGCCCCCTTTTTTCTGATACCCCTAACTAAGATCTAGTGGAACCAATTGCCTTCAGAAATCACCTAATTAGTATATAGAGTCCACCTGTGTGTAATTTAATCTCAGTATAAATACAGCTATTCTGTGAAGCCCTCAGAGGTTTGTTATAGAACCTTAGTGAACAAACAGCATCATGAAGGCCAAGGAACACACCAGACAGGTCAGGGATAAAGTTTTGGAGAAGTTTAATGCAGGGTTAGGTTATAAAAAAAAAATACCCCAAGCTTTGAACATCTCACGGAGCTCTGTTCCATCCATCATCCGAAATTGGAAAGTGTATGGCACAACTGCAAACCTACCAAGACATGGCCGTCCACCTAAACTGACAGGCCGGGCAAGGAGAACATTCATCAGAGAAGCAGCCAAGAGGTCCATGGTAACTCTGAAGAAGCTGCAGAGATCCACAGCTCAGGTGGGAGAATCTGTCCACAGGACAGCTATTAGTCGTGCTCTCCACAAATCTGGCCTTTATGGAAGAGTGGCAAGAAGAAAGACATTGTTGAAAGAAAGCCATAAGAAGTCGCTTTGCAGTTTGTGAGAAGCCATGTGGGGGACACAGCAAACATGTGGAAGAAGGTGCTCTAATCAGATGAGACCAAAATTTAACTTTTTAGTCTAAAAGCAAAACGCCATGTTTGGTAGAAAACTAACACTCCACATCACCCTGAACACATCATCCCCACTGTGAAACATGGTGGTGGCCGCATCATTTTGTGGGGATGCTTTTCTTCAGCAGGAATAGGGAAGCTGGTCAGAGTTGATGGGAAGATGGATGGAGCCAAATACAGGGCAATCTTAGAAGAAAACCTGTTGAATTCTGCAAAAGTCTTGAGACTGAGACGGAGGTTCACCTTCCAGCAGGTCAACGACCTTAAACATACAGCCAGAGCTACAATGGAATGATTTAGACTTTAGATCAAAGCATATTCATGTGTTAGGATGGCCTAGTCAAAGTCCAGACCTAAATCCAATTGAGAATCTGTGGCAAGAGTTGAAAATTGCTGTTCACAGACGCTCTCCATCCAATCTGACAGAGCTTGAGCTGTTTTGCAAAGAAAAATGGGCAAAACATGTCACTTTCTAGATGTGCAAAGCTGATAGAGACATCCCCAAAAAGACTTACATAGTTACATAAATAGTAAGGTTGAATAAAGACACCAGTCCATCCAGTTCAACCTGAGTGAGTGTGGGTGCGTGTCTACAACTATCCTTATTTATTTAAGGTACCCATATAGTGCCGTCAATTTACGAAGCTCTCCACACATACATCGCACACTCACATTGGTCCCTACCCTCAAGGAGCCCACAACCCAAGGTCCCCAACTCACATTCATTTACTAGGGCCAATTTTGGACAGAAGCCAATTAACCTGCAGCTGTAATTGCAGAGAAAGGCGGTTCTACAAAGTATTGACTCAGGGGGGCTGAATACAAATGTACCCCACACTTTTCACATACAGTAAAACCTTGGTTTGAGAGTAACTTGGTTTGAGAGCGTTTTGCAAGACAAGCAAAAATTGTAAATACATTTTGACTTGATTTCCAAGCGATGTTTTGATATACAAGTAGCGTCATGTCACAACTGAATATAAAAGAGAAGAGAGGCGCCTCTAAGTGTAGCAATAAGGTTACATTTAATGAAGGTAAAACATTCAGAAACTCACATGGCTGATGATGATGATTAAAACAGGCACATCTAAGTATGCAGGCATCTGGGGTAAACCATCCCCTGCACCGCCATCGACGTTGTCCCTTCCAAGCTGCGCTCAATGAGCGGTTCAAGTCTCGCTTTCAGATCGTTCTACTGCAGGATAGTCTTCCTGGTCACGATTGCAGACAGCGGTGATAGCCGGCGGTGCGGGGGATGGTCTATGTGGACAGCTTAACCCTGGATGCCTGCATACTTAGATGAGCCTCTTTTAATCATCAGCCATGTGACTTGCTAAATGTTGTACCTTCATTAAATATAACCATACTGCTACACTTAGAGGCGCCTCTCTTATCTTTTATACTCTGTGGCTCCTGCTGGATTTTGCTTCGAATCCCCTTGTGGAGGCTGCCATTTGTAAATGGACATTTTATGGTTATACAACCTATCACGTTGCTATAATCTTTTTCTATGGATTATAAACTGAAGGACTTATGAATAAATGGTTGTGGAACGAATCATTTGAGTTTCCATTATTTCTTATGGGGAAATTCACTTTGATATACAAGTGCTTTGAAATACAGTTTCTGGAACAAATTATGCTCGCAATCCAAGGTTTTACTGTATTTATTTGTAAAAAAAATTTGAAAATCATTTATCATTTTCCTTCCACTTCACAATTATGTGCCACTTTGTGTTGGTCTATCACATAAAATCCCAATAAAATACATTTACATTTTTGGTTGTAACATGACAAAATGTGAAAAATTTCAAGAAGTATGAATACTTTTTCAAGGCACTGTATGTGTCTTTTGCATTAACTTTGTCACATACTGCCTCCTTTATATAAGACCTATGATGTTGCTGTATTTAGTGCGCCATTACCAAGATCCATGTTTTAAGCACAGAAATTCTACAAATAGAATGAATTTTGAGGTACCATTCATATACTGTACTTACATTTTTTTTTTTTTTATAAAAAATATATATTTTTTGTTGTACATAAATAAAATTACCTCCCAATGCTTAATTATATTTTTTAACCACCTCAATACAAACATGTTTCTTTATTTTAAAACAATGTAGCAAAAAAATTGATCACTTTGGGGTATCTACTTTACAAAGAGGGACAATTTTGAAGGCGCTCACACTGCCCTGCATTTTTATTCTAACCAAAAGTAAGGAAAACAGGGTTTCATCCAATTTTTGGTCTTTTTTTTCCCTATACAGTATATAGTAAAAAAAAAAAAAAAAAAAGTTCTTCAATCCACCAAATGAAAATTCTATCTGTCTAAAAAAAAAATACAGTGGATACAGTGTTCAGTAACTGTGAGTCAAAGTATCACAGCGATGAAAACTGAAAAATCATCTGCTCCGGAGATCACAATTTATGCTGGATTTACAATTCTGGATTTTTTTCAGAGTTAATTCAGATTATTCTGTAAAAAATATGTATGCTTGTTTAAAGGCGCCTCTAATCTTAAAGGGGGCCTGCCAGATTCTGCTATCTCCCCTCTGCACCTCCACAGCCAGGGTTGTGGAGCATATGTCCTTGTCCTCATCAACATGGGGGCCCTGGTATGGTTGGGGGGGGGGGTGAATGCTCAGATTAAGGGTCTTGCGTGGATTGGGGGGGGGCTAGGCAGGGTTCCCGTGAAAATTTGCACCAGATCACAAGGCTTTGGTTTGGATATTTTAGGGGAAGCTATGTCATTGTAATTTAAGCTCCCTAAATATTGAGTTACTTTCGTCAACAAAAATATTTTCGTTGACTAGAATAGGACTAAAATTAAAACAATTTAGATGACTAAAATACGACTAAAACTAAAATGGCATTTTAGTCGAAAGACCATGACTAAAAGGAAATTGAAATTCGAGACCAAAATTAACACTGCCCCCCAAGATGTATACCATTGGGGACCTCGCCAAATTCACACAACAGACCCTCATTCTCATTCTATAACTTTAAGCAATATTAGAATCATTGATCCTCGCCAATTTGTAAATTTGTAATATTTTTTGCCTTGGTACATGGCACCCAGGGAAGTGCCCAGCACCCTCCATCAGACCCAGATTGGCCAGAGTAGACTGGGTAATTGCCAAGTGGGCCGAGGCCACCTGGTCCATTCACATCCTGCTATGTGGCCATACATGTGTCTCTTCCCCTGGCAGAACTACAAGCGAGGTTGCTGGCTGCAGGACTTTGAGCTGTGTCTCTCACACAGACAGCTCAGATCCAGCGCTGACAGTTCCCTCCGCATGGATGGGAGAGGAGAGAGAGCTCATCTGCTCCTCCTCCCACCCCTCTACTCCTGTGTCTGCCCCACCCACACTCCCTGGGGATGTGTGGGCAGGAAGTTTGTAGCCAGCAGCCACCAGCCAGTAGAGGAAAGGTGCTGACAGCCTATGCATGAGCCTCCAGCCTGGGGTGTGTAAGCTCACCCTCTCTCCAGCCTCCCAGTATATAAACTAATATAGGGGTGTTCTGTGGACTCTGAGTTCCCCTTTACACCAGAGTCCACAGCATTCCCCTTTACATAAGAGCCCCCCCTTAATCAGGGTTCCCCTTTATATTACAGTCCACAGAGCTCCCCCTTACAGCATAAGTGGAAACTCTGCAGACTCTAATGCCCTGTACACGGACTTTCCGACGGAAAATGTGCGATCGGAGCTTGTTGTCGAAAATTCCGACTGTGTGTAGGCTCCACCGGACTTTTTCCATCGGAATTTCCGACACACAAAGTTTGAGAGCTGGATGTAAAATTTTCCGACAACAAAATCCATTCGCGTAAATTCTGATCGTGTGTACACAATTCCGACGCACAAAGTGCCACGCATGCTCAGAATCAACCAGAAGAGCAGCACTGGCTATTGAACTTAATTTTTCTCGGCTCGTCGTACGTGTTGTACGTCACCGCGTTCTTGACGTTTGGAATTTCCGACCAACTTTGTGTCGCTGTGTGTATGCAAGACAACCGTTGGAAAAAATCAGATGGATTTTGTTGTCGGGATGTGCGATCGTGTGTACAGGGCATAAGGGGGGCTATGCAGACTCTAATGTAAGGGAGGGGGGTGTGGACTCTGATACTTGGAGGGTTGTGCAGACACAGATGAAAGGGGGTCTCTGTGGACTCTGATGTATGAGGGTCTCTGCAGACTCTGATGTATGGAGGTCTCTGTGGACTCTGATGTGTGGGGGGCTCTGTGGACTCTGATGTAAAGGGGGTCTGCTGACTCTGATGTAAAGAGGGCTCTGTGGACTATGATGTTAGGGGGCTCTGCAGAATTTAATGTAAGGGGACTCTGTGGACTCTGATGCAAGGGGGGCTCTGCTTGATGTAAGGGAGCAGGGGGCGGTAGGAGCTGGAGATCTGCACAGTGAGCAGAGAGTAAAAGGGGGCACTGTGATTAGAGAGATAAGAGGGGGGGGCATGACTGCTCTATAATGAGGGGCTGTGATTGCTAGGGGCACTATAATGTAAAGGGGACTGCACTGTAATCATTACAGTGCCCCTTTACAGTGCAGTCCCCTTTATATTACAGTGTCCCTTTATATTGCAGTGTGGAGGACTCTATGAATTCCCATCACCAACTGCCCCCCCGTGAACGCTGAACGCCTGTCAACCCCCCCCCCCCACACACACACACACCGGTCCCTGTAAAAATTGGCTGCTCAGTCTAATAAATGCCGGCCTGTTTTTTTGTCCCAGTCCGGGTCTGCCCCCCCCCCATGATATTTGGTTGACAATCCCTTGCCTTTTAGCCTAGGAAATGTCTGTTACTGATATCTAAGATTTGTCTCCTATGGACTTCAGTGAGGTTCGTATTTGGCATCCGAAGTTTGACAGAATTTGCCAAACTGGCTCTGAGCCAAACCTAGGTACAATCAACTTATCACCAATTATCTGGAGCAATCCATGTACAGCAATCCATGTACAGCAATCCATGTACAGCAATCCATGTACAGCAATCCATGTACAGCAATCCATGGCAGCCAACTAAACTTTTATTTCACTGCATTTAGGTCAGTAAAAGTTGAAATCTAATTATTATAGGTATCTGTAGGAAGGTGTTATTCAACATCATTTTGAATAATGCCTAAATGACTGTATTCTATTTTCTTTAGTAAATTGATCAAAACTGAGTGCATGGATTGCCCATAGCAGCCAATCGGATTTCAACAGTCTTGTTTTTATTGCACCTTGAAAATTAAATGCAAAAACATAAAGCTTACATTACCTATTCCCAGTGAAATAAAAATCAACTGTTTGTAAACTTTGTTTCATATAAATATAGGAAAGAGCCTGTGACACCAAAGAAACTGGACAAGGCTGAGACTGGACAATTAACTCCGATACTCTCCAATAACAGATTAGACGAGGTGAACAATGGATCAACAAAAGTGGTCAACTCTTCATTGTGCTCACTGATGTATGAATCTGGAATAGAAACACCACCATCATCATCATATCTTGAAAAAGAAACGACATCCAGTATTTCATCATCCAGTTACAGGAGTATTCACACGGTAACTTACTATAAATATATTCTTCTCTAAGGTAACTGTTAAAACATATATACAATATGTAATTAGTTTTATCTACAAAAATGTGCCATTTTGTTTAATTAAAGTCAATCACATACAAATTTTTTTTTTAAAAACCACTTGCCCGGTTTAGCTGCAGTCTGCAACTTCTTCTCTGTGCTGTCCTTTGAAGACTTACCACCCATCACCATTTATTAAAATAAAAATATGTGGCGCTACCCCACCTAAAGTGCAAATAACTGCTGATACTGAGATAAATGGTGTCTGAATGTAATAGAATACAAAAACAAATGATCTATAATAAATGCATTGATCAATTACTAATAATAATGAAGTGCAAAAAAAATTAGGGTGAGCTCAATCCTTAAAGTGCAAAGTGCATACAAATAAGAGCAATAATGTAGGTAACTGAAAATATATGACCTAATATGTAAAGTAACCAAACAGTGCAATCCAACAAAGCATACGGTGCAACTCCTAAATAGCAACGAAGTAATGAACTCAAACCTTAAAGTGCAATGTGCTTACGAATAATGTAAATAACTGAAGATAATGCAAAAGATGTATAAACTAGTACACAATAAAAATATAAAAGATAGAGTTACCTGAAAAATAAAAAAATGGCAATCCAAAAAAGCATACAGTGCGACTCCTAATAACAGCACACAAAATCTTCCAAAGGTAATAAAAAAAGTGCAGGTGCAATATAAAACATAAATATCAGTGTGCAAAAAATGTGTATACGATGCTAACATATACTATAAAAATAAATGTCCAAACAGACAAAAAAATAATTACAAAATGCATATAGCGCGACTCCCGATATCAACCCGGTGGAATCTTCTACGGATGATACAAGGTGCGGGTACAGTGAACAAACAATGTAACGGCCAGTGTCTAATAACTATTATGTTGATCCGATCTTGTTCCGGAGTTCGGCAGCCTCTCACCTGTAGTTGCGGCCCCCAATGGGCCGAATCGAGCATGTACCAACAAGTGGTGTGATTGTATACTGGGGATACGCTTCTAATGGTTGTCACAGCTCCCAGAACCACACATACGTCAGCCACAGAAGACACTCTCCCACACTCTGTAGATGTCCTCAGATGTCCTCAGATGGATGGTGGAAAAAGAAGAGATGGCTCCATAGTGCAGTAATTTCAGATGTTTATTTTAAAAAAAAGTAGTGACTTACATAAAGATCAATGCATTCCACAATTACAAACAAGGGCTTCCGGGTTCGGCCGTACCCGGAAGCAGCGGCACCTGGCTCCTCCCTGACGCGTTGCGTCACACCACACGTGACTTTATCAAAGGGTAAAGGAGTCAGGTGTCAGGTAGCCGATATAAATAGCAGCGACCGCTGCCATAGCGGCAGCGGATAATTAAACCTAATTAAAATACATGTGTACAACTAAACATTAGAAAACATCCTAAAAGAGCTTAAAAAGTTGGCATAAATTATCGGAGTTATTAAAAAAGTAATAATACCAGATTCCAGGAATACTCAAACAAGGGATTTGAAACAGGTAAAAACATCATAACGAATCCATTAATAAACCTAATTAATATGCTCCATCTGGTGGTGAATGGACGCAGATATCATCTAAAGGGAATTGAAGGAGTAAGTAACAGACGCCATCTAGTGTTAAATACAAAGAAGATACACTCTATTCTATATACTATATAACTCACTGATGACATCTAGTGGGTAAATGATCTAAATACAAGAAAAACAGGGGGAAAAAAAAAAATATATATATATATATATATATATATATATATATATATATATATATATATATATATATATAAATCACCACACTTTTAGCCTCACTAGTGACACCTAGTGAGAAATTACCATAGGGAAAAAAAATCAGGATAGAATGGAGGCACTGACAACTCCACTAGTGGTAACTAGTGTGCGTAAAGAATGGTAGCACACAGGAGAGTGATTAAACTGTATAAAATACTAACTGAAGGAACTAATCAAACTAATATCGGATCTGTATAGTACAACAAGGGGGTGCCTGATAATACTAGACCATATACAACATCTTTCCCCAGAAGGGAAAGGGTGACCACAACAGAGATAATAAGTATGTATTAAAAAAATATGTATTAAAAATTAGAAATAAAACAATTAAGGTCAAATTCTATGTTATGCCCTAATGGCGATAAAGTACGTAATTCATAGATCCATCTTGACTCAGCTTGACTAATCTTGATAATTTTATTATCTCCCCTCCAGTGTGGTTTGTATTTTTCTATTCCACACACTATCTTTCCTCTTGTGAAGCCGGATGCATGCCCCCCTGTGCATGTATCATCATTCTACCCTGTCCTCAGAGTACTAATGCATAGAATGGCACTCACTTCAAGCTGCAATAGTGGGTGATTTATGCCTGTTATACTCTGCACTTTAATGTAGGCTTGCTCAATCTTCTTAATTTGAAGGAACCCTTGAATTAACTTTATAGGTTCAGGGAACCCCTGCTAATAATTACTATATCTATGCTCCTTGCATTTATTGTCATTAAGAAAAATTCCCCATTACAGATCGCTAAAAAGACCATTTCTGCCAGTGGTTACTGTTCTGAGAGACAAAAGTTGTTTATCTCGCCGGGGATGTGTGGGCAGGAAGTTTGAAGCCAGCAGCCACCAGCCAGTAGAGGAAAGGTGCTGACAGCCTATGCATGAGCCTCCAGCCTGGGGTCTGTAAGCTCTCCCTCTCTCCTGCCTCCCAGTGTATAAACTAATATAGTGGGTGCTCTGTGGACTCTGAGTTCCCCTTTACACCAGAGTCCACAGCATTCCCCTTTACATAAGAGCCCCCCTTAATCAGGGTTCCCCTTTACATTACAGTCCACAGAGCTCCCCCTTACAGCATAAGTGGAAACTCTGCAGACTCTAAGGGGGGCTAGGCAGACTCTAATGTAAGGGGGCTGTGACAGACTCACCCAGGACAGAGGCTATTAGAACTTAGGAAGCGGTATACTGACGGAAGCACTCAAGAGGAGTGAGGGACGTTCCGTGACATTGGTGGCAAGCAGCGGGAAAGCTTCCTGCAGTCTGGGAAATCTAAACCTCCACCTGGATCCAAGATCGGCATAGCAGACTTCAGTCACCCCAGCAGAGATATGGACCTGGCATCAGAGTTCCGGGCTGCTGCGGATCATCCTTTCAACATACACCAGGACTGTGTCTGAGGATGAATACCTGGAGCTCAGGCAGCAAATTCGGGTGGAGCTCTGGATTGGAGCCCTCCAGCTCACTGGTATAAAACAGGGCAAGTGCTTTCCAACCCAAGAGCAATGGGCCAGTGACCAACGGGCATTGCGGATGGCATTGCTGGGAGAGCGGCCCCAGGAGCAATGGGTGACTGAGTTGGACAGGCTGGTCCAGCAGGAGATAGAGCTGGGCAATAGTTATCGGGCTCTGCAATGGCACGCAGAGGCGGGATATTTAGGGGAGACAACAGAATGCTCTCCGGAGGGATATGACTTTGACGGCCCTGGATTGCTGTGGGAGAGCCTTACAGATCATTTTGTGTTTGGCGATGAAGGGGAACCTACCCTTGAGGACCTGCGAGATTATAGAGAGGCTATGCTCGGTCTTGCAGGGGTTTCAGAGCTTAAACCTGATCTGGACCATTTGCTAAGGAAGGAACAGCATCTGGAAAGGGCATACAGGAAACTGCTAGAACATGTTCAGCAGCATGCCAGAGAATCGGCAGTGGAAAATCTGGAGATTGCCGTCCCCAAACCTGAAGTGCTGACAACAGGGCAGAGCTCTGCTAACCTCTGCCCAGCACTGATAACATCTTCTGGGTTCCATGGACAGGAGATGGTGAACCTCTATCCCCAGACACCAGTTTTAGAGGTAGGGGATTTAATAGACTTTTCTGCTGAGGAAGAAAAATCTGATGAGCTTCCAGCTGAAGATCTGGTAACTGAACAGAGGGTCCAAGACCTCTGCCCCACACTTTTAGCAATTCCAGAGACTGGGGATTTAATAGACGTTTCTGTAGAGGAGGAACCACCTAGCAAAACCCCAGCAGAAGTGCTGGCAACCGGACAGAGGGTCCAAGACCTCTGCCCCACACCTGTGGCAGTTTCGGAGGCTCAGGGTGAGAAGGTGGCAATCACTTCCCAGCAGCAGATACAGGGGGAGAAGGGAGAGGAGATGTTTGTTGTCCCTCCCCAACAGTTGGCCAGGGTGGAGGAAGCGGCCTTTCCTCCCCAGCAAAGATCCGTGCACCTGGGAGACAGTACCATAGACATGTCGTCCCAGCAGCCAGATGAGGGAATGGAAAAGGAAGCAGCTGGCTCCCCTTTCCAATGGCAGCTACACAGTTTGGGAGTGGAGGAAGCCAGCCTCCTGCCCCAACGGGTAGCCAAAGCGGAGGATGCGGAGTCCCCAGCAGAAGTGCTGGCAACAGGGCAGAGTGCTACCAACCTCTGCCCAGCACCGGCAACAACTGTGGAGTTCCAGGGAGCCGGGGCAGTTGGCTCCTCTCTCCGACGACAAGCTGATGTAGTGGAGCTGCTACTCCCAGCTGAATAACTGGCAACAGGGCAGAGCACCGCTGGCCTCTGCCTAGCACCTAGTGTCTCTCTACAGCTTCAAGAAGCAGGGGTGATCGGCCCCTCTGCCCAGCAGCAGACCGAGCCCAGGAATGTTAAAAACAATCCAGCTGAAGCCCTGGCAGCCAGACAGAGAGTAAATGACCTCTGCTCCACACCTACTGAGGTCAACTATTCCTTGCAGCCAAGAATGAAGACTATGTGAGTTCATTCTGCCTGACTAATGCATGTCCAGACCAGGTGGAGGTCTGGGACCTTGTTAGTTAACCTTTGATGGGGGAGAAATGTGACAGACTCACCCGGGGCAGAGGCTATTGGAGGGGACTGAACGCTAGCCTCTTGCCAACAGACCACCCATTACATTGTGGGACCAATAGAGAGCCCCGGGTTGGCAGAAAACGATAGTGTTAGCCTGAACGTTTTACAGGGGTAGTCAAGATATTGCTTCTAATTTCAACTGCTTATATCTATGGATCTGCAAATTGTTTTGACGTGTAGTCACCTCTGCTTATGCATTTATTCATATCATAATTCCCCATCCAGCAGCTGCACGTATGGAACAGAAGTGTATAGAGTACAGTGTGGCTGCAGGGTAGGAAATGCCCTTGCTGCCTAGATTTGGTGCCCGCTTTGACAGCTTCCCGGGTGGGATAGCTCGAGTGGGTTTGGACTCGTGTACAGACACGCATGAGCTTATCTCTGATATTGGATTTTTCCAAGAAAGCTGCATAGTCAGGAAAAGGTCTCCCCTATTTCCGAGTTCATCTTCACTGATTCTTATGCTGTCTGTCTGTTCATTGACTATGTAATTAGTGTGGTGGTGGCAACTCATTAATGGGGATTTGCTAAAACTGGAGCAGGCAGAATCTGGAGCAGCTTTGCAAAGTAACCAATCAGCTTGTTCCTTTAGCTTGTTCAGTTAAAGCCTCATTTGAGGATAAAATTCTTGTGCCATTTGTCATGGTTAACCCAAAATTTTGCTACTTTGACATGGGCTAGTAAAACCGTACATATCATCACAACTACTTTGTGCATTTAGGTGGATTATACAGCAGTAGACATGTGCATTTATTTTCGTCCGAATGCATTTTCGTCCGAATTTCAGGTATTTTCGTTATCGTTTTAACAAACGATAACGAAAGCGCAGAATCCGAAAACCGAAAGATCCGACATAAACAAATGCTTTATTTTCATTTTCGTTGTGACAACAGTTCGATATAGATAGGAGATTCGACATGACGCTGAAAATAACAATCTATGTCTATTGAACCTGTGGTTGAATGTGCCTAACCTTAACTCTATTAGTCCAAGATTATTCTACTACATAGAGAGAAAAAATTCTACATAGAGAGAAAAGATTCGACAGAGAGAGAAAAGATAGCTGCTGGAATTGGGTGGGGGAAGTAAAATAAAAATAATGATGATGATGAATGTTATTAGCCGATTGTAACCAAAGAGGAGGGGCAGTAAAATAGCTAGAACTAAGTACACACGTACAGCCAACTTACTTTCATTTACGATTTGCGAGCAGAGAGAGACACACACTGAATCATTTCAGAAGACAGCCAATCTTAGTTGGTCCGTTTGTCAGAGAACCTGAATTATTTATCAATTAAGCATAAGCACAGCAGCAGAACAATAATGAAGCAAGATACAGTTCAACTTAACTTTTTCATAATAATCTGCTGCTATTGTGTTAGTGTTGTGAACTTGATAGTGATACTAGTGTTGTTAGTGTTGTGATAGCCTCAGAGGCTGCCCCTGTTGTGGGGGGGATTTATTATTATAGATTCTATATTATAGATTGAGATTCTATATAGATATTACTAGTCATACAACATTAGAATTCTACTACAGCTAGCTTGTAGGCGGAAAATTCGACCAGAAATGTACGATTGCGGCGTCGTACAGTTTAGCTGCTCCGTCGAATCTTCTTTGAACATTCGACAGACATCATAAGCCTTCAATGACAGATACGACCTTAATTAATTTGGATTTTCGGACGAATGCAATTTTTAACGAAAAACGAAATAAATAAAAATGAATTTCGGGAGTAACTAAATAAATGTATTTTTCGGACGAAAGCGTAATTCCGAAATAAAATATTTCAGTGTGCACATGTCTATACAGCAGGTTTTCTTCAGGACAAAGTGGGCTTTCATTTGGTGGTAAATGGTAAAATGGCCCCAAAATAGTAAAAAAAAAAAATATATCTTTTAAATTTATCTGTATAATTATTGTTACTACCATAACCTACCACCGAAGAACAACCCAAAATAAATTAATCTTGCAGCGATACCACATAGGTGTATATTAGTTGTTGTATGTATCTGTAGTACAGCCCAAAATCAATAGTGCACATTTTGCTTTTTTTTTTCCTACCTAAAACACACTGATACTAACTGGTATAGATAATAATAAAAAAAAAATTATTAAAAAAAAAAAAAAATCCTGCCCAAAATATACCAATATGTAAAAAGGTGAAATACCGCGCTATATCAAAAAGCAATAGGTGGACAGCAGCTGCTAGAAATACATGCATAAAAATTAATTGGACAATAAAAAAAATATATATTAAATAATAAAGGTGAATCATCATGAAAGTGAATCATAAAAGCAAAAAGTCCTTAAATGGGAGGATATAAATTAATATAAATTGATTCCCCCTTCGTGATAACAACTTGAAAGAAATGTTCAGAAAAGGATAAAAAGTTCACAAAAAATTAATAAAATGGTAATTTTGTGACAAATCCACCACCGCATCAAAAGGTGACCACCATAAGAAATGCAAGCTTACCAAATGGAAAGCAAATGAAGATTGTGACCTTAAACCCGGTCAGGGCCTTTATCTCAAGGTAAACAGGTAACTCTAATCCCGGGCTGGTGTCCTAGAGACAGGGAAGGTGTCTCAGGGGGATCAACATTCCACTGGATAATGTGGGTAATCAGCAGGCTCTCCTAAGCCAAGGACCTCCGACAAGCGGTCATATAGGACCCAGAAAAGAAAGGCTCACCATAGCGTCATACCATTATAAAAGGTTTAATGAAGAATGAAAAATGACACTTACAATGAGTTTAAAACAAAACAACAGTAAAGGCCGGCAGGCTGTGCATGGACGCCCATCCACTAGAAACACTGGTACGCGGTGACGTCAGCACATCAACTCGTCACCGCGTACCAGTGTTTCTAGTGGACGGGCGTCCATGCACAGCTGGTCGGCCTTTACTGCTGTTCTGCTTTGACCCTAACATTAACCTTTGACGTTTTTTCTTTCTTTTTTTTTTTTACACACACTTGTATCACAATGTATCTCTCCCCTCCATTCACAGAGAGAAAACATGGGGGCAGACTTCATAGTAACTGATCACTGTGATAGCCAATTAGAGGCTATCACAGCGATCAGGTGACCCGGAACTGGGAGATCCAGGTTCCGATCATTAGTACGGGACCCGGGACTGTCGCTGAGATGCGGTGTGTAGCGTGCTCCCAGCACAAATACAGATATACATATATGTGGACCCACGGAAAAAAGGCCAGTCCGGTGAAGCCGCATATATGTGTTACGTCGATGTAAAGGGGTTAAAGTGGTTGTAAACCTCAGACATGAAAGATGAACAAAATATGTCCTTCTATAGTGTGTACTTGTCTGAAAGCAGAGCACTGAGTGTTGTTTCTGTCTGCTGCTTCCTTCCTCTGCTATCAGCATGAATCACATCTGACAATTTTTCCTGACATCAAGAGAAAAATGATGACAAGGGAGGGAGCTCCAGCACACAACCTGTGATTGACATCATCAGCTCTGTTGCTGTGTGAAGGGGGGTGTCCCTTCCTACCAATCAGCTGTTAGAGCTCTTTTTATCGAGCTCTGCAGTGTGTAACTTCAGCTCTTTGCCTCTTGTTTTTAGAAAGCTCAGACAAGCTTTATAAACTCTACACTTTGAATGGATGTAGAGAAGAGAAGACTGCAGATAAACAGGTACAACTTATGTAGGAGGATTTGTTTCCTGTGTATTAACTAAGGCCCGTTCACTTCACTAGGTATATGTAAGGGTTTATATCCACTTTAACTCCAAACTGATGACCAGTAAGGGCTTTTAAGCATTGCCTATGGGAAATTTGGGTATCACAGTGTATCACAGTTCGACTTCATTTCAGAGGCGTGTGCAATTTTAAGGCTTGATATGTTAGGTGTCTATTTACTTGGCACAACCTTGTTTTATATGTAAAAAAATAGGATTTTTTATAACAGCTTACCTGTAAAATCCTTTTCTTTTGATGTACATCACGGGACACAGAGCCTCAGTAATTACTGATGGGTTATATAGGTATCACTAGGTGATTGGACACTGGTCACACCCTAAACAGGAAGTTCAACCCCCTATATAATCCCTCCCCTTACAGGGATACCTCAGTTTTGTAGCAAAGCAATATAAGTGTATTAGAAGAGGGGCGGGACCTCTGTGTCCCATGATGTACATCAAAAGAAAAGGATTTTACAGGTAAGCTGTTATAAAAAATCCAGGTTGCGGCCTTGCAGATTTGAGCCATAGAGGCCCGGTGACGCACCGCCCATGAGGCACTAATCGCCCTTGTGGAGTGTGCCCTGACCTAAAAAGGTGGAATGTTTTGTTTCAAACCGTAAGCCTGAATAATTATTTGTCGAATCCATTTCGAAAGGGTAGCCTTTGACGCTGCCTGCCCTCTATTGGGACCTTCTGGTAGTATGAACAAAACACCCGTTTTGCGAACCTGAGCAGTTGCTACCAGATAGGCCCTGACTGCCCTTACTACATCCAAAGAATGTAGTGACCTTTCTTCCGAGGAACAGGGATCTGGAAAAAAGGAAGGCAGAACAATATCTTGGTTTAGTTGGAAATCTGAAACCACCTTTGGTAGAAAGCTAGGATGAGGGCGCAATACCACTCTATCCTTATGCATGGTCAAATAAGGCTCTTTACAGGAAAGGGCTGCTAACTCTGATACTCTTCTAGCAGAAGAAATGGCTACCAGGAAAATTAACTTCCTTGTCAATAAGACCAAGGGAATCTGACGTATGGGCTCAAAAGGCTGTTTCTGTAAAACCGACAGAACCAAATTCAAGTCCCAGGGGTTTAGGGGCGCTTTAACTGGAGGATTAAGACGCGTCACCCCTTGCATAAAGCTTCGGACCAAGGAATGAGAAGCAAGTGGTCGTTGAAATAACACTGATAAGGCCGAGACCTGGCCCTTGATGGCACTCAAGGTTAGCTTCATCTCTAATCCTATTTGTAGTAAGTCAAGAAATCTACCAATGACATATTTTCTGGGATGCCAACCCCTGGCTTCACACCAGGATACATAAGTCCTCCAAGCTCTATGATAAATTACTCTGGAAGCTGGCTTCCTAGCATTGATTAAAGTAGAGATCACAGGACCTGAAAGCCCACGACTCCTCAGAACATGGGTTTCAACAGCCAAACCATCAAATTTAGCGTTTGTAAGGCAGGATGGAATACTGGACCTTGAGATAATAGGTCTGGACGTGACGGTAGAGTCCACGGGGAACCCACTGTCATTCTTACTATCTCTGCATACCAAGCTCTTCTGGGCCACGATGGGGCCACCAGAAGTACCGACTTCTTTTCCTGCCGGATCCTGCAAAGGAGCCGTGGCAGTAGCATAATAGGAGGAAACGCATAAATCAGTGAGAACTGATGCCACGGAATCACCAACGCATCTGTTCCATATGCAAGAGGATCCCTTGTTCTTGCCACAAACTTGTCGACCTTCTTGTTGATCCTGGACGCAAAGAGATCTACATCTGGTATCCCCCATCTCTGGCATATGGCCCAAAAGACATCGGGGTGAAGAGACCATTTCCCTGGAACTAACCATTGGCGACTCAAATAGTCCGCCTGCCAGTTCTCTATCCCTGGAATGAAAACTGCCGATATGCATGGCACATGCTCTTCTGCCCAGACTAAAATCTGGTTCACCTCTCTCTGAGCTGCACGACTCCTGGTGCCTCCCTGATGATTGATATAAGCCACTGCTGTGGCATTGTCGGACTGGATCCTGACAGGGCGACCCTGTAGCCTGAGAGTCCAGGCCCTTAGGGCTAGATATGCGGCACGGATCTCCAGAATGTTGATGGGTAAGGTAACAGAGGAAGACCTAGTGCGTTTTCTTCCACTGAGTGAAGATGCGATTAGGGCCATTAATCTTTCCTCTAGTCCATTAATGGTTGAGGAAAAAACCTCCTGCGTAATATATACAGGGGCTGAAGTGCCAGAAGCATACGCAGCCCCTGACCCCGACGGCTCCCCCTGGCCAGCCATCCCAGGTCCTTCAGGGGGGGAAGGCGCTGCAGAAGGGGGGTCCTTAGAGCCTGAGGGAGATCCCCTAGAGCCTCTGGTTTTTGGGGTATTTGTACCTCTTCTACCCATAGTGCAAAGCAACAAGGTGGAGGTATCACATAAATAAAACACTGACTGCTGAGCGATGTAGTACAGCAACTGTCGCTGCTACCAATGCCCAGTCAAATGTTTCTAAGTAAATGCTGCCTGGGAGAATGCCTGTGTCCCACCTTACATGCGACCGTCAGCTCTGTGTCCCTCCATAGGCTGAGTGCACCTGAAAAAGTGTGCTCTTTATAGCCTGTGCAGCCGGCGATGTGGGTGTCTAGGCAAGCCAGATGTCACACTAACGCTCTGCCCCCCCTCCTCCGACCACCCCTCCCGCCCCCCTCCTCGGTTTTTTCAAAAACGTGCGCTTCCCCGCGTGAGCCGATCCTCCGGGTACAAGCATGGAGGAGAGGCTGGGATGGAGGAGGAAGGAGAAAGGCCGGCAGATGATGGGATCTGCCAATAGTAGTGGCAGCGGCGGTAGCGAGGTATACTACCGCCTTTCAGGCCACCGCGGCCCCCCTAATCTTGGGGGGAATATCCCAGAGGAAGAGCCCCCCAATCCATCCTACCTGGAGCTCAGCTGGAGGAGCTGTGCAGCGTGAACACTGAGACAGACAGATCAAGCATGTGAAGGTATGTGCTCTTGGCAGCCCCCGGTGGCGACAATAGGCATAGCATACATTTACTTAAAGGAGAAACCTACTAGAATAAAAAAATTCTGAGGAATCTCCCTTACCTTATCCAGCTGCAGGGTTCTGTTATACAGACCCAATCTTCACCTCTCACGGTGGGCTCCGTTTGGAAAACCCTCAGAGACAGGGGCCCCCTAGAAAAGGAGGATCTGCAGTTCTGGGCCCGTAAAGCACCCCGCCAGGGATATGGCTAGAATAACCAAATACTGGATGCTGGGGTCCAGCTCTCTAAAAAGAGAAGCGTTACAGGTAAGACCTCATTTCTTCGGATATGAGGCCCAGGTACCATCCAATTCGGCCTAGAAAGGACACCTTGAAATGGATCCGGTTTTTATGGCTTGCCCCAGTATAGGATATAGGATATTCCCTTTGGAGCTCAGCACAGCACACCTTTACACGTGACCAACACCTAAGACACTGGCGAAAAAACTGAGGTATCCCTGTAAGGGGAGGAATTATATAGGGGGTTGAACTTCCTGTTTAGGGTGTGCCAGTGTCCAATCACCTAGTGATACCCTATATAACCCATTAGTAATTACTGAGGCTCTGTGTCCCGTGATGTACGAGAAAGAAAATGGAGAATATGGTGCCTTTGTGTGCCCTAAAATTAAAATAAGTGCATTTTGTTTCAGAAAATTTAATAAACGGCTGAGCTAATATGATGTGGCATTAAAAATGTAAACTACCACCATTTTATTGTTCAGGGTCTCTGCTCTCATAAAATATGTTTGGAGGTTTTAACTGATCTTTAGGCCTTAAAAAATACTAAATCAGATCTGGCAGCAAACGGGTTCAAAAGCATTCCTTCATGTTAGGGCTTCAATGTGACATCAGTCGGTGAAACTCACAGATCTGATTTTAAAAAAGTGTTCCACAATATATTAATATTTGGACCTCAGATATATACAGCATATTTCTTTGTGCCATTTTTGCATGTTTGTGCCATTAAATTATTCTTTCTTATTCCCAGGAATCCCCGGACAGTTTATTAAACCAAAGGAAACAACAAACACCTGGAACACCTATCAATGTAAAAAAACTGGACTTCAAGTAAACTACAGCTATGCAATATGGTCTACCAAACATCTTGTTTTTTCAATACCTCCAACTTAGACATACCATTTCAGCACAAACTACACTGTCCACATGGGAATTAACTAGACCCTCGCTTCTCACACGACTAGTAACATCAATGTCTAGGAAAGGACAGATATCATCTATATATGACTCCCTAATATCGTAGGTATCCAAGACTATGACATTAAAATGCAGGACAAGCTGGGGGGCAGATATAGGTCACATAACAGACGAGGAATGGTCTGCTATAATGAAGAATGTACCCAAGGTGTCCCTTTTCTCTTCCCAAAAACTCACACAGCTATTCATTCTACACTGAACTTACCGTACCCCATATAAACTACACAAATGGCAGAGAAGAGATGACCCTTTCTGCCCTTGTTGCAGGGTGGATAATGATACCCTTATCCACATGCTCTGGAAGTGCCCGAAACTGCAAAGGTACTGGTCTGAAATAATTAACTCTATTAACAAAATATGGAATCTTACATTTGCAGTTGACTCCAAGCAGTGTCTGCTTAGATGGTTAGACGAGGAATTATATACGCCACACACCTTCGTAGCCATTCTCAGAGTCTTGTTTATTGCCAGAAAATTTATAGCTAGAAGATGGCATAAACAACATCCTATTGAGGGAGAAGTTGACATACCAACACAGAGGTAGCCCAACAAAATTTGAAAATATATGGGATTCCTGGTTGGAGGTACCTGGTTTAGCCCCCTTCCAACTGGTCCAGAACAGAGTATTTGGTGGCAAGACATAGACGACCGCCCCCTCTTATGAGGAAGGAGGCTGTTTATACTAGGTGGGTAAAGGATGAGATGGTGACACAGAGACTCAGAATGTGGATCAATCTGAAATAATATTCCTGATGAGAAGATGTCTTGCTCTGCAGTGACGAGTTATATGGTTTACTTATATAAGATAGTTAATGGAAGGAACACTGGAAATCCCCCTCCCCCCCCCCCACGGTTTACCGGGGGGGGGGGGGGTACCTCTACACCGACCGATTGTCCTTTTTGGGACAGGGAGTTTAGTGGGGGTACGGAACACTAAAAGGACACGTTTACTAAAAATGGAAATATACAAAATAGTAGACACGGGTATATACATGTAGAGATTTGCCTTCTTAACCACTTTAAGACCAGCCTCGTTTTGGATTTTAGGTGTTTACAAGTTTAAAACAGGTTTTTTTGCTAGAAAATTACTTAGAACCCCCAAACATTATACATTGTTTTTTTTCTAACATCCTAGAGAATACAATAGCGGTCATTGCAATACTTTTTTTTGCACCGTATTTGCGCAGCGGTCTTCTAAGCGCACTTTTTTTGGAAAAAATTCACTTTTTTGAAAAAAAAAATAAGACAACAGTAAAGTTAGCCCAATTTTTTTTTATATTGTGAAATATAATGTTACGCCAAGTAAATTGATACCCATCATGTCACGCTTCAAAATTGCGCCCGCTCGTGGAATAGCGTCAAACTTTTACCCTTAAAAATCTCCATAGGCGACGTTTAAAAAATTCTACAGATTGCATGTTTTGCGTTACAGAGGAGGTCTAGGGCTAGAATTATTGCTCTCACTCTACCGGTCGCGACGATACCTCACATGTGTGGTTTGACCACCGTTTTCATATGCGGGCGCTACTCACGTATGCGTTCGCTTCTGCGCGCGAGCTCGTCGGGACAGGGCGCTTTAAAAAAATTTTTTTTTTTTTTTTTATTATTTATTTTATTTATTTTTTCACTGTTTTAAAAAAAAAAAAATTTGGATCACTTTTATTCCTATTACAAGGAATGTAAACATCCCTTGTAATAAAAAAAAGCATGACAGGTCCTCTTAAATATGAGATCTGGGGTCAAAAAGTCCTCAGATCTCATATTTAGACTTTAATGCAAAAAAAAAAAAAAAAAGTCGTTTAAAAAAAAATGACACAAAAAAATTTGTGCCTTTAAGAGAGTGGGCGGAGCCGTCGTAATGACGTCGCTCCGGCCGTCACATGGTATGGAGACGGGTGGGCGCCATCTTGGCCTCACTTGTCTCCATACCTCAGCAGGGAAAGGACCCGATCGCCTCCGCCGCTACCGATGGCTCCGGTAAGCGGCGGAGGGTGCGGGAGAGCGGCGGGAGGGGGGGTGGCACCTCTCCCGCCGCCGATAACGGTGATCTCGCGGCGAACCCGCCGCGGAGACCACCATTATCGTGTACGGAACCGCCCGCTGAAAAGATGGATATCTCGGTTGTGGCAGCAGCTGCTGCCGTTACCGAGATATCCATCTTCAAAAAAATGACGTATATATACAGTGGGCGGTCCGGAAGTGGTTAAATTGACTGTAATTTCACATAAAATAATGATGCAGGAGAAGAAAATCCGATCGGCTGTACATCTAGATAATAATATGTCCTTTGCAATGCTATTTGATGTATGTTTTTGTTTTTGTTTAATGGAAGAGTTTTTCTCTTTCTATGTTTTACCAATAAAAAAAATCTGATTAAAAAAAAACTACAGCTATGGATATTTTTTTTTAAATCAATAGGAATACAATTATTAAAACCTTTAGTATTAGATGGAATGGGTCATGCTGTGCCATTAAGCACAGTGTGACATGGCGGTGGGCGGGAACATATGAAGCAGTGGGTCCAATGAAGAGCACCGGTGGGAGGAGTCACAACAGAGATCCTACCAGAGGTAGTGGAAGTTACCTCAGTCCGCCCTTTGGAGCAGCAGGAGAAAAGTCCCCTTTAGCCCCATGATTTCCTTTTTTCTGTTTGTTTTAGTCATTTGTGTATGTGCATATGTATGTCCGTGTGTAATTTTGGGAGTATGAAAAATTCTATACTTAGCCCTTCAAACTGTCTTCTGATCTTCAAGTTTCTTTGAATACTCCTGTAGTGGGTGTTATTGTCACAGCAAGTAGTGTCCCTTGGCTGGCTGAAATGGTAGTAAAAAGGCTGATGGAGTGGCTCAGCCTGGAGGTTATTGATGAGGATGAAAATCGGTGCAAAATCAATCCCACTATAGCAAGGGAATCAAAAATGTTGTCTTGTTAGATTTGTCAGTTATGCCTTTTAACATTTGTTGCAGGTTTTTTTTTGGAATGACTGAAGCCCCGGTAAGCTCTTGAACCAGAGTAAGTGGTTGGGGGCAGTATTGGCTTCAGGCATTAATAAGTTGGTGTTTTATTTTTTGGTAAAACCAAGCAAATTTAGATTTTTGGTATGTGCATGATATTGATATCATAGACTCTGTTATCTTATTGGGCTCTGGCTCTATATATATATATATATATATATATATATATATATATATATATATATATATATATTCACACACACAGTGATCAGCATGAATGAGTACACCCCTTTTGAAAAGTAAGATTTTTTTTTTCTTTTTGAACATTTATTTTTATTACAGAATTAAAGTATATAGATACAAAACATAGCCTTTGAGCATTCCCCGGCAAGCACATAAAACATAACATTACTAACTGTCATCTTATCTAATAACAAAACCACATAATTCCATACACTTCACTCAGTTGTTCTCATATAAATTCAATGCAAGGATTAATGGAAGATAAAGAGATTTCTGTCCCCTCTCTACATTCAGGATGATGTGTCAGGAGAACATGAACTCATAATTGGAATTCATACCTGAACAAATGTAACATGAGTTTCTGCAGAGGAGTAATTCCACATAACCTTATCATCAACAAATAGATTCAGTCTATGGACTCCTGATCATCAGCTGCCTGTGCCAAGTGCCAGACCTTCTCAAATTTTTTAGGGCAACCCTGAGACAAATACGTAGATTTGTATAGGGGTACAACCCTATTGATTAGACGCTTCCAAAAGGGCAAATTAAGGGCTGTAGCTGATTTCCACTTGAGCACTATTGCCTTCCTGGCATAAAATATTAGGAGACCCAGTAGAGTGTGCATCGCCCTACTAACGGCCAAAGAGTCAACTAATCCCAGAAGGCAAACGCCAACCTTTACAGGGATATGCATAGTAGTTAGAGTAGAACTGATTTAGTAGCTGATTTCCACTTGAGCACTATTGCCTTCCTGGCATAAAATATTAGGAGACCCAGTAGAGTGTGCATCGCCCTACTAACGGCCAAAGAGTCAACTAATCCCAGAAGGCAAACGCCAACCTTTACAGGGATATGCATAGTAGTTAGAGTAGAAAAAAACTGGGTCACATCCTGCCAAGAGCTACGAATCTGAGGGCACTCCCAAAAGATATGGGCAAACCTCGCAGGGTCACTAGGGCACCTCTAATAACAAGAAGAGGAGCTAGGGTAGATATGATGTAGTCTTTGCAGTGTAAAATAAATTCTGTGCACTATTTAAAATTGGATCAACCGTTCTTTAGTCAATGTTAATGCTTGAAATGGGCTATCCCAGAGATCTTCCCAGTCTTCATTGTCCAAGTCCTGCTCCTCCAAACTCCACGCAGTAAGCAGGGGGTCCAGACCCTCATTAATGGAGGGCAGTAATTACTTGTAGATCACAGTGTTTTTTTGAGAGTGTCATCCTGAAGGAGAACTTCCAAATCATCCTGCTCCAATCTAAACAGAGGATTCAAATTAGGATGCATAGGCGTGTCGGAGTTGCAGGAATCGAAAAAAGAACCCATTAGGCAGTGTAAAGTTATTTCTCAAAGAAAAAGAGGGCGCACCAGCCTTGTGCATTATCCTTTGATAAGTTTAGTAAAAGAATATATATTAAAAATTACTCACAAACATGTGAAGGAAAACTGCAATATAAAAAGCCTTAATCTGATGGCAATTGGTCTGGTATCAACAGTCTCCAGGTAATGAAGGAGAGGACAAGGGAACCACTGCTGGCTGAAGAGTTTCGAAGGTGTAACTTCTTCCTCACTACCTCCTTCATCTACTTAAATACCCAAATGCATCCATAGAACCCATCCCAGAAGGGCCCCAAGGACCTGCCCACTAATTGGGGGCAGTCCAGTGGGGAGAGGCAGGACTAGAGTGACAACTCCAAAATATGTATATACGTATAACATATAGCACCAAATTCCCACCGTATAGTGCGGACATGTGAGCTCACAAATTGACATAGCGAATCTCTATAGCCAGTGTGAGGGACAATCCAGTGCTATGTACATAAAGATAGCACTGGATTGTCCCTCACATTTGCTTTTCTAACACTGAACCGCCTCTCAGCCAATCAGGAAGCGCGGGTCTAATACCCGTCACCTGATTGGCTGAAGGCACAGGCATTTCTACTGGACACCGCACGGAACGGAAGAAGAGACTTACGGGATCCATGGAGGACACAGGAACCGTCACCTGACCCGCTGCATGTCCCACAGCTCACCGCTGTCACCCGTTGCCTGACCCGCAACCAAGATGGAGTAAGTGTCGGTTAGAGAGCGAGTGGATGGGGGGTCGCAGTGGCTGCATTTTGTGAGCACAGAGGCTGCATATGATGGGTACCGTGGCTGCATTTAATGGGCACAGAGGCTGCATATGATGGGCACAGTGGCTGAATATAATGGGCACAGTGGCTGTATTGTATGGGAACAGAGCACAATGGCTGCATATGATGGGCACAGAGGCAGCATTTTATGGGCACAGTGGCTGCATATGATGGGCACAGTGGCTGCATTTTATGGGTACAGTGGCTGCATATGATGGGCACAGTGGCTGCATAGGCTGCATATGATGGGCACAGCAGCTGCATTTTATGGGCACAGAGGCTGCATATGATGGGTACAGTGGCTGCATTTTATGGGCACAGTGGCTGCATATGATGAACACTAAGGATGAGCTTCGAGTTCGGGTCAAACTCATGTTCGACTCGAACATCGGCTGTTCGCCAGTTCGCCGAACAGCGAACAATTTGGGGTGTACGTGGCAAATTTGAAAGCCGCGGAACACCCTTTAAAAGCCTATGGGTGAAATCAAAAGTGCTAATTTTAAAGGCTTATATGCATGGTATTGTCATAAAAAGTGTTTGGGGACCTGGGTCCTGCCCCAGGGGACATGGATCAATGCAAAAAAAAGTTTTAAAAACGGCCGTTTTTTCGGGAGCAGTGATTTTAACGGGGTCACCCGTTACGTAACGGGTGACCCCGCCCCCTCTGACGTCACGGGGAATGCCACAGGGAAGTCCCCGTGTGTCAGAGTGGGGCGGGGTCACCGGGTGGCCCCGCCCTCCGTTATTTAAGAAGTGTCAGAAGACAAGAAGCGTCACACAGCGGGAGCCTCCCATCGAGAACGAAGAAGGGAAGAAGACGCTGCGGAGGAAGATGCCGGACGAGAACACCAGATCAAGAAGCAGAGGATCGGAGGAAGAACCAGAGGAAGAAGAAGATGAAGGAAGAAACCAAGGGAACATAGAAGAAAGAAGATGGAAAAGAAGAAGACTTTAAAAAAGGAATTGTCAAAATATGTCTCTTGTCATTTTTAACATTTTTGACAGTTTTTTTGTGAATTAGTAGGTACCCCCTTACCATTTCACACAGAAGGGGGGGCCGGGATCTGGGGGATGAGGCTCTTGTCCCCATCAACATGGGGACAAGGTGCTTTGGGGGGGACCCCAAAGCACCCTCCCAATGTTGAGGGCATGTGGCCTGGTATGGTTCAGTAGGGGGGGGCTCTCTCGTCCCCCCTCTTTTCCTGCGGCCTGCCATGTTGCGTGCTCGGATAAGGGTCTGGTATGGATTTTTGGGGGGACCCCGCGCCATTTTTTTTTTTATTTTGGCACGGGGTTCCTCTTAAAATCCATACCAGACCTGAAGGGTCTGGTAAAGATTTTGAGGGGGACCCCCACGCCATTTTATTTTTAAAATTTTGGCTGGGGTTCCCCTTAATATCCATACCAGACCTGAAGGGCCTGGTATGGAATTTAGGGGGACCCCCCACTCCATTTTTTTTTTAAATTTTGGTTCGGGGTTCTCCTGTGGGGAAATCCCATGCCGTTTTTATCAATGAAGTTTTATGTGTATTGTCGGACCGACAATTCATTAATAGCCGCGAGTAGTTTTAAATGACTCTTTTTCCTTAGAAATGTCATTTTGCTGTCAGACTGTTCTAAACACGGGAAACATGCGCCCCTTTACAGGCATACTATAGACACCCCCCAGGTACAAAATTTAAAGGAATATTATGGAAAAATATGTGTGGCGCTAAAATAATGTACGTTGTTGGGCAAAGCCGAACAGAATGGTTTCTGAAAGGTAATATGCACAACAAAATAAATTAATGAGAGAAGACTATGTGGGAACTGTTAGTTGGCACTAGCAGAAAAAATAATAAAATATAATATTTAAATTAAATCATATAGGTGAAACATGAAAAAAGCGACAATGATGTGACCCCTAACAAGGGGAAAAAATATTAGTGCTGAGTGTCAATGGGTAAAGAGAAACGAACTGTCCATCCTAATTAAAGGAAAAGGTAGTTCTATATAAGTGAACCTGAATAATAACAGGATTTGAAAAAATAATAAATAAACATAAGTGGAAAGTGTCCACGTGATGTGGGATGTAACAACAATAAGTGACAAAAATTGCGTGAACTGCCAGTGAGACTAAAAGTCCATCTAAACATATGTATAGGAATGATAGCTCAAAGTCCGCATGAAGTATTATAAAAACAATCAGCGGCCGTTGGGGTGGGTAAAGAGAAACCTGGAAACCCCTGATTGACATCCACAAGGTACGATAACAGACTTCTGTACAAGGGGATAGGTGTAGATACCCTTACCGGAAATGGTGGACTCCCAGCCAATGACTTGGGAGTCAAACAGGCTTGTAATGGAACAAGGGGAGTAACTCCTGGTTCCCAGCGGCTGGAGGTGATAAAGGAATGGCGACAATCATCGACTCCACCTTTCAATCTCACTGACCAGTAGCATCAGATATGTCAGTGGTAGGGATGAGCCGAACACCCCCCGGTTCGGTTCGCACCAGAACCCGCGAACGGACCGCAAGTTCGCACGAACGTTAGAACCCCATTGACGTCTATGGGACTCGAACGTTCGAAATCAAAAGTGCTCATTTTAAAGGCTAATTTGCATGGTATTGTCCTAAAAAGGGTTTGGGGACCCGGGTCCTACCCCAGGGGACATGTATCAATGCAAAAAAAACTTTTAAAAACGGCCGTTTTTTCGGGAGCAGTGATTTTAATGATGCTTAAAGTAAAAAAAAAAAAAGTGAAATATTCCTTTAAATATCGTACCTGGGGGGTGTCTATAGTATGCCTGTAAAGTGACGCGTGTTTCCCATGTTTAGAACAGTCCCTGCACCAAATGTCATTTTTAAAGGAAAAAATCTCATTTAAAACTGCTTGCGGGTTTAATGTCATGTCGGGTCATGGCAATATGGATGAAAATCAGTGAGACAAACGGCATGGGTACCCCCCAGTCCATTACCAGGCCCTTTGGGTCTTGTATGGATATTAAGGGGAACCCCGCACCCAAATTAAAATAAGGAAAGGTCCCTATATACTCTGAACAGCAGTATTCAGGCGGTGCAAACAAGACAGGGACTGTAGGTTTGTTGTTAAGTAGAATCTGTTTGTAATTTTGAACATTTTTAATGTGTTTAGCTCCAGCCAAAAAATCTTTTCTAAGCTTTTTGGAAAACATAGGGAAGGGTTATCACCCCTGTGACATTTGTTTTGCGTCTTTCCTCCTCTTCAGAAGATTTCACCTCACTTTTTTGTCCCAATGAAAAATGTTTTTGGAAAATTTGGGTTTTTTTGTGGAACAAGGATTGGAAAGCATCAGTGGAAAGGAGAAATTGTTTTCCCATATTAACTCTTACAGGAGAGAATTTCCCTTCCTTAGGGGTAGATTTCATCTCACTTCCTGTTGCCTCCTTCCGTTTGCAAGTAGGAGTCGTTTGTAAGTTAGATGTTTGAAAGTAGGGTCCTGCCCTATATACTCAGCAGAAATTTGGGCCTTAGGTGTTGCTGTGGCCAAAACACTGTAAGCCCTCACAGGGCCCTGCTGTGAAATATTAGATCAAGAATTGTAATTACATGCCCCTGTTGAACAGGAGCTGAAAAATTAGGCCTTAGGCACTGGTGCTGGTGCCACAACACTGCAACCCCTCACAGACACTCTAGTTGGAACGCAGGAACGAGCCCTGCTGCAAAGTATTGCATCAAAAATTGTAATTACACGCCCCTGTTAGACAGGGGCAGAAAAATTGGGTCTTAGGCACTGGTGCTGGTGCCACAACACTGCAACCCCTCACAGACACTCTAGTTGAAACGCAGGAACAAGCCCTGCTGCAAAGTATTGCATCAAAAATTGTAATTACACGCCCCTGTTAGACAGGGGCTGAAAAATTGGGTCTTAGGCACTGGTGCTGGTGCCACAACACTGCAACCCCTCACAGACACTCTAGTTGGAATGCAGGAACGAGCCCTGCTGCAAAGTATTACATCAAAAATTGTAATTACACGCCCCTGTTAAACAGGGGCTGAAAAATTGTGCCTTAGGCACTGGTGGTGGCGCCCAGAACCAAAAATGTTCTTACAAGCTATCAGCGTGATGATTGAGGAGGAAGAGGATAATTACTCAGGGATAGTCACTCAGCATCAGCATAGGCAGTCTTTGAAGGGATCTGAGATTTCAAAAAAAATTATTCGGTTACATCTGCATCAGGTGCTTGGTAGCTGGTGGTGATCCAAGACTGATTCATTTTTATGAAGGTCAGCCGATCGACCGAGTCGGTGGACAGACGCACCCTGTGATCGGTTACCACGCCTCCAGCAGCACTGAATGTGCGTTCCGAAAGAACGCTGGATGCAGGACAGGCCAGTAGCTCAATTGCATACTGTGCAAGCTCTGGCCAGTGATCCATCCTCAAGACCCAGTAACCCAGAGGATTTTCGGTGGGAAAGGTGTCCAAGTCTGATCTTGCCCCTAGGTATTCCTGCACCATGTAAAACAGACGCTGGCGATGGTTGCTGGAACCGATCATACCTTGGGGCTGCGGACCAAAAAATTGTCTGAACGCATCGGTCAGACGGCCACCTTCTCCCCCGCTCCTTCTTTGACTGACCGAAGCCTCAGCAACACGTTGTCCAGAAACAGGAGTTTGTAACCTCCCAGTCTCTGGGAACGCGTTGCACAGACCTTTCTGCAAGGCCTCCCGAAGATGTTTCATCCTCTGCTCCCTCTGCGATGGCAAGATAAGGTCCGCAACCTTACCCTTGTAACGTGGATCAAGGAGGGTTGCCAGCCAGTATTGGTCCTTCTCCTTGATACCACGAATACGAGGATCCTTACGCAGGCTTTGCAGGATCAGGGAGGCCATGCAGCGTAGGTTTGCTGAGGCATTCGGTCCGGAGTCCTCTGGGTCACTAAGGACAACAACGTCCGCAGCCACCTCCTCCCAGCCACGTACAAGTCCATGTGTTCCTTGGGACTGATCCCTTAAAGACTGCTGATGCTGAGTTCCAGGCTCCACCTCCATACTGACACAATCTTCCTCCTCCTCCTCCTCCTCCTCCTCCTCGTCCTCTTCCTGTGTGATCGGCGGGCACGCAGGAACACTGTCTGGATAAAGGGGGCCTTGAGAGCTAAGGAAGTCCTCCTCTTCCTGCCTCTGTTCTGCCTCAAGTGCCCTGTCCATTATTCCACGCAGCGTGTGCTCCAACAGGTGGACAAGGGGGACAGTGTCACTGATGCATGCACTGTCAGTGCTCACCATCCTCGTGGCCTCCTCGAATGGTGACAGGACAGTGCATGCATCCCTGATCATGGCCCACTGGCGTGGGGAAAAAAAACCAAGGTCCCCTGACCCTGTCCTGGTGCCATAGTCGCACAGGTACTCATTGATGGCCCTCTGCTGCGTGTGCAGCCGCTGCAGCATGGCCAACGTCGAGTTCCACCTGGTGGGCATGTCACAGATTAGGCGGTTCTTGGGCAGGTTAAACTCCTTTTGGAGGTCCGTCAGCCGAGCACTGGCATTATATGACCGGCGGAAATGCACAGAGACTTTCCTGGCCTGCCTCAGGACATCCTGTAAGCCCGGGTACCTGCCCAAGAACCGCTGCACCACCAAGTTAAGGACGTGAGCCAAACAGGGCACATGGGTCAGTTGTCCCTGTCGGAGGGCAGAGAGGAGGTTGGTGCCATTGTCGCAAACCACCATTCCTGCCTTAAGTTGGCGTGGCGTCAACCACCTCTGAACCTGCCCCTGCAGAGCTGACAGAACCTCTGCCCCAGTGTGGCTCCTGTCCCCCAAGCACACCAGCTCAAGCACCGCATGGCATCTTTTGGCCTGCGTACTTGCGTAGCCCCTTGAACGCCTACGGAGCACCGCTGGTTCCGAGGAAGAGGCCATGGAGGAAGAAGAAGAGGAGGGGGTGGAGGAGAGAGGTGTGTCACAATCAGCATTTTGGAGGCGTGGTGGCGGAACAACCTCCAACACTACTGCACCTTGTCCTGCATCCTTCCCAGCTGCCAGCAGAGTCACCCAATGCGCCGTGAAACTTAAGTAACGTCCCTGTCCATGCCTGCTGGACCATGAGTCAGCGGTAATATGCACCTTACCGCTGACCGCCCTGTCCAGCGAGGCATGGACATTGCCTTCCACATGCCGGTAGAGAGCCGGAATCGCCTTCCGTGAGAAAAAGTGGCGTTTGGGTACCTGCCACTGAGGAACCGCACATTCCACAAACTCACGGAAGGGGGCAGAGTCTACCAACTGAAAAGGCAGCAGTTGAAGTGCTAGCAATTTTGCCAAGCTAGCATTCAACCGCTGGGCATGTGGATGGCTGGGAGCAAACTTCTTTCGGCGGTGCAGCAGCTGGGGCAGGGAAATTTGCCTGGTACAATCTGACGTCGGTGTACCAAAAGCAGATTGCCCACAAGTACTTGGCTGTGACACACCTAATTCTACACCTTCATTCCTCTCACTGCAGGTCGCAGAGAGGACTGAAGGTCTAGTGGGGTTGGAAATCTCAGCTGATGAGGAGCAAGGAGAGATCGTCTTTGTTCTTTGGTGTGGGTCTTTTAGATACGCTTGCCAACGAACTGCATGGCAGGTCAACATATGTCTGGTCAAGCATGTGGTACCCAAGCGGGAGATGTTTTGGCCACGCGAGATACGCTTGAGACATATGTTGCAAATAGCAGCGGTGCGATCTGATGCACTCGTCTCAAAAAAGGCCCACACCAAAGAACTTTTTGAATAACGCGCAGAGACTGCAGCGCCCTGCACATGTGGAGCTTTGGGGTGTGATGCAGTCAATGTGCTGCCCTTAGGCTGGCCCCTGGAGGGCATCCTGCCTAGTTGGTGATGTGCCACCTCCTCCTCCTCCTCCTCCTCCTCCTCCTCTCTCCTATCAGGCACCCACGTTGAGTCAGTGACCTCATCATCCCCTCCCTCCTCATCACTGGAGCAAACCTGGCAGTATGCTGCAGCAGGGGGAGCATGACTGCCAGATTGCTGTCCTTCTTGGGCACCCCCTCTGTCCGTGCTCATGTTACTGCCTTCATTGAGCTCAGTATCATCATCAGAGCCTTCCAAACGCTGGGCATCCTCCTGGAGCATGTACCCAACACTGTGGTCAAACAGTTCGAGGGAATCCTCATGAGGACATGGTGGAGCTAGGGAAGGAGTCACTGATGACATTGAGCTGAGGGAAGAGGCCGCTGCTTTGCCAGACAAAGCACCCTGGGCATGGGTGAGAGAGGATGAGGAGGATGAGGACGGCTTGGTCATCCACTCGACCAAGTCTTCCGCATGTTGCGGCTCAACACGGCCAGCTGCCGAAAAAAAGGCCAAGCGTGTCCCATGGCCACGTGCTGATGAGGATGCACCGTCTCCACGACCAGCACTAGACACAGAGCCTGCTTGCCCTCTCTTATTGGCTTGTGACTGTCTGCCTCTCCTTCTTGGCCTTCCAGACATACTAATGGCCTGTAGCTGCACTAAGCTGGGATAGAACACCTGTAATTTTCTTCAGGTAGCTTTATATACTGTAACCAGACAAGCCTGCCTGTCAGTAGGAAGATAACAGGAACGGATCTAGCTGAACACTGTGAGCAGGACGTACTGCACTAAATGTATATAGCAGGAACGGATCTAGCTGAACACTGTGAGCAGGACGCACTGCACTGAATGTAAATAGCAGGAACGGATCTAGCTGAACACTGTGAGCAGGACGCACTGCACTAAATGTAAATAGCAGGAACGGATCTAGCTGAACACTGTGAGCAGGACGCACTGCACTGAATGTAAATAGCAGGAACGGATCTAGCTGAACACTGTGAGCAGGACGCACTGCACTAAATGTAAATACCAGGAACGGATCTAGCTGAACACTGTGAGCAGGACGCACTGCACTAAATGTAAATACCAGGAACGGATCTAGCTGAACACTGTGAGCAGGACGCACTGCACTGAATGTAAATACCAGGAACGGATCTAGCTGAACACTGTGAGCAGGACGCACTGCACTGAATGTAAATAGTCTAGCTGCCTGACCGTGGTACTAATAGGATCAAAAAGAACACCTGTAATTTTCTTAAGGTAGCTTTATATACTGTAACCAGACAAGCCTGCCTGTCAGTAGGAAGATAACAGGAACGGATCTAGCTGAACACTGTGAGCAGGACGCACTGCACTGAATGTAAATACCAGGAACGGATCTAGCTGAACACTGTGAGCAGGACGCACTGCACTGAATGTAAATAGTCTAGCTGCCTGACCGTGGTACTAATAGGATCAAAAAGAACACCTGTAATTTTCTTAAGGTAGCTTTATATACTGTAACCAGACAAGCCTGCCTGTCAGTAGGAAGATAACAGGAACGGATCTAGCTGAACACTGTGAGCAGGACACACTGTACTAAATGTAAATAGTCTAGCTGCCTGACCGTGGTACTAATAGGATCAAAAAGAACACCTGTAATTTTCTTAAGGTAGCTTTATATACTGTAACCAGACAAGCCTGCCTGTCAGTAGGAAGATAACAGGAACGGATCTAGCTGAACACTGTGAGCAGGACACACTGTACTAAATGTAAATAGTCTAGCTGCCTGACCGTGGTACTAATAGGATCAAAAAGAACACCTGTAATTTTCTTAAGGTAGCTTTATATACTGTAACCAGACAAGCCTGCCTGTCAGTAGGAAGATAACAGGAACGGATCTAGCTGAACACTGTGAGCAGGACACACTGTACTAAATGTAAATAGTCTAGCTGCCTGACCGTGGTACTAATAGGATCAAAAAGAACACCTGTAATTTTCTTAAGGTAGCTTTATATACTGTAACCAGACAAGCCTGCCTGTCAGTAGGAAGATAACAGGAACGGATCTAGCTGAACACTGTGAGCAGGACACACTGTACTAAATGTAAATAGTCTAGCTGCCTGACCGTGGTACTAATAGGATCAAAAAGAACACCTGTAATTTTCTTCAGGTAGCTTTATATACTGTAACCAGACAAGCCTGCCTGTCAGTAGGAAGATAACAGGAACGGATCTAGCTGAACACTGTGAGCAGGACGTACTGCACTAAATGTATATAGCAGGAACGGATCTAGCTGAACACTGTGAGCAGGACGCACTGCACTGAATGTAAATAGCAGGAACGGATCTAGCTGAACACTGTGAGCAGGACGCACTGCACTGAATGTAAATAGCAGGAACGGATCTAGCTGAACACTGTGAGCAGGACGCACTGCACTGAATGTAAATAGCAGGAACGGATCTAGCTGAACACTGTGAGCAGGACGCACTGCACTGAATGTAAATAGCAGGAACGGATCTAGCTGAACACTGTGAGCAGGACGCACTGCACTGAATGTAAACAGCAGGAACGGATGTAGCTGAACACTGTGAGCAGGACGCACTGCACTGAATGTAAATAGCAGGAACGGATCTAGCTGAACACTGTGAGCAGGACGCACTGCACTGAATGTAAATAGCAGGAACGGATGTAGCTGAACACTGTGAGCAGGACGCACTGCACTAAATGTAAATACCAGGAACGGATCTAGCTGAACACTGTGAGCAGGACGCACTGCACTGAATGTAAATAGCAGGAACGGATCTAGCTGAACACTGTGAGCAGGACGCACTGCACTAAATGTAAATACCAGGAACGGATCTAGCTGAACACTGTGAGCAGGACGCACTGCACTGAATGTAAATAGCAGGAACGGATCTAGCTGAACACTGTGAGCAGGACGCACTGCACTGAATGTAAATAGCAGGAACGGATCTAGCTGAACACTGTGAGCAGGACGCACTGCACTGAATGTAAATAGCAGGAACGGATCTAGCTGAACACTGTGAGCAGGACGCACTGCACTGAATGTAAATAGCAGGAACGGATCTAGCTGAACACTGTGAGCAGGACGCACTGCACTGAATGTAAATAGCAGGAACGGATCTAGCTGAACACTGTGAGCAGGACACACTGCACTAAATGTAAATAGTCTAGATAGAAGATAACAGGAACGGATCTAGCTAAACTGAATACAGTGTATATATATATATGCAACACCTGGGATGCATATATATACACAATACACTGTAAGTGCAGCTAACTGACTGACTGTTCTGCCTAATCTATCTAACTCAAATCAAATGACACTGTCTCTCTCTCTCTCTATCTCTCAGCACACCGGAACACACACTACACAGGGCCGCCGTGCAGGCGGCCTTATATAGTGTGGGGTGTGTACTAAATCCCCTGAGCCATAATTGGCCAAAGCCACCCTGGCTTTGGCCAATTACAGCTCTCTCTACTGACGGCGCTGTGATTGGCCAAGCATGCGGGTCATAGTGCATGCTTGGCCAATCATCAGCCAGCAATGCACTGCGATGCCGCAGTGAATTATGGGCCGTGACGCGCCACACGAATTTGGCGCGAACGGCCCATATCGTTCGCAATTCGGCGAACGACCGAACAGCCGATGTTCGAGTCGAACATGGGTTCGACTCGAACACGAAGCTCATCCCTAGTCAGTGGTAGGTACTCATTGTAGATCCAATTCCATAAGCGGGAAGTAATTCTTCAAAAATAAAGGGAAAGAAACAAGGGCTTCCCCATAGTGTAAATCAGCTCGGAACTGGCTTTAATAAAACAGAAGTAAAAAACAATCCAATTCTTCAAAGAGGAATAAAAAAAATGCATGTAGCGCTAAAATAAATGGTGGCAAGACAGGCAAATCCAACCCTACGCGTTTCGTCCGATAGGACTTCGACTGGGGTATAGGAATATTACACTTTTATTGTTTCACTTTAAGTATTATTAAAATGATCACTGCTCCCGAAAAAACTGATGTTTTTTTAAAACTTTTTTTTGCATTGATACACGTCCCCTGGGGCAGGACCCAGGTCCCCAAACACTTTTTATGACAATAACTTGCACATAAGCCTTTAAAATTAGCACTTATGATTATTCATGTTCGAGTCCCATAGACTTTAACGGTGTTCGCGTGTTCGAACAAATTTTTTGCCTGTTCGCATGTTCTGGTGCGAACCGAACAGGGGGGTGTTTGGCTCATCCCAAATGAACACAATGGCTGGATTTTTTTGGGGCACAGTGGCTGCATATAATGGGCACAGTGACTGCATTTTATGGGCACAGAGGCTGCATATAATGGGCACAGTGGCTATATTGGATAGGCACAGAGTGTGCATTTTATGGGCACAGTGGCTGCATTTTATAGGCACAGTGGCTGCATATGATGGGCACAGTTTCTGCATATAATGGGCACAGTGGCTGTACTACACTTCTGGCGGTGTACACAGTACACGATACAGTGCAGCCGTAGTGCAGTTGCTACTACTTTTCTGGTGGTGTACACAGTACATAATACAGTGCAACCATAGTGCAGTTGCTACTACTTTTCTGGTGGTGTACACATTACACAATACAATGCAGCCGTAGTGCAGTTGCTACTACACTTCTGGTGGTGTACACAGTACACAATACAGTGCAGCCGTAGTGCAGTTGCTACTACTTTTCTGGTGGTGTACACGGTACACAACACAGTGCAGTGTAGTGTTGCAAAACAAAAAAAAAACATCATGTCCAGAAGGCCACCAAGGAGAGGCAGACACTCACAGGCCACTAAAAGAGGGCAAGCAGGCTCTGTGTCTACACTCAACAGTGTTGGTCGTGGACATGGTGCATCCTCTGCAGGTGGCCGTGGGGCACGCTTGTCCTTATTTTCTGCTGCTGGCTGTGTTATTGAGCCAGAACATGCAGAAGAGTTGATGGAATGGATGACAAAGCCGTCCTCATCCTCCGTCACCCAGGCTCAGAGTAGGTTGCGTTCCAATGCAGCTGACAAAGCGGCCTATTCCACTGGCTCCTTGTCCACAGTCACTCCTTCCGTAGCCCCACCATCATGCACGGAGGAGTCCCCCGAACTATTCGACCACAGTGTTGGGTACATGCTGCTGGAGGATGCGCAGTGATTAGAAGGCTCCGATGTTGGTTCCCGGGTTGAGGAAGGGAGTAACGGGAGCCTAGAGAGAGGGGGTGCCCAAGAAGAACAAGAAACTGGCAGTCATGTTCCCCCAGCTGCAGCATACTGCCAAATTTGCTCCAGTGATGAGGAGGGAGGGGATGATGAGGTCACTGACTCTACTTGGGTGCTTGATAGAAGAGAGGAGGAGGCACATCTCCAACGATGCAGGATGTCCTCTAGGGAGCAGCTTGAGGGCAGCCACACAGCACAGCTCTGCAGGTGCAAGGCACTGCTGACTCCCCGCTGATATTTTTTTTCAAATAGATTTTTATTGAATATTTTCCAAAATTACATCCGTAGAGACATTGAAAAGTTCAAGCTTCAAACAACTTATGCAATATCACATTTGCAGAAATAGTTCCAACATATAACTTTCAGAACAAAGCAAGTAATAGTGTTATGAACTTATGGTTAACAAATGGGTAATAGGGAGGAGGGAAGATAAGTAAGCATATACAGTAAGAAAATAAAGAGAGGAGGAAGAGAAAGTAGCGAGATAAAAGAGGAGCATCACTGTAGGTACATATGCGGAAATATTCCAGTTCAGAGTATCAAACTGTTTATCAAAAGGTTGTCAGTTTAGTCTTTTTGTATACCATTGTTCCCAGGGGGACCATAAGTTACTTGTTTTGAGGTGTGAGGGTTTACCATGAGACAAGATGGATTCATAAGTGTAATGTAGTTGTACTAGTGTAATTACTTCTTTTACCATTGGGCTTGTCTGTGATTTCCAGTACCTAGTTATGAGCAGTCTAGTTGCCAGGAGAATGTGATTGGTTACTATTCTCCAGTAAGGAGGAAGCGATTCTGTGTTTAAGTTTAGGATAGCTAGTTGTGGGGTGAGTGTCAGAGGTGAGTGAAATATATCTTGCAGAATATGTTCTTCGTATGTCCTTAGGTTAGTTATTACGTATGGAAGAGCCCTGGGGCCATCATAAAAAAAATACAGAATTATGAGTTTGAAAAATTTTTTTTTGAAAGTCAGAATTCTGAGTTTGAAAGTCAGAATTCTGAGTTTGAAAGTCAGAATTCTGAGATTCAAAGTCAGAATCGTGAGTTTAAAAAAAAATCTACAGAATTCTAAGATTAAAAGTCAGAATTCTGAGATTTATAGTCAGAATTCTGAGATTTTAAGTCAGAATTCTGAGATTCAAAGTCAGAATTCTGAGTTTCAAAGTCAGAATTCTGAGTTTCAAAGTCAGAATTCTGAGTTTATAAATATAGTAGTCTCTATTAGGAAGATTTTAGGACCAATGAGCAATAATGTAGTAACACCCACAGACCATCATTTTGCCGACATACATGTCTTCTGCTCTGTATATGAATATGTAAATGTATCTTAGTTACAGCATGCAGTATAGGGAAGCAGACAGTGCTGGATTCTCTGGTTTCTCTACTGTATTAATTAGTTCCTCGGTTTGCTGTCTTATCCTTCTTCTCTGTCATCTGCTCCAACATAAAGAGCCATGCTGAAAACGTGTGTATTAATTATTAATTAATTATATGGGCTGATAAGGTGTTTCACACACAATTTACCTCATATTAAACATAAAAACCATTGGTTAGAAGTCAAGTGGGTTCTAATCCAGTTCAGAGCATAATCTTTAGATATATATTTTCAATATATTGATTTTATATTAAACATATTTTAAAATATATTATATATATGTATTTTATTTATATATCCAAATTGATTATAAGGCATATTAACGAAGACATATTGATAAAGTTGTTGTATAAGCTGACTAGTATAAATTAGAGAGTAGGGATTTTTTTTTTTACAAATCTGTGTATATATTGGGATGATTTTGGTGACATGGGGCCAGTTCTCAATTTCAGGAGATTGTCCCTGGAAGCTGCATGATAACCATCATATCTCATAACTCCGCCCTGAGCTCTGCACTATAATCTGTGTACTACAATGTACACGCCCATATCTCCCCTTCACTGATTGGCTACACTTTATCCCCACTGACACTGATGCAGTGCCATTTTCCTCTTAGCTACACCATTGACACAGAAATTTTTTCCATCCAATGACACCACCGATGCAGAGTCTTTTTTTCCAGCCAATGACACCACCGATGCAGGGTCATTTTTTCCATCCAATGACACCACCGATGCAGGGTCATTTTTCCCATCCAATGACATTTCGGCCGCTAGCGGGGCGCTTTTACCCCCCACTAGCGGCCAAGAAAGGGTTAAAACCGCCCGCAATGCACCGCAATAGCAGCGTTTTGCCGGCGGTATCCCAGCGCTGCCCCATTGATTTCAATGGGGAGCAGCGGTGGAGGAGCGGTAAACACACCTCTCCTTCACCGCTCCAAAGAAGCTGCTGGCTGGACTTTTCCTGACGTCCTGCCAGCGCAGCGCTCCGGTGTGAAAGCCCTCGGGCTTTCACACTGGAGACAATGCTACAGCTGTTTGAGGGCGGATTGCAGGCGCTATTTTTAACGCTATAACGCCTGCAAAACTCCCTCAGTGTGAAAGGGGTCTTACATACTACAAAAATATATATATACAGATACAGTATTTTGCTCTGCATGCCATCATTTTCCCAGAATCCCCTCCTGAGAGGGGGCAGGGGCACAGTTTGTAAACTTCACCCTGGGTACTGGCAGAGGGCGGGGAGCTCAGTGATTGGGGGAGGTGGAGGGTTATGAGTGGAGGGCGGAGTAACACTCTGGGACACATAGGAAGTCCTGTGCTGCACCTGCTTTCATACAATCGATCCCCATAGAGATGCCACTGCTACCCCTGGCCTGGAGGAGGGGCGGCTCGGGCTGTTGTGGTTGACAGCCGGGAGATGGTGCCGCACTCGCGGGTGTCTGTGAGCCCCGCCATCAATTACGGGAGACTTGGGATGTCTGCATTGCCATCATATAGTGCTGATTGAACAGAACTGCTATTACACTCTGCTCACTGCCCTGACACTGCATTGTGTTTAATCTCTACCAGTACATACAGGTCATGGCCTGCTCTGCCATTATATACACTGGTTACTGTGCCCCTCCCCCCTCTCAGGAGGGGATTCTGGGAAAATAGTGGCATGCAGAGCAAAATACTGTATCTGTATATATATATATTTGTAGTATGTAAGACCCCTTTCACACTGAGGGCGTTTTGCAGGCGTTATAGCGTTAAAAATAGCGCCTGCAATCCGCCCTCAAACAGCTGCAGCATTGTCTCCAGTGTGAAAGCCCGAGGGAGCGCTGTGCTAGCAGGACCTCAGGAAAAGTCCTGCCAGCAGCTTCTTTGGAGCGGTGAAGGAGCGCTGTGTTTACCACTCCTCCCCATTGAAATCAATGGGGCAGCACTGGGATACAGCCGGTAAAACACCACTATTGCGGCACATTGCAGGCAGTTTTAACCCTTTCTCTGCCGCTAGCGGGGGGTAAAAGCGCCCCGCTAGCAGCCGAAATGCGCCGCTAATCCGACGGTAAAACGCCAATAAAAATAGCAGCGTTTTACCGCTGAAGCTATGGGCGGCTCGGTGTGAAAGGGGTCTAAGAGTTTAAAACTGGTACACACATAAGGGGCTAACAGTAGTGAAGAAGAAAAATGACCCTGCATCGGAGATGTCATTGGATAGAAAAAAATGACCCTGCATCGGTGGAGTCATTGGATGGGAAAAATGACCCTGCATCGGTGGTGTCACTGGATGGAAAAAAATGACCCTGCATTGGTGATGTCACTGGATGGGAAAAATGACCTGCATCGGTGGTGTCACTGGATGGGAAAAATGACCCTGCATCGGTGGTGTCACTGGATGGGAAAAATGACCCTGCATCGGTGGTGTCACTGGATGGGAAAAATGACCCTGCATCGGTGGTGTCACTGGATGGGAAAAATGACCCTGCATCGGTGGTGTCACTGGATGGAGAAAAATGACCCTGCATTGGTGATGTCATTGGATGGGAAAAATTACCCTGCATCGGTTGTGTCATTGGATGGAAAAAATTTCTGTGTCAATGGTGTAGCTAAGAGGAATATGGCGCTGCATCAGTGTCAGTGGGGATAAAGTGCAGCCAATCAGTGAAGGGGAGATATGGGCGTGTACATTGTAGTACACACAGATTATAGTGCAGAGCTCAGGGCTGAGTTATGAGATATGATGGTTATCATGCAGCTTCCAGGGACAATCTCCTGAAATTGAGAACTGGCCCCATGTCACCAAAATCATCCCAATATATACACCGATTTGTAAAAAAATCCCTACTCTCTAATTTATAGTAGTCAGCTTATACAACAATTTTATTAATATGTCTTTGTTAATATGCCTTGAAATCAATTTGGATATATAAATAAAACACAATTTAAGCCCTCACTAACTCAAACTTTAAAATTTGTTTAACCACCTCAATTCAGGGCATTTTCACCCCCTTCCTGCCCAAGCCATTTTTCAGCTTTCAGCGCTGTCACATTTTGAATGACAATTGCGCGGTCATCCAACACTGTACCCAGATGAAATTGTTATCATTTTTTCCCCACAAATAGAGCTTTCTTTAAGTGGTATTTGATCACCTCTGCGGTTTTTATAAACAAAAGAAGAGTGACAAGTTTAAAAAAAAACACAATAATTTTTACCTTATGCGATAATAAATATCCAATTTTTTTTTCTTTAAAACTAATTTTTTCTCAGCTTAGGCCGATATGTATTCTTGTACATATTTTTGGTAAAAAAATCGCAATAAGCGTATATAGATTGGTTTGCGCAAAAGGTATAGCGTCTACAAAATAGGGGATAGATTTATAACATTTTTATTTAATTATTAATTTTTTTACTAGTAATGGCGGCGATCTGCGATTTTTATCGTGACTGCGATATTGCGGCGGACATATCAGACACTTTTGACACATATTTGGGACCATTCACATTTATACAGCGATCCGTGGTATAAAAATGCATTGATTACTGTATAAATGTGACAGGCAGGGAAGGGGTTAACACTAGGTGGTGATCGAGGGGTTAACTGTGTTTGCTAGGGAGTGATTCTAACTGTAGGGGGCGGGGACTCACTAGGGGAGGAGACCGATCGGTGTTCCTCTGTACTGGGAACACACCATCGGTCTCCTCTCCTCTGACAGGACCGTGGATCTATGTGTTTGCACACACAGATCCACGGTCCTGCTGTGTTACCGGTAATCGTGGGTGCCCGGCGGACATCGCGGCCGCCGGGCACGCGCACCGGGTGCCCAGTGACACGGTGGGCATGCGCGCCCCCTGGTGCGCTGGGAAAGCGAGGACGTCATATGACGCCCGCTCACCACGAGAGCTGCGCCGCCTGCCCGTCAATTGACGGCCGGCGGTCAGCAAGCAGTTAATATAAGATCAATACATTGAAAATATCTAATTTAAAAACATGCTTTGAACTGGATAAGAACCAGAACTTTCAACACTATAAGTCTGGTACTCTAACCACTATACTATCACTTAAGGGTTCTTTGTAATTTCTCTCTATGTTTAATAAGAAGTTAATTCTCTGTGAAATAACTGTATTAGTCCAGACAAGTGATTGTGATGATTGATTCGTTATGACCAGTCTCCTGAAATTGAAAGTCAAACCGGAGGAAAGGGAGTACAGGGATTATGACGGTGCCAGGAAGAACACAATATATTTGAATTTTAAAGTTAAAAATAATTTTTATTATTTCACAAAAATTGTAAAAAATGAACAATACAATCACAGAGACATGGTGTGCATAATTGCTAAAAACATATCTGTAGCGAGCTTCACGTCACTTGGCCTAAGAGACGTAGGGGCCAATGCAGTCGGTAGGTATTTTAGATGCCCGACATGTTTCGCCAGTATTGGCTTCCTCAAGGACAGATTATTGATACCTAAAGCGCTACAGTAACTCTATAGGAAGAAATATAACAATCAATATGCATACTAGGACAGATGATACATTAAATACAAAAAAGATATGAAGGATCTAAGTATACACATGTTTGCGAGCCGTCAGGGTAGACCAACCCCCTCCACCAACCAAATAGTGCCACAGGAGACTCCCCCACACATACAACACCAGATAGCCAAAGGCCCCCAACCAGACATTCTAAAAATGGAAATTATATACCTGCAAATCACCAGGAGGGTGCCACACACCTCCAAAGCAGGGCCTCCAGCAAAGATCACAATAAGTAGCTGCAGGGAGCGATAGGAAAGGCCTGGCCGAATATATGTCTAAAAAGTACAATTATTTGTAGATAAGTTCATTATAATAGTTTCTAGAGGGGTCATATGGCCCCCCGTTAGTTAAGGAATAAAGGAAATATATAGGACTAACATAGTCTCTAATTAATGTACTTACAGAAAAATACTCTTTAAAAAGAATAACAGGACACCGATAGATCACTAACGTTGAAAGGAATTCAACAACAGCAGAGAGGGTATCTCTATAAGTTGAATAGAAAAAGAGAAATTTTGTGGCATATGGAATTGTCTAAGGGATAGTGCAATTGCAAATTGCACTTTAGCTAAATCAGTGAATAGATTAGACCAACAATGAGCAAAGTAAGTTTGACACTTACCACTAAATAGATATAGAATGAAATAGTAAGCTGAGAAAGAGCTTGCAGCCGGTTGCAACGCCAGATGAGGCAAGCTGAAGGACAAAAGACAATGTCAGCAAGAAATGAATCTGTAAGGAAAATAAATAAACCAATACCCCAAGTACAGATGGTCCACAAGAATGCCTACCGGATCAGATGGCGATGAATGCATCGGTGTCCTGTACATCCCTGGCGTGTGTACTGGCCTGGGATGCCGGCGTTTTTATGCCCCCCACACACGAGCGGCGTCTGACGTCACCGCACGTGTGAGCGGACGAAAAAGAGCCACAGCGCATGTGCCACTCGCAGTTCCGTCCAGGCCTACAAGGTCCAGAGGGCATTGCGGTGTTGTCTATGGTGATGTGTAAACACATCACAGACAGCCCGCAGTATCCAAACGCCGCAATTAGCAGCGTGATACCTGGAAGATGGTGTCAATTTCCAGTGTGCCGTGGTTTTAGTTTTTGGTTCATCAATCACACACAATTTTCAGCTCATGACTGTGTCAAATAGAATGTTAACAAATATAAAAGACTTTCATTCTGAGCCCAGCATTTTTCATTCTTGTCCCAATTTTTTTTGGCTACTACTGTCTATTGATATGTAAACACCTTTAATTAATCATCAATTAGTGAAAAATAATAACATCTAGTAAACATCATTAATTATTTGACAAGAAATATGTTGAACAATGTTATACCTGGCTCAAGCTGGGCTCCTCCACTTCTTCCTGGCTGGAAGGCCCAGGTTGGACGTCGGAAGCCTCAGCTGGGGTGGAAGGAAGAGTGGAGGGTAGGGTTAAGAGGGATTCCCTGACTTCAGTCTGGTCTGACAGAAAATGCAGTCTGTCATAGTACCACAGACTGGGGACATAAATGTCATCTGCTGCAGCTCCGGATCTCATGGAATCCTGGACCTTCTTGCGCTCCCTAAGATATGTGCTCCTCAGGCCACCAATTTTGGCTTTTAAATAGGGGATGGTTGCCATGGGGACCTGTGGCTTCACCAACTCCAGCAGTTTCTCCAACGCTGCCTGCCTCTTTAATTTGTTATTAGATTGTAGATGTTTCACCTGCCACAGACAGGGCAGCTCCCTGTACTTGTCTATGAACAGGGGAAGGAAACCGTGGTCTTTGAAGCCATCCATTTTCTCTGCAAGACACAACACAAGACAAACCATAATATCAGGCTAAACTCTCCTAATCTTGTCCCAATATAGGCCTCAATCTATGAGCAGTATAGGCCCAAGTTAAAATTGTACCTTCATTATCACGTTTGGCGCTTCCGATACTCCTTCCTCCGCTTACAGATCTTACATACGACGCACGCATGTTACCCTTTATATACACTGCGCATGCGTGAAACTCCGCCCGTCCCTGACGTTCTTTCTAATCTATTCCCCTCCCCTTCTCTTTTGGCGCAGTGGGGAGAGCACATGGCGCAGACAGAGCAGGTGCGTGATAATTTCAGCAACGAGGAGGAGAAAAGCCCGGAGCCAGAAAGTCCCGATCCCGCAGGAGATTTAAGGCATCAAATATGGCCTTTGTAGAGATGGTGGAGATGGTGGACATCTTGAAAAGGGCCGACTATGATGGGAAGTATCCAAACCCAAATGTGAGAAAGGCCAAAATCAGTGGGGATGGACGCAGGAGCACTAGTGTGGGACACCAGAACAAACTTTTTATTAGGGTGTCCCACACAGGTGCTCCAGTGGATACCAGGGGTGTCTCCATCTGTGAAACTTGCACAAAACAGGTAAGTATTCCAGCTTTAGAAAGGGAAAAAAAATAATGTTTTCAGCTTGGAACTCTGCCAAAACAGACAATTGTACTCCACTTGTACTCCACTTCCAAGCAATGTTTCATATTACTAGTTCTGCCCTCAAATATCTATGTGCTACGTATACCTTTATTTTATTCACATAGGGGAGAAAAGACTTGGGACATCAGAGGAGACCAGGGACCCCCCACCTTTGGAAGAAGGGAAAATACCACCAACACAACCAGAGGAGGAGGAGGGAGACATTTTTGAAATTGGCGAAATTGTCACCACAACAGGTGAGTGTCTGATACCACAGCTTTAGGTAATAGATGGATGCCTGCATATTTATAATACATGGTGTTTTTTTGGGAGGTTTTTTTTAGGTGATGGGGATGTTGTGGAAGAAGAATGTCATTTCACCAGTAAAAGTGCCCAGATCCTCATCGGGGAGATAATGGGGTGCAATCGCGATTTAGAAAATCTCAGGGAAAACAACAATGATGTTCAAAAAAAAAGAAGAACATCATTGATGTTTTAGGGAGAATATAAAACACCCAAAAATAACTAAATTTTTTCTCGTCTATTTTTGTTTTTCCAAAAAATTTTTTAAGTATTTTAAAAGCCAAATTTTGAAGATGCACACGGTGTGTCAACATGTGCTATCTGCCATCACGGGAGATCAATGTACGCAATTTGTGGGTGCAACCCCTTCCTCAAAAGTGACTGAGAGGAAGGGGTTGCACCCCTAAAATATGTCTATTGATCCCCCATGATGTTGACATTAGGCATGGGATCAGGAGGAAAATCCCCATTTTGAATCCCAATTTGTGCGCATCTTCAAAATTTGGCTTTTACAGGGGTGACATCACCCCATCTGATGAAGGCAATATCAACACAGTTTGGACATACTAATGTCTGATATTGCCTTCACTTTATCAAAAGTTTAACTTTGTAAGTTCCTGAGTTGTGTATGTTATGCTTTGAAACATGCCTGTTTTACCAAAAAAAGGCTATTTATAATTAATGTGACCAAAAAAAAATGTTATTGTCATGAAAGACGTCCTGTTAGTTCAGCCGTCGGCGGAAGATCGGTTAACAGAACTATTGTCAGTAGAACCAGAGGACGCGTTCGGAGACGCGTTGACACGAACGGACGCATGCGGGTGCGCGCTAATACGAGCGGGTGTACGTGGGTACACGATGAGACGAACGGGCACGTACGATCGGTACTCGGGCGTGCACGCGTGCACGCGGCGGCGCGCAGACGTGCGGTGTGACAGCTTTTGGCGCCATCAGGCCTATTTAAAGGTGCCTGTCAGCATGCTTCCTTGCTGTCCGGTCTACAGCGTTCCCTGTGACCCTAAGCTTCCAGTATACCTGTTTACCTGATTCCTGTTACCCGGCTTGTTCCTGACTTCTCCTGTTTGCTGCCAGTCCCTGACCTCGGCTTGTCTGACGATTCTCCTGCCTCATCCTTCAGTTACTACCTGCCTGTCTGTTGCCGACCCGGTCCGTGCCCTGACTACTCTCCTGGTTCCGTTTTGTACCTGCTCTGCTTACCTGTGTTTTGACCCGGCCTGTCTGACTTTGTAAAGTGCTTCCAGTGGTACTACAGAACACCTCCCTGCTGTTTGCTGGTTCGTGGGTGTCTACTAGCTACAGTGCTTCCCTATCCAGTCAACAGTTCCAGTGTTCCTGCCAAGAGTTCCGGTTCATCTACCAGTTGTTCCAGTGCTTCAGTTGTACTACAGAACACCTCCCAGTTGCCTGTTGTTCCTGAGTTCCTGCCAGTGGATCCAGTGTTCCTGATAGTTCTCCTGCTGCTGCACCAGAGGTCCGGATCAACCCTACACCTGCCACTTACCAAGCACTTGTGGCCCCCTGCGCTCTTGAGTCCCTGTCTTCTCTATCAGGGGCTCTCGAACCAGAGGCACACGAGAGGCTACTCCCTGCATTCTGGGCTCCACCACCAGGTACGTGACAGTACCGGACAGCCATGTCTGAGCCCACGCAGGGAGCCTCTCCTATGGATGAACTCTGCCGCCATCTTGCTGGACTTACCCAGGCAGTAAAGAGCCTACAAGAAGGCTACACCCAGCTGGAAGGCCAAGTCCAGGCCCTAGCAGCTTCTACACCTCCAGTATCCGAGACTTCTGCTTCACCATCAGTGGTCATGTTGCCGCCTGAACCCAGGGTCCCCACGCCTGAAAGATTTTCGGGTAACCGGAGCAAATTCAGGTCCTTCCGCAACTCATGTGAGCTCTTTTTTGCCCTTCAACCAAGGACTTTCTCCCTGGAAGCCACCAAGGTGGGGTTCGTGATCTCGCTGCTGACCAGCGAGCCCCAGTCCTGGGCCCATCGCTTGTTAGAAAAGAAAGACACCTCACTTGATACTCTGGATACCTTCTTTCGGGCTATGTCATCCCTATATGAAGACCCACAGCTGACTGCCACGGCAGAGACAGCCTTGCACACCCTACAGCAAGGCCGCAGACCTGTTGAGGACTATGCATCAGAATTCAGACGCTGGAGTTCTGATACAAATTGGAACAATGCCGCCCTATGGTATCAGTTCCGTATGGGCCTTTCAGAATCCTTGAAGGATGAACTAGCCCGAGTGGGCCTTCCTGAGACTCTAGAGGACCTCATAGACCTTTCCATCCAAATAGACAGACGCCTAAGAGAACGACGTACAGAGCGATCTTCTGGCCCTGCTCGTCCTGTCTGGATGCTGCCCCGGGTGCCTAGTTCTCCCCACTCCGCTCCTCCAGCTTCTACTACCATGACTTCAGATACACCAGAACCAATGCAGCTGGGACTCTTACGGCTATCCCTCACTCCTGAAGAGCGTCAACGCCGTCGGGCTGGTAACCTGTGCCTATATTGCGGGGAACCCGGACACTTTGTACGGACATGCCCGGCCAAGCTTCGTAAGTGCCTCTCTGTTTCTCCTGCTCTTACCCCAGCTTCACTGAATAATATATCTCACCTGGCTGTCCCGCTTCTTTTACAGCTCCCAGGAGGGAATATACCAACCAGCGCTATCATTGATTTCGGGGCCTGCAGCGGCTTTATAGACTTGTCCTTCGCTTCCAGACATCATATTCCCATCCAGCCCAGGGCGAAAGGACTTTCAGTATATCTGGCCGATGGTTCTACCCTCAGATCAGGACCAGTAACCCAGGAAACAGTACCCATGCTCACCACCATTGCTGGCACTCATCAAGAGCTACTTTGTCTGGACGTCATTGAATCTCCTCTATTCCCCATCATATTGGGCATGCCTTGGCTCAAGGCCCATAATCCACAAGTTGATTGGGCCTCAGGGAAAATTGAATTTCCTTCCTCTTATTGCCACCAACACTGTCTACCAGAAGTTACTCAAGCTCCCTCTGCCCTGTTGTGCATGGAAACTAATGCCGAGACCCGTCAAGTTGTACCTGAAGTCTACCATAGCTTTCTGGACGTTTTCAGTCAAAAAGGGGCCGAGACCCTTCCTCCCCACCGGCCATATGACTGTCCGATTGAACTTCTCCCAGGGGCAGAGATTCCTTTTGGGAGAATATTTCCTTTATCAGAGTTAGAACTAGGAGTATTAAAAACTTACATTGACGATAATCTTAAGAAAGGCTTCATCCAACCCTCCACATCCCCGGCAGGAGCAGGAATCTTTTTTGTGGAAAAGAAAGACCATTCTTTGCGCCCTTGTGTGGATTATCGGGCACTCAATAAGATTACAATCAAGAACCGTTATCCCTTACCATTAGTGCCAGAACTTTTTCAGAGGTTGGGGTCTGCAGTAGTGTTTTCAAAGTTAGATCTTCGTGGTGCCTACAACCTTGTCCGCATTCGCAAGGGAGACGAATGGAAGACTGCTTTCCGTACCCGGTTTGGGCACTTCGAATATTTAGTTATGCCTTTCGGACTCTGTAATGCTCCTGCCACATTTCAGCATTTTGTAAATAACATTTTCAGAGACTACCTTGACCTGTTTGTTGTTATTTATCTAGATGACATTCTAATCTTCTCTTCTTCCCTAGTTGAACACCGTGAACATGTCAGAAACGTTTTGACCCGACTTCGCCTGCACGGCCTTTACGCCAAGCCTGAGAAATGTGTCTTCGAGCAGGAGAGTATTCAGTTCCTTGGTCTTATTATCTCTGTGGAAGGCATCAAAATGGACCCTCAGAAGGTCTCCGCCATTCTGGACTGGCCCGCTCCCACTGACAAGAAAGGGATTCAACGTTTCGTGGGATTTGCAAATTTTTATAGAAAATTCATTAAGGGATTCTCCACCATCATTGCTCCCATTACAAGATTGACCCAACAGGGCCTCAAGTTCCACTGGTCTACGGAAGCTCAGATGGCCTTTACTACACTGAAGGATCTGTTTGTCTCAGCCTCAGTTTTAAAACATCCTGATTCCACGTTACCCTACATCCTGGAGGTGGACGCTTCAGAGATAGCGGTCGGTGCAGTACTTTCCCAAAGACAGGGGCCTAGGGCTCTTCTGCACCCAGTCGCTTTTTTTTCCCGTAAATTATCAGAAGCAGAAAGGAACTATGATGTGGGTGATCGAGAATTGTTAGCGATCAAAGCTGCGTTGGAGGAATGGCGAAACCTGTTAGAGGGAGCAGCCCACCCGATTCTTGTTTATACAGATCACAAGAATCTAGAATATTTAAAGACTGCCAAGAGGTTGAAACCACGACAGGCCAGATGGGCACTGTTCTTTACTAGATTTTCTTTCCATATTACCTACCGCCCCGGGTCAAAAAATATCAAGCCTGACGCTCTGTCACGGATGTACAGCGATTCGGAAGCACCTTCCCCACCAGATACCATCTTGTCCGCAGGGAACTTTCTGTTACTCCAAGGGGATCTACTGTCACAGATCAAGCAAGCCTCCAGGAACGTTTCCACTCCACCGGATACAACCCTACAGGCCAGAGATGATCTTCTGTGGTTTAAGGATAGGATCTTCTTACCTCAGGAGGTGCGAACGGCAGCTCTTAGTTCTTGCCATGACCATATGTTAGCCGGCCACTTTGGAGTACATAAAACATCTGAACTTCTTCAGCGCACGTTCTGGTGGCCATCATTAAGAAAGGACTGCAAGGACTACGTGGAAGCATGTGTCACCTGTATCCAAAATAAAGGTAGCAAGTCTAAGGCCTGGGGCCTGTTAAAACCACTATCTGTCCCGGAGAAACCATGGAGGATGATCTCCATGGATTTTATTGTCGAGTTGCCACCTTCTGAAAGCTACACTATGATCTTCGTAATTGTGGATAGATTATCCAAGATGGCACACTTCTTACCAATGAAAGGTACTCCTACTGCTGCTGAAACTGCCAGGACATTTATTAAGGAGGTGGTGAGGCTTCATGGCATCCCTGCCAATATTACTTCCGATCGGGGGGTACAATTCACCTCGAGGTTTTGGAGAGCTCTCTGTGAATCCCTGAAAATTGATCTTGCCTTCTCTTCTGCCTATCACCCCCAAACAAATGGCCAGACGGAGAGAACGAATCAGACGCTGGAGCAGTATCTGCGCTGCTTTTCCTCGTTCTCCCAGGATGATTGGGCTCCGCTTCTTCCCCTTGCCGAATTTGCATACAATAACTCTGTTCATTCCGCTACAAAACAAACACCATTTTTTGCAAATTATGGGTTCCATCCTCTGTTCTTGTCCACTAACGTTCCGGAGTGTCCAGTACCAGCTGTTCAAGAAAACCTAAACTTCTTTGAATCAAATAATAAGCTTCTGCAAGAGACTATGGCAAGGACCCAGAACTACAACAAAGAAGTGTTTGATAAGAAGAGAAGGGGGGAGCTTGATCTTAAACCTGGAGATTTGGTTTGGCTATCTACTTTGAATCTAAGATTGGCCTGTCCTTCCAAAAAATTGGGTCCCAAGTTCGTGGGTCCTTTTCCAGTGACAAGAAAAATTAATAATGTGGCCTACGAACTAAAGCTACCAGAATCATTCCGGATTCACCCGGTCTTTCATGTTGCCCTACTCAAACCCGCAGTTCCTGATCCTTTTGTCAACCGGAGGGTCAATCCCCCTGAACCCGTGATCATTGACAGAGAAACCGAATATGAGGTCGAGTCCATTCTGGATTGTAGGAAGAGACGTAACCAAGTCCAGTTCTTGGTAAAGTGGAAGGGGTATGGGCCTGAGGAAAACTCCTGGGAGCCGGAGTCCAACATCCATGCTAGGAGATTGATACTTGCCTTTAAAAGATCTCATCCAAGTAAGATGGCACAGTTGGGCATCCGGAGGCTGCCCCTTGGGGGGGGGCAATATCATGAAAGACGTCCTGTTAGTTCAGCCGTCGGCGGAAGATCGGTTAACAGAACTATTGTCAGTAGAACCAGAGGACGCGTTCGGAGACGCGTTGACACGAACGGACGCATGTGGGTGCGCGCTAATACGAGCGGGTGTACGCGGGTACACGATGAGACGAACGGGCACGTACGATCGGTACTCGGGCGTGCACGCGTGCACGCGGCGGCGCGCAGACGTGCGGTGTGACAGCTTTTGGCGCCATCAGGCCTATTTAAAGGTGCCTGTCAGAATGCTTCCTTGCTGTCCGGTCTACAGCGTTCCCTGTGACCCTAAGCTTCCAGTATACCTGTTTACCTGATTCCTGTTACCCGGCTTGTTCCTGACTTCTCCTGTTTGCTGCCAGTCCCTGACCTCGGCTTGTATGACGATTCTCCTGCCTCATCCTTCAGTTACTACCTGCCTGTCTGTTGCCGACCCGGTCCGTGCCCTGACTACTCTCCTGGTTCCGTTTTGTACCTGCTCTGCTTACCTGTGTTTTGACCCGGCCTGTCTGACTTTGTAAAGTGTTTCCAGTGGTACTACAGAACACCTCCCTGCTGTTTGCTGGTTCGTGGGTGTCTACTAGCTACAGTGCTTCCCTATCCAGTCAACAGTTCCAGTGTTCCTGCCAAGAGTTCCGGTTCATCTACCAGTTGTTCCAGTGCTTCAGTTGTACTACAGAACACCTCCCAGTTGCCTGTTGTTCCTGAGTTCCTGCCAGTGGATCCAGTGTTCCTGATAGTTCTCCTGCTGCTGCACCAGAGGTCCGGATCAACCCTACACCTGCCACTTACCAAGCACTTGTGGCCCCCTGCGCTCTTGAGTCCCTGTCTTCTCTATCAGGGGCTCTCGAACCAGAGGCACACGAGAGGCTACTCCCTGCATTCTGGGCTCCACCACCAGGTACGTGACAGTTATACACAAAAGATGTTGGTTTGTTCAAAAACCCTTTTTATAAACGCACATGTGATTGTGCTTTGAGTAAAAATTTTGATAATCAACAATGTGTGGCTTCTTCTTTCAATAGTCAAAAGCAGTTTTTGGAGTAAAGTTGGTGTTTTCAGTGACAATGGGGGTTATTTACTAAAGGCAAATCCACTTTGCACTACAAGTGAAGTTTCAGTGCAGTTTCAAGTGCATTTTTGCAGTGCACTTGTAGTGCAAAGTGGATTTGCCTTTAGTAAATAACACCCACAGTGCTTTAGAATTTGCCACAATCATGCAATTTTCATGACTCCCCAAATTTCTGTCATGGTGCTGAAAATGATGAATATTTTTGTCAGTAATGCATTACATACATTAACAACAAAAACAAGGTGTGTGTGTAGCAGACCCACAACATAATAATAATAATAGTTAGGCGAAGAAGAGATTGCCATCTCATGTCTCAAAGAAATGTTGTTTGCAGTGTTGAAGAAAAAGGCCAAAAAAAAGAAACATTAGATAACCGAGTAGACAGCTAAAAGAAAGCCAAGCAGTAAATCAAAGCAAATATTCAGTTTCACAAATAAATTTATTTAAAAAATGTCTCAGACATTGTCTGGCATATCAATGGCCCCCCTACCCGCAAAGTATTCCATGTATTTTATATGGACCTTGCGGGCGCTTTGGGGGGGGCAAGCCAGGACAGCCAGTTTCAAGCGCCGTCAGTGTTTGTTCATTAATAAGTCCAGCCTCAGGCCCAACTGAGGCAACATATTTTAAAGAATTTCTGGCCCAAGCTGCCATTCTGGAGACGCCTGTAGAACTCCGTCTGAGCGATGACTCCACCATCCGACATCCGGCCATTTTTCCCCACGTCCACATAGAGGAACTCGTAAGTAGTCGACACCACCGCCAACATCACTATACTATTAAACCCCTTGAAATTATAATAGTATGACCCCGAGTTGGGGGGTGGGAATATGTGGACATGTTTCCCATCAATTGCCCCTCCGCAGTTGGCAAAGTCCCAATGGGTGGCAAAGTGGGAGACCACAGTCTGCCATTCCTGTGGCGTTGAAGGAAACTGTGGAGTCAAACAAGACAAAAAAATTAGTCATTTTGCACATAAACATTGCAAGCAGATTAGACACAAACATTCTTGGCCAACATCAGTATAACATTTATTTTAAGGAGTATTTAAAGACAAAAGTATGAGGTCCACCTATCAGATTCCTCACCCCCTCTGATGGCCCATTGTAAAAATTTTAGGGGGGGGATGTTTTGAACAGGTAACCCTCTCCACTTCATTGAGAGCTGAATGCATAAATAATGTGTGTTACTTTGGCCAGCCCCTCCTTACTTACACTATTGGCAGCCCACTGGACAGGTAAGAAGTGTCATAATCCAAAAATATAAATACACACTGTACAAATGGAAGCATATTTTTACATTCTGCAATTACCTATCAAGATAATAATAGGAGAACAAAACTTTAAACAGTACCATTTGAAAGTATTCAGGCAGGCCCTTTCACTAGATGCTTTGGTGAATTCATCCATAAATCTGACCAGGTGTCCTGCCTGCTGATATAAGGGGTCAACAAAGCCAACAAACAGTGAAAAACGGGGCCCGTCCTGAGATAATTCCTGAAATCATCAGGATTATTCTCACGGATCTCACAAAGCAAAGGCATGTAAGAGAATTGGTCACGCTGGAGCAACCAATTCTTGGTTATCCGCAACATGGCTTATAAATGATCGGCTGGTCAGAACGAAGTAACAGAACGCACTGAAGAACAGCAAGGCCTGTGAAGAGTGAGCTGAAAATCAGCAACGAGCGGACAAGAACGCACTGATAATCAAATACGAACTGACTGCACGCACTGAAAAGCAGAAACAAACCCACAAGCACAAACTGAACAGCAGTAAAACGATCTGAAAACCACGAGCCTGAAAAGCACGAATGGTCTCTCACCAAACTTCTACTAACACGATTTAAACACGAGATTAGCAGAAGGAGCCCAAAGGGTGGCGCACTTGGTATTGAACTTCCATTTTATAGTCCCGACGTACGTGTTGTACGTCACCGCGTTCTTGATGTTCAGAAATTCCAACAACTTTGTGAGACCGTGTGTATGCAAGACAAGTTTGAGCCAACACCCGTCAGAAAAAATCTGATGGATTTTTTGTCGGAAATTCCGATCGTGTGTACAGGGTGTTATTCCCTCATTATCCCATTTACAAGGAGCAGATAAAAGGTCCAGAGTTCATTTCAAGTGTGCTATTTGCATTTGGAATCTGTTGCTGTCAACTCTCAATATGAGATCCAAAAAGCTGTCACTATCAGTGAAGCAAGCCATCATTAGGCTGAAAAAACAAAACAAACCCATCAGAGAGATAGCAAAAACATTAGGTGTGGCCAAATCAACTATTTGGAACACCCTTAAAAAGAAAGAACGCACCGGTGAGCTCAGCAACACCAAAAGACCCGGAAGACCACGCAAAACAACTGTGGTGGATGACCAAAGAATTCTTTCCCTGGTGAAGAAAACATCCTTCACAACAGTTGGCCAGATCAAAAACACTCTCCAGGAGGTAGGTGTATGTGTGTCAAAGTCAACAATCAAGAGATGACTTCACCAGAGTGAATACAGAGGGTTCACCACAAGATGTAAACCATTGGTGAGCCTCAAAAACAGGAAGGCCAGATTAGAGTTTGCCAAACAACATCTAAAAAAGCCTTCACAGTTCTGGAACAACATCCTATGGACAGATGAGACCAAGATCAACGTGTACCAGAGTGATGGGAAGAGAAGAGTATGGCGAAGGAAAGGAACTGCTCATGATCCAAAGCATACCACCTCATCAGTGAAGCATGGTGATGGTAGTGTCATGGTGTGGGCATGTATGGCTGCCAATGGAACGAGTTCTTTTGTATTTATTGATGATGTGACTGCTGACAAAAGCAGCAGGATGAATTCTGAAGTGTTTCGGGCAATATTATCTGCTCATATTAAGCAAAATGCTTCAGAACTCATTGGACGGCGCTTCACAGTGCAGATGGACAATGATCCGAAGCATACTGCGAAAGCAACCAAATAGTTTTTTAAGGGAAAGAAGTGGAATGTTATGCAATGGCCAAGTTAATCACCTGACCTGAATCCGATTGAGCATGCATTTCACTTGCTGAAGACAAAATGGAAGGGAAAATGCCCCAAGAACAAGCAGGAACTGAAGACAGTTGCAGTAGAGGCCTGGCAGAGCATCACCGGGAATGAAACCCAGCGTCTGGGGATGTCTATGCATTCCAGACTTCAGGCTGTAATTGACTGCAAAGGATTTGCAACCAAGTATTAAAAAGTGAAAGTTTGATGGATGATTGTTAATCTGTCCCATTACTTTTGGTCCCTTAAAAAGTGGGAGGCACATATACAAACTGTTGTAATTCCTACACCGTTCACCTGATTTGGATGTAAATACCCTCAAATTAAAGCTGAAAGTCTGCAGTTAAAGCACATCTTGTTCGTTTTATTTCAAATCCATTGTGGTGGCGTATAGAGATCAGAATTGTGTTGATGTCCCAATATTTATGGACCTCACTGTATATTAGAAGCAGTACAGCAGGAACGGTCTGCAGTGAGATCTAGCTAAACTGTATGCAGTGGATATATATATATATATATATATATATATATATATATATATATATATGTAGCGCTGATAGGTAAATCTAGTGGGTTACTTGTTAGAGGAAGTTAGATTTGCCTCTATTCCAGCTTGGCCAAGTTGCATGTAGCTCCACACTGTGCCAGTGGGTGTCGTCACCATGGGCCAGTGTTGGAAAAGCAACGTGATGAAGCGTATGAGAGCTCCTCTGTCCCGGAGATAACTCGGTGGAGGTGGTCCTCCGAGTTGCATTCTGGGAGAGGGTATTTATGGGACAGACGCCATATTTTGGGGTTCGTTTTCAGCCACCTGCTGGCTCTCCTGGCCGACAGGTATGCGTTAAGAGTACCACCTTGTGGTCCTCTGTTCCGGAGGCCCACGTCGCTGCGGCGTGTGGGTGGGCCCAGAAGCCTGTCTGGGGCCTACCACAGCAGCAGAGGAATGGTCCTGAACTGTCTATCCTGAGTGAAGAAGCTGGACAACCGATGAAGATCCCAGGGGAGGACCCGTCATGGAAGGATCATGCAGAGTGCTGGTCTGGAGAGGGGCCTGGTGACTCGGTTGGAGGACGTATCCTGAAGTAGTCTTGCTGCATAGTACTGCCGGGTTGGCTTAAAGGTCCAAGTACTGTGTCTGACATTCATCGCAAACCAATACATCCTGTGGCAGAGGATTGTACGGGTTTTATTCCAAACAAGTCTGTGGCAGAGACTTTTGTTTGTGCTACGTACTGGCTGCTAGGCAAGTGAGAGAGGCCTATCCAGGCGGGAAAAGATTAAATCCTACAAGTGTTCAATTCCAAAGAATGTTCTGAAGAATACTAAGGAAAGGTATTTGAGCTTCCCTGCAGCTTTCCTTCTGCCTCTTTCCTGCTACTTCCTTTATTTGTTCATTTAAGCATTGGAAAACATACTCGAGTATTCGGTGCTTGTATCGTCCAGAGGTAAACCCAACGGAACCCTAGACCCGGTGCCGGTAAAACAGAGATATCGAGAGTAAAGGTAACAGCCCACTTTAAACCAGCAGCTCCACCGAGAGTTAGTGCTACGTGTGTGGGCTCGTCCAGGATTTGTTAGCCATCAATTCTTGCAACCTAGAGAGGAGTTTACGGTGAGAGCTGGACTTTGTCATTTTCTCAGGAGAAGAAGAGGTTAAAAGTTGCAGGACTTTATTTCTGAGTGCGTAGGCGGCGGACGCCAGTAAAAGCCCGGGAGCTACGTGATCAGAATAACAAGTGGGAGGAGTCTACCCTACTTGATACCGCGTGGGATGCGTGTATGTGTTTGGTGCCAGAGAAGAAGAGAGGCCTCGTGATCGTGCTGAGAAGATCAGAGTGTGGCCATGTCTTTTCCAGCGATGCAGCCAATTATGGGACCAAGAATGTTCCCTGCGAGCACCGTGTTGAGTACTGTGCTGACTGGAACCCTGCTTACAGATACCGTTATTTGTCTGAAGCTGCAGGGGAGGTTGTTCTCTATACCGTCGGAGATATCGAAGGGCTGGGCATGATTTGCCACAAATGTGAAGGACTGGCCGTACATCTCTGTCCATTTGGTCGCTGCCCGCAATGTGGAGAATATTTGTTTGTGGTGGAGCAACCTACCATGTCGCCCCGTGCTTATCATATGGACTGGGCTACAGGTGTCGCCACAGTAGAAGCTGCTACTGCTGCAGAGGGAGAGCCGCAGGCCGTGGCTTTGCCTGTTGCTGCCGAGAATGTCCTGGAGAGAGACACTGCTGTTGCCGTCTCATCAGGGGACATTACTTTAATTTCTACGTCCACCATATCTGTCCCTGTTGTTCCTGTCCAGAAGAAGGTGGGATATGTGAAGGCTTCCTGCGGCCATGGCCGAGGCCTACCCCAGAGACTACCCAAACCGGATCTAACAAAGTCCACATCAGGAACAGGTGAGCAATTAATGGGGATTGTATCTGGGACTGTAAACAAATATCTGCCAGCAGAAGAGCTGGGAGATTCGGAGATAGAATCCATGCCGGATCTCTCCGGTGATGATGACCTATTTGAGACTATGTCACAAGAGCTGTTATGGGCCCAAGGCGAGGATGTCGCCTCTGCTATGACTTTCCCTGAATGGACAGCCCTGAGTTCTGGGAAGACGGCACCCTGTGTGGAGCCACACAGCACTGTAAATGAGACATTGTCAAAAGTTGCTAGTTCACTTCAGTCACCGGCTGGGTCTATGGTGAGCAAGTCATTGGATTCATGTGTGCCTCCTGGTATGGGAAAAAATAGATCCTTACCAAAACTTGCACGTTTGCAGAGAATGTTGAACAAGCATGTAGCTACGGAATATGGTTTGGAGTTCCCCTATGTCCCTCAGGACATAATGCAAGTGATTGAAGTTAACCGGGAGCTTTGGTACAGTGAAGCTGTTTGGGACTATTTGTCTGTGCCTAAGCCTTTCCGAAAAACTGGTTGTTCTGTTGCTATGGATGAACGCTTCAGTGGATGTTTTATGCACTGGAACTATGGTCGACACATTCATGCTGACAATGTGGTCATTTGCAGACCTGGAAAAGAGGACATTGTATATTTCATCACTACAGTGGATAAACTGGGAAAAACACTGACATTGCCAGATCCCCGGTTTTATTGGTAATTATGGACAAAAGAACTTTGGGGTAGTTAGTTAGTTAGTGTCAGTATATAGAGATCTTCGTGGTCAAGATCTGAATATTCATCTCAGTGTTTCAAATCCAAGGACTTCTTTTTGCTAGCCGGATTTCTTTCATTTAAGAAAATTGTGTATATATAGGTATAGACTCCTAAAGATTATTCTGATATAGATAATGGGAAGAGAGTTTCATTTTTGTCAAATGAGACTTTGCTCCTGAAACTGTATAGATCGCATGTGTGTTTAATATGTTTTCTTTTTCAGGAACTATTTGATCTCCTATCAAGCTGTTAGGCTTTTCAGCTAGGTAGTGAGGTTATGTACAGTCATAGGATGGTTTTGTTTGCGGATGTGAACATATTGTTTTACAAATGTTAATCTTATAATGTCTTTCTACTGTCTTTCCTTCTTCTTTACTTGAATCCAAGTTTTAAGCTCAAATACCTGCTCTCAGGCTTGGGAGTTATTATTTTTGTGACAGACGTTGAGGACAAAGTCTATTGTAGTGGGGGGAGTATGTAGTGCTGGTAGATTTTTAATCTACCTCTGATAGGTAAATCTAGTGGGTCACTTGTTAGAGGAAGTTAGATTTGCCTCTGTTCCAGCTTGGCCAAGTTGCATGTAGTTCCACACTGTGCCGGTGGGTGTCGTTGTCGCCATGGGCCAGTGTTGGAAAAGCAACGTGTTGAAGCGTATGAGTGCTCCTCTGTCCCGGAGAAAACTCAGTGGAGGTGGTCCTCCGAGTTGCATTCTGGGAGAGGGTATTTATGGGACAGACGCCATATTTTGGGGTTCGTTTTCAGCCACCTGCTGGCCCTCCGGGCTGACAGGTATGCGTTAAGAGTACCACCTCGTGGTCCTCAGTTCAGGAGGCCCACGTCGCTGCGGCGTGTGGGTGGGCCCAGAAGTCTGTCTGGGGCCTACCACAGCAGCAGAAGAACGGTCCTGAGCTGTCTATCCTGAGTGAAGAAGCTGGACAACCGAGAAGATCCCAGGGGAGGACCCGTCATGGAAGGATCATGCAGAGTGCTGGTCTGGAGAGGGGCCTGGTGACTCGGTTGGAGGACGTATCCTGAAGTAGTCTTACTGCGTAGTACTGCCGGGTTGGCTTAAAGGTTCAAGTACTGTGTCTGACATTCATCGCAAACCAATACATCCTGTGGCAGAGTATCGTACGGGTTTTATTCCAAACAAGTCTGTGGCAGAGACTTTTGTTCGTGCTATGTACTGGCTGCTAGGCAAGTGAGAGAGGCCTATCCAGGCGGGCAAAGATTAAATCCTACAAAGGGGAGACTATTCAACTACAAGTGTTCAATTCCAAAGAATGTTTTGAAGAATACTAAGGAAAGGTATTTGAGCTTCCCTGCAGCTTTCCTTCTGCCTCTTTCCTGCTACTTCCTTTATTTGCTTGTATCGTCCAGAGGTAAACTCATCGGAACCCTAAACAGAGGTATCGAGAGTGAAGGTAACAGCCGGCTTTAAACCAGCAGCTCCACCGAGAGTTAGTGTTACATATATATATATATATATATATATATATATATATATATATACTAGACTGACTGTGTATATATATATATATATATATATATATATATATATATATATATATATATATGAAATACACTGCAGCTAACTGAATCAACTGCCTGCTCAAACTAAATGCCTGCCTCTCTCAGTCTCTCTCGGTCTCTCTCTTAACAACGCCATCAACACACTACACACGGCCGACGTGCAGGTGGCCTTATATAGTGTGGGGCGTGGACTTAACCCCCTGAGCCATAATTGGCCAAAGGCACCCTGCCTTTGGCCAATTATTGCTCTCTTCGCTGACGGTGCTGTAATTTGCCAAAGCATGCGGGTCATAGTGCATGCTTGGCCAATCATCAGCCAGCAATGCACTGTGATGATGCAGTGCATTATGGGCCGTGACGCGCCACTCAAATTTGGTGTGAACAGCCCATAATGTTCGATCTTCGTCGAACGATCGAACAGGCGATGTTCAAGTCGAACTCATGTTCGACTCGAACAGACAACCCATCCCTACTTATTACCAATTAGCCATTATATGGATGATGACCATCTAAGCTGTTACTATTCACTACAGGCTTGTTTCTAAAGCCCTTAAGGTGAGGGCACACTGCTATTGGGGATTTTAATATAATATATTTTTTAGAGTTTTAGTATATAGTATATAGTTGCTACTCTGTCGCCGGTCTACTTTTATCTGAACAGGCAGGACCAAGCGGAGGGTCTGAACGCACTGGCTCAGCGTTGGACCTTACGCTTGTGTTACGCTGTGCAAATGATCCCTTTAGTGCTCAGGAAGCTACAGGGAGAAAAGACAACCCTAATTTTATTGGCCCCGTATTGGCCTAAGAGGACTTGGTTTTCAGTCCTACCAAAGTTAGTGGTAGAGTCCCATTGGTTGCTTCCGGTCCAAAGGGACCTGCTGACTCAGGGTCCCCTTCTGCATCCTAGCGTAGGTCATCTCAAGCTGGCAGCTTGGATACTGAGGAGCAAATCCTGAGGAATAAGGGTTTGTCCGAAAGTTTAATTTGTACCCTGCTAAATAGCAGGAAGAAGGTCACAAGGGCCATTTATTTTAAAACCTGGAAATGCTTCAATTCCTGGTGCGTTTCAAAAAATTACTGTCCACAGGAGAACCTTTCCGTTCTGGAATTTCTCCGTGACGGAATGGAGAAGGGTTTGGCAGAAAGTACATTGAAAGTTCAGGTAGCCGCACTGTCAGTTTTTCTAGAGAGAAGGTTATCTCTAGACCCTTGGTTCATCAGGTTTTTCAAGGCACTAGCTAGGGCTAGACCAGTTCCATTTAAGTGTTTCCCCAAATGGGATTTATCAGTTGTTTTGTAGGGTCTGACTAGAAGATCTTTTGAACCACCAGAAGAAGCATGATTGGAAGGTGGCTTCGGATGGCTATCCACAAAGCTTATAGGGCTGCAGAAATAGAATCTCCCGCAGGGGTAGTGGCCTATTCAACTCAGGCTGTAGCAACAGTCTGGGCAGAACAAGCTGGGGCTTCACCAGGGCGAATCTGCAAGGTGGCCACATGGACGAGTTATTCCACCTTTACTCGTCACTATAGGATGGACCTGCCCTCGGCAGCAGAGCAGTCATTTGGCAGGAAGGTCCTGCAGGCAGTGGTCCCACCCTCAGAGTAAGTACTAGTTTATCATCTCCAGGATATGTCCTGAAAGATGAGGTGAGAAAACCTTAGTTAAACTTACCGGTAACGGTATTTATACGAGTCTTTCAGGATGACCCTCCCTTGTTTATAAATGTTATTGTGTTGTGGTTGCTATGTTTTGCTTATACCTGTATAATTTCAGCATGGCTGGAGGTGCTCGGTAACAACTGAGACCATGGTGGAAGTGTCTGGGCTTTAAAGGATTGACTGCAGTGTTTCCTGGGAAGTGGATGGAGCTGCGCTCTCTCCAGGTCTCTCCAGCTGTCCTGAAAGACTCGTAAAAATACTGTTACCGGTAAGTCTAACTAAGGTTTTCTTTTATTAATCGAATCATATTTTATGGGTACACAAATGCTTTTGTTTTATTTAACCATGCCCCTTTAAGTGCCCCCCCCCTCTTAATGCAATTTGGCCACAGCCACTGTTCACTGTAGCACACCTCATTACTACTCTCTTTGGGTAACCCAAAGGGTTTCCCAGGTATTTTACAATCCTATAGCGTGTAGTACAAAAAAATTGCCGTGCTCCGTAAAAGTGTTCAGGTTTGGCTTGAAGAAAAGGTGGCAACCCTAGCACTCATGAGCCTGCAGATGGGCACAGTGAGGCTGCAGATGGGCACTGATAAGGATACAGATGGGCACAGTGAGGTTGCATTGTTGGCACAGTGAGGCTGCATTGTTGACACTAATGAGGCTGCAGATGGGCACAGTGAGGCTGCATTGATGGCTCAGTGAGGCTGCATTGATGGGCACTGAAGAGGTTGCACTGTTGGCACAGTGAGGCTGCAGATGGGCACAGTGAGGCTACAGTGTTGGCACTGCTGAGGCTGCAAATGGGCACAGTGAGGCTGCATTGTTGGCACTAATGAGACTGCAGATGGGCACAGTGAGGCTGCATTGATGGCTCAGTGAGGCTGCATTGATGGCTCAGTGTCAGCGTTCTGCTGTGACAAGACGGAGGTGCGTGCGCACATGCGCACACGGGTACCAGTCGGACATCGGCGTGTGCACGATAGCACTCGCCGGTGTGCGCACGTGTGTGGGGGCATGCGCCAGATGTGTGTGCACACGTATTAGACACTGTTCGGCGCCAATAGGCCTTTTTAAAGGACAGCAGCTTTCTGATCACCTGTATTGACCCGGCTCTGCTTGATCTCTCCAACGCTGACCTTGGCTTGCCTTGACTCTGCTATAAAGGCTTCCTTGCTGATACCCTGTTGCCGACCTCTGCCTGTTCATCTGACTCTGCTTCAGCTACAGCCCTACCTGCCTGATTACTCGTGTTTGACTCGGCTTGCCTCACTCTGCTCAAGTCTGTACCTGCCAGCTTCCAGCTCGCTGACCTGCACCTGCCTCCGCTGACATCAGCATCCGGACCTGTCTGGTGGCTCATCATCCATCCGTGCCTACAACACAAACAGGCACTCCTACATCACTGTGCCCTCGAGTCTACTGTTCCCACTCCAGTGGCTCCTGAGCCAGGGCTGTAAGAGAGGTCTCCTTCTACAAATCAGACTCTACTACATGGTACGTAACACTCAGTGAGGCTGCATTGATGGGCACAGTGAGGCTGCATTGATGGGCACTGACGAGGCTGCAGATGGGCACAGTGAGGGTGCATATGGGCACAGTGAGGCTGCATTGTTGGCACTGATGAGGTTGAAAATGGGCACAGTGAGGGTGCATTGTTGGTGAGTGTGACACAAAATTATCTTTTAAAGTATTATTTTATTATGGCATTATATTATTAATTATGTTTAAAGTATTATCTTATTATAATATTTTATTATGAATGGGGGGGCGGTTGTCGACACAGAGGGTGACCTCCCTGAAATGAGCTTGCCACCTCCCTGAAATTACTTTTTGCAGGTTGGGATGTCTGCCAACTCCAAGTTTGTCCCTGCATCTATACAGAGCCGCTTCTCCTCCGTCTATGCCTAGTTACTGCCCTGCATAGGGGCTTACCTCTGCCATTACGGAGCCACGCTGGGGTGGGAGCATTTGTGGGCGCATCTTTTGAGCCCTGCACACGCCCTAAACATGGGCAAATCAGCTTCCCAGCTTGCAATCAGCTTCCCATAGACCGCCGTGTGTGGCAACCCTACAGAGGAGACCCGCTGTAATGGGAAACCTACGTTTTCCTTCTTCGACAGGTCCCTCTCCCTAGTGCTACTCCTAACCTGTTCCTAATGAATCAGCTGGGGCTCTGTTCCTATCTTACTCCCACAACGTGGCTACACCGAATGATGAAAATTTTAATTTATTTTCAGTTAAAATGGCTGCCTGAATCCCTTGTAAGAAGGTTGAGTTTAACGCTGCCCCATTGAGGAGGGTTAAGAGTTAACATGCTTCCCGGGTCTTTCTTGGCGGGTTTCCTTTTGTCCGACAAGGGTCTGATACCGGGGGGGTGCGCATAGTGTAAGATATGTTGCCTTTGCTGGAGTTCGCCCATCTAGTCTGCTGCCAAGTCCGGAGTACCCATGGGTAAAGAGCCTTCTACAGAGTACGGGACCTCTAAGATCTACAATTCAGCTGAAGACACCAGTTCTGGAAATCTGCCACTATGGACTTTGCCATCATGGACTCTATCCTTTGCAGGTATACTGGGGCAGATACAAAGCCTGAGTTAGGGATTAGGGATGTTAGGAAGAGACTGTCCACTTTATTCTGTATTCTGCAAATTTCCAGTAAAGTTTTTGAAACTTTGTGCTTGCCTGGTCTGAAGCTATTCAAGGTATGCAATGCAAGTAACCGGCAGGCACCCATAGTCCACAGCTCAAATCAGTTAAACACATTGGGGTATGAAGGCAGCAGTACAAGAGTTAAAACAGTTGAAGACACAAGTGGTTGACAAAGTGTGTACATGTGACAGCTGGGATACCCTTTTGCAGGAGGAGTTTTTGTCGGCACTCTCTCTGTAAGCGGTCCGTCTCCCATGGCAATGGGGGCAGATCAGCACCGCAGAGGTCCTCAGCCTGTGCACAGGTACAGAAGAGGAAGAGTTAACTGAGTGTGTGCACAGGGTCTGCTCAGGAGCATTGGAAGCGCCCCATTTCATTAATGGGAGTTAGGAAGCAGAGATACGATGGACAGGTAGAGAGGGCATTGGCTCAGCGTGTCCTTCCTAAATGCATCAGTGACTGTTTTTGTACATTAACATCGAGGGAGTCAACTAGAGTTAAAGTGATACTAAACCCACAACAGCAAAATCAGTCTGTATATGCAGTAAAGCATGCTTGTTATACTGTGGAACCTAAGGGGTTAATCCTGTACATTGTGTAAAAAGGCTGATTCTGTCTTCTCTGATCCTCTTCTTTTTCCACAGTCCCCAATCTATCTCTTTATAAGGCAGAACCTTTGGAGTCACTCTGCACATGCTCAGTTTGGTGTTTATTGCTAGAGAGTTGTTTTTTTTCTTGGGAGGGTGCATGTGATCAGCACAGGGCCAATCAGCACTTTCCAGACAGAAGGTCAGGGGTCCTGCAGCCTCATAGGACAGTCAGAGGAGAATGAAAACTTCTCCTACAAGCTTTTACCAGACACTTATAGATGTCACAAGACTGCTATATACTGCTGATGAGAAAAGGTATTTAGCAGTTTATATTTACTAAAATTATTGCATTTCCATATTCTGTGTACTGTTGGAGACCAGATATAGTAAATGCAGGCTCCTGGGTTAAGTAACACTTTCAATCGTTTGTTCAAGTAAAGGTACCCCATGTGTAAGGCAGTGACCCTGTTCAACGTACCTAGCATAGCCTAGAAGAACCCACCCTGGGGTAGGCCTCCAATGTGACCCACACTTGGTGCCCAACGAGTAGTGTCACCCAAATAGCCCCTACCTCTTACAAGTGTAGAACAGATTTGTAACTAGTCTGGCTGTTTGATCCCAGGTTCCATTCCCTGCACTCAGCAGCCAGGCAGGTGGTATCTCCCAATCACTCAAGCCAGAGAACTAACTGTGCATGTCTGTTTTTGTGTTTTTTAATTTTTGGGTAGGAACTTAGATAGGGTGAGGGTGAGCCTAGGGAAATTCAAATGAACTTCAAACTAGTAGTAGAGTACACTAATGCTGAACTAATACTTCAGGGTGAAGGCACCCCCTTTTGAAGTGTAGATAAAGTGATACTAAACAGGAACTCCTCAACAGTTACCAGGGGTCTCCCAGCCAAACACTAACTCCATAAAATAATTTTGCAGCTGCAGGTTGATTTTCCAGGGATGCCACAGCCCTCAGGCTGGGTCTTACTCCCCCAGGAACAAGAGAGATCAGTTCTGGGTTCCAGCCTAATTATAACCCTCCCAGCCCACCGCTGGCCACTCACCATACTGACCAGGAATTGACTGGAGGAGCATTAATATGCAGGATGGGATCTGTGTTCTTTAACCACTATGCCCCAGCTCCCTGGAAAACAGGGGGAAGTAAACAAGCTCACACCAGAAGAGCCCTAGAGCAGACTTAACCAAACAGTTGTTGCTCTCCCTGACTACGGGGAGGCCTAAAAATAAATGTAACCACTATTAGTCAAAGGTGACGCTACATACACCCCCCCCCTCTCAAATAGGTCCCTGCCCTCATGGGCCGTCTAACAAAAAGCTCTTGAGCCCAAGAACGAAGTATACTGTGGCAAAGCAATAAAAAAGGAGGGGTTTGGGGTAAATAACAAAATAACAAAATCTTGTTTACGGCATACCGCATAATAACTTTTAAATAAGACAATTTAGAAAAATAAATAGCACATTTACAATGAAGGAGAGACTGGTGTCTGGCCTGATAAAATAGCTCCTCTGGGGCAAGGACTAATGTGAATGATTTAACATGGTCTATAAAGCTATAAGGAATTGGTTGGTGCTATATTAATAATGGGAATAAGTGACAGTTTGCTTTTAGTGTTTTTTGTTTTCGTGAGGGATGTTGGGTGACTTAAGATTTGAGAATAAAAGTTTCTCCTGTATTACCACCAGTATTGCATATACTCATCATGACTAATGATAATGAAAAAAAGTAGCTAACTTACAGCATTCATTGTTTGATTTACTGTTTATTAATTATTTTAGAATAAAAGTGAAATTAAAAAAGGTAAAATAAATTAATCAGTCCACCCAAAACAAATCCTAAAAAGGTAAACCAGCTGTCTCTTCCATCTCGCAGGTCTGCACACTTGCTGTGCACATTATTAAGTGGCCCCCATTCTGCGGGAGGATCTGGAACATGCAAAGGAGGATGAGAACACATAAAACTATCAGGTAGACAGGAACAGAGTCGGGAATGATGGAAGGGTGATTTTGCTGTTGTTATATATAAGGCATAAATGGTTGACTTGGTTGACTTGATCCATCAGATTGAATCAGTTGACTTGATCCTTCAGATTGAATCGGTTGACTTGGTCCATCAGATTGATTTGGTTGACTTGGTCCATCAGATTGAATTGGTTGACTTGGTCCATCAGACTGAATTGGTTGACTTGATCCATCAGATTGAATTGGTTGACTTGGTCCATCAGATTGAATTGGTTGACTTGATCCATCAGATTGAATTGGTTGACTTGATCCATCAGATTGAATTGGTTGACTTGATCCATCAGATTGAATTGGTTGACTTGGTCCATCAGATTGAATTGGTTGACTTTGTCCATCAGGCTCAACCTACACTATTTTGGGTAACATGGCTCTATAAATACCTGCACCATGAGAATATAAAAAAGAGCAGCCATTTTTTACAATTTCAGAAGTAGATCCTCCTAATTCCATCACATGCAGCCAGGTTTTTCTCCTTTGCTTCTGACAGCTCACTAGTAGAATTGTAGATGGTGTTGACTTTTTGGGTAAAACTGGCATATGGCTCCACATCTTCTACAATCTAACAGAAAAAAAAACAACCAGTTAGCAATATTTATGGAACTTATTTTCCATCATTTCTGCTTTAAAAATCTGATGTCATGTTTCACCCTTTATCCAGGAAACGTTTTATTACCATTATTATTATTTATACTATATTATTTTATGCAGGAAAAACACTCTATTGTGAGTTTCTATGCATTCTATACTTTAAGGTGAAAAACCTTCTGTGCTGCAGCTTTCCTCAGCCCTCCCCCCCCCCCCCTACATTCCTCTTACCTGAGCCTGATCTGATCCAACGATGTGCATGAGAGCAGTGGGTCCCTCCTCACTGGGCAGATTAAGAACCATAGGCTCCCACTGCTGTCAACCAAATGCTGTGACACGGGAGCGGGTTCCACTGTCTGTGTCAAAGGATGCAGCAGTGGGGCTCGGGTGCCCCCATGGAAAGTGGGGCCTGCAATGCCAGCGGGTAAACCCAGAAGAAGAGGATCTGGGCTGCTCTGTGCAAAAGCATTGCACGGAGCAGCTAAGCATAGACATGTTTGTTGTTTTAATTTAAAAAAACTGATGGTTTATTATCACTTTAAGGCTCCTGTATGACAGTGTAAATAAACCAAAAAACCTCCAGTCAATTCCTCCTTCATGTCTCCACACTTCCCCTCCCAGACACTGCAGCTCACAGTAGGAGGTTTCAACAACAGAGGCAGTGCTGTCGATCCAGAAAGCAGTGGGCAGGACTAGGTGTGGCCAGGGGATGATTGACAAGCTTCAGCACACTGCGTAGCTCATCCCTCTGTTACTCTGTAGCGGATATAATGTTCTTAGTCAATGAGCTGCAGGTTCATAAAATCCATTTATTGCTTTTTTTTGCCAAGTGGCCGCTGTCCTTACCCTGGATGCGGGCGGTGAGAGCAGCGGTCGGAGCTGATGTGGCCATCTTCCAGTGCGGTCGCCCCTGTCCTTAAGCGTGGCGGGCTCTGGGAAAGCTGCCCCGGTGTCCTCTCCTGGAGCAGCTTCCGCGGTGCGTCTCCCCTCTGTTCCTACCGACGCTAGGCGTCCAATAGGATCATCTGATGTTTCTGCCAATCAGGAAACGGGTTTCATACCTGCTTCCCGATTTGCTGGGAGGAGGATCAGTGTTGCAACAGCGAATATCCATTCGCTGTTGAGACACACATGGGTGGGATTGGAGCACATCCTCTGCGACCCCGAGCCCACCCTATTTTGAAGCCTATTAGAGCCGCTGGCTCTAATCAGGTGCTTAAAAAAAAAAAAAAAAAAACCTGGCCACTGTAAATCATGCGCCCTGTGCCCTGAAATGGGCCAGATGCATGAACAGGGGGCGGTCGCGGAGGCCATGGTTAGATTCATGCTATGTATGAATCTATCCACTGCATAGGGGGGGTAGCGTGGAGAGAGGGGGCGGAGAGGGGGTGGCTTCCAGGTGCCCCTAATGAATAGGCCGCCGCTGTAAGTGACCAATGTATGGTCAAGTGTTTTCGTCCAGGACACAAACTAACCAATGGATGAAGGTATGTGATTGCCATTCATTGGTTAAATATCATGGTAATCAAACACTTGTACATAAGAAGAGTGCTACCATATTTGAGCACAACTAAAAAGCATAGTAATATAACAAACATAAAATATGTATTTGCAGGTCCCGGGAACATTTTATCATTTCTTACCACAGCGGGGTTTTCCTGCAATTCAGAAGTGTCTTCTTTTTTATTTGCAAATAAATTCCTACAGAAACAAAACAAAGAAACAAAATGTAATGTTAGTTTTGGTGGACCTCTCTGTTCATACATAAAAGTGAATTACAGAACACTCTGCTGACCAGTTCAATCCACTCAGGGCTGGATTAACATAGGGGCTATTGGAGCTGCAGCTCCAGGCCCCTTACCTTAAGATAGGCCCATTTGCCAAAACAAATCAAAATGCCTGTCAGAAGCTACATACAGAGCGGCCAGTTTAAATACAAGTTGGCACACTCTGTTTGCAGCAGACTGAGATGCTGAGCTCACAGTGCCTCTCCTCACTTCTTGTCAGAGGCACTGAGCTCAATGGACAGCTTGGAGCCTGCAGAGTATGACAGGCAGCACCGCCTGTCAAACTTGCCTATTGATTACGCCGATAAATACGGTAATAGCTGGAATAAAAACATAAATGTGAACAGTGAAATTATATTAGATAATGTGTTGATTCATAATAGTGTCTTAGTGTATGAATTAATGATGACCTGGTGAAAGCATAATATAGTGAGATTATACTATAAAAGTGCACTTCAAGTAGTGTATATAAAAAAAGGCAAAAAATGGATATATAATATTATTATTATTATTAATAAAAGAAGTCCAAAGTTCTTGCAATGGGTGAAAAATGTGGGATTCAGTGATGTAAATAATGAATTATTTTGCCCTCATGGTTCTAATGTAGCTTCTTTAGTAGTCTGGTCTCCCAGTACTCTTACATCAGTGCTAGTTATAGCATGCAGTCACCACTAGAGGGATCTCCCGTGCTTCCTGGATAAAATACGTGGTTTCTCTGGTTGGTTTATGTATCCATCTTTTTTTCTCTTAGGCCCCTTTCACACTGGGGAGGTTTGCAGGCGTTATTGCGCTAAAAATAGCGCCTGCAAACCGCCCCTAAACAGCCTCCGCTGTTTGTTCAGTGTGAAAGCCCGAGGGCTTTCACACTGAAGCGGTGCGCTGGCAGGAGAAGAAAAAATCTCCTGTCAGCCGCATCTTTGGAGCGGTGTATTCACCGCTCCTGCCCATTGAAATCAATGGGACAGTGCGGCTATACCGCGGCAATACCGCGGCTATAGCCGCGCTATACGAGTGGTTTTAACCCTTTTACGGCCGCCAGCGGGGGGTTAAATTCGCACCGCTAGCGGCCGAATACCGTGGTAAAACAGCGCTAAAAATAGCGCTGTTTTACCGCCGACGCCCCCTACCGCCCCAGTGTGAAAGGGGCCTTAGGTTGCAGCAGTTCACTCAGTGCTGGTTATAGCATATAGTCGCCACTAGAGGGATCTCTCCACCTAGATAGGGAATGTGATTCCTCTGGCTGATGTATTACATCTGTCTTTCTTCCTAAACAGCAGCGGTTCACTATCCAGTCACCTAGTGGAGGCGGTGCCTCAATATAGGGGGAAGAGGGGGGGAGGAAAGAGGAATCTCCAATAGTGTAATATGTCAGATAAAAGGGTATGTTTATTAAGGAAAAGGCATAGACTCTTACACAAAACAGGTAAAAACGGTACAGGGAACAAATTAGGCGTTGTTCCTCGCCTTCTCACATCACTTCCGGTCACGGCTCTATCTGGCCAATCCCTACGCGTTACGTTGCTTCTCACAACTTCAACTGGGTCCTCAGTTGAAGTTGTGAGAAGCAACGTAACGCGTAGGGATTGGCTGGATAGAGCCGTGACCGGAAGTGATGCGAGAAGGCGAGGAACAACGCCTAATTTGTTCCCTGTACCGTTTTTACCTGTTTTGTGTAAGAGTCTATGCCTTTTCCTTAATAAACATACCCTTTTATCTGACATATTACACTATTGGAGATTCCTCTTTCCTCCCCCCTCTTCCCCCTATATTGAGCCACCGCCTCCACTAGGTGACTGGATAGTGAACCGCTGCTGTTTAGGAAGAAAGACGGATGTAATACATCAGCCAGAGGAATCACATTCCCTATCTAGGAAAGTGGAGAGATCCCTCTAGTGGCGACTATATGCTATAACCAGCACTGAGTGAACTGCTGCAACCTAAGGCCCCTTTCACACTTATACGACTTGTCCCACGATTTTGTACTGCAAAATCGTATGACAAGTCATTCTCCATGATTTTCAATGACTACCATTCATACTGACACGACTTTAAGTCGTGCCGACTTGAAAGTAGTCCCTGCACTACTTTGGTCCAACTTCTATGCGAGTTGTACTCCATAGACCTCAATGTTAAACCCTGAAGTAGCATGCAAGTCGTGCCTGAAAAATATAGACACGACTTCAGTATGACTTTGTAAGCACAAGCCTGGCTTGCTATTCGGGAAAGGAAAACTTTTCTTTCCTTTCCCGATGAGCGACAGACAGTGCTGACAGCTGTCTGGTATGAATCCAGAGGGGGAACGCCGCGCCAAGTTTTAAATGAAAAAACCGGCGTGGGTTCCCCCCCAGGGGCATACCAGGCCCTTAGGTCTGGTATGGATCTAAGGGGAACCCCCTACGCCAAAAAATCGGCGTGGGGTCCCCCCCAAAATCCATACCAGACCCTTATCCGAGCACGCAGCCCAGCCGGTCAGGAATGGGGGTGGGGACGAGCTGGCGGCCCCCCCCTCCTGGACCGTACCAGGCCGCATGCCCTCAACATGGGGGGTGGGTGCTTTGGGGCATGGGGGGCGCAGTGCGGCCCCCCCACCCCAAAGCACCTTGTGCCCATGTTGATGAGGACAAGGGCCTCTTCCCGATAACCCTGGCCGTTGGTTATCGGGGTCTGCGGATGGGGGGCTTATCGGAATCTGGGAGCCCCCTTTAATAAGGGGGCCCCCAGATCCCTTTCCCCCACCCTATGTGAATGGGTATGGGGTACATGGTACCCCTACCCATTCACCTAGGGAAAAAAAGCATCAATAAAAAACACAGTACACAGGTTTTTAAAATAATTTATTAGGCAGCTCCGGGGTCTTCTTCCGACTTCGGGGGTCTCTCCGCCGTCTCCTCCCGGTGTCCGCATCTTCTGCCGGCTCCTCCGCTATCTTCTGCAGCTCAATTGCTAGCGGTGGTCCGGACTTCTGCCTTCTTCTTTTCTTCCAGAGATGTTGACACGACGCTCTCTACAGCTGAAATGGTCTCTGAACGCTCTGCAACGGACTTATATAGGCGGTGACCCCGCCCCCTTATGAGGTCACTGTCCCGGGGCATGCTGGGGCTGTGCCGTCATAAGAGGGCGTGGTCATCACCCGGTGATCACGCCTCCTAAAACGTCACAGACCCAGCATGCCCAGGGACTGTGACGGCATAAGGGGGCGGGGTCACCGCCTATATAAGTCCCTTGCGGAGCACACAGAGACCATTCTGGCTGGAGAGAGCGTCGTGTCAACATCTCTAGAAGAGAAGAGGGAAGAAGACGATCCAGAGGTTCGGACCACTGCTGGCAAAAGAGCGCCAGAAGATAGCGGTGGAGCCGGCAGAAGATGCGGACACCGGGAGAAGACGCCGGAGAGACCCCCGAAGTCGGAAGAGGACCCCCGAAGTCGGAAGAAGACCCCGGAGCTGCCTAATAAATTATTTTAAAAACCTGTGTACTGTGTTTTTTATTGACGCTTTTTTCCCTAGGTGAATGGGTAGGGGTACCATGTACCCCATACTTATTCACATAGGGTGGGGGGCCGGTATCTGGGGGCCCCCTTATTAAAGGGGGCTCCCAGATTCCGATAAGCCCCCCGCCCGCAGACCCCGACAACCAACTGCCAGGGTTGTCGGGAAGAGGCCCTTGTCCTCATCAACATGGGGACAAGGTGCTTTGGGGTGGGGGGGCCGCACTGCGCCCCCCATGCCCCAAAGCACCCACCCATGTTGAGGGCATGCGGCCTGGTACGGTCCAGGAGGGGGGGGCCACCAGCTCGTCCCCACCCCCATTCCTGACCGGCCGGGCTGCGTGCTCAGATAAGGGTCTGGTATGGATTTTGGGGGGACCCCCACGCCGATTTTTCGGCATAGGGGGTTCCCCCTTACAATCCATACCAGACCTAAGGGCCTGGTATGCCCCTGGGGGGAACCCACGCCAGTTTTTTTATTTAAAACTTGGCGTGGAGTTCCCCCTTATGATTTATACCAACTACTGTGTTTTCATTTGTTAATGCCAAAAACGTGGCAAAGTAGTACTGCTCCCAAATCGCGGTAAAATCGCGGCAAAATCGCGGCCGCGAAATCGCGGTAAAATCGTGCGAGTTTGAAGTCGTATAAGTGTGAAAGGGGCCTAAGAGAAAAAAAGATGGATACATAAACCAACCAGACAAACCACATATTTTATCCAGGAAGAACGGGAGATCCCTCTAGTGGTGACTGCATGCTATAACTAGCACTGATGTAAGAGTACTGGGAGACCAGACTACTAAAGAAGCTACATTAGAACCACGAGGGCAAAATAATTCATTATTTACATCACTGAATCCCACATTTTTCACCCATTGCAAGAACTTTGGACTTCTTTTATTAATAATAATAATAATATTATTTATCCATTTTTTGCCTATTTTTATATACACTACTTGAAGTGCACTTTTATAGTATAATCTCACTATATTATGCTTTCACCAGGTCATCATTAATTCATACACTAAGACACTATTATGAATCAACACATTATCTAATATAATTTCACTGTTCACATTTATGTTTTTATTCCAGCTATTACCGTATTTATGGGCGTATAACACGCACTTTTTTCCCCTTAAAATCAGGGGAAAATTGCGGGTGCGTGTTAGACACCGATCCCCGCCAATTTTGTTTGATCGGCGGCAATCGCTGCGATCGCCGCCGACATACACAGCCGTGTGTAGATTCAAATATGGCGCCGAGACTGCAGGGACTCGGTGGAGCCGAGATACACATAGCCGAGTGTTCTCGGCTATTTTCGGCTATTCTCGGCTATTCTCGCCGCCGCTCACAGTCACGCCCAGTCCCGCCATTGGACCTGTGTTATGTCCATCATAGGGCGGGACTGGGCGTGACAGTGAGCGGCGGCGAGAATAGCCGAGAATAGCCGAAAATAGCCGAGAACACTCGGCTCTGTGTATCTCGGCTCCGCCGAGTCTCTGCAGTCTCGGCGCCATATTTGAATCTACACACGGCTGTGTATGTCGGCGGCGATCACACAGATCACACAAAGCTGCACTGACAAGGCTGCACTGGGGCAAAGCAGCACTGTTAAGGCTGCACTGACAAGGCTGCACTGGGGCAAAGCTGCACTGACATGGCTGCACTGATATGGCTGCAATAGGGCAAAGCTGCACTGACAAGGCTGCAATGGACACTGAGGCAAGGCTGCACTGACACTGAAAAGGCTGCAGATGGACAGATAACGCTGCATTGATGGGCATTTTAATGTAAGTTTTTTTCCTTAAACTTTACTCCTAAAAGTTTTTTTCCTTAAAATTCCCTCCTAAACTTGGGGTGCGTGTTATACACCGATAAATACGGTATTTATTTTATTTATTCCGACTGGATATTTATATTTTGAATTATTTACTAATATTTGCGCAAAATTATTACACCAATTTTCATCCACCTAAACTGACCGGCCGGGCAAGAAGAGCGTTAATCAGAGAACCAGCCAAGAGGCCCATGGTAACTCTGAAGGAGCTGCAGAGATCCACAGCTCAGGTGGGAGAAACTGTCCACAGGACAACTATTAGTCGTGCTCTCCACAAATCTGACCTCAATGGGAGAGTGGTAAGAAGAAAGACATTGTTGAAAGCAAGACATATATTGTATTTTTTTCATTTTTATGCTGATTTTCTATTATGGTTTATGACTACACATATGTGTCACTGGACTTTGCTGGTTTTGGGTTTTATACATATATATATATATATACTTTTGCACATAATGTATATACATTTTCTATTTTTTGGACATTAGTTTTTTTGGTGGTACATGGACCCCATGAGGCTTATTTCTTAATGTTATTTTCATGCACACATATATATGTGAGGTTTATTGGGATTCACTTAATATTTATTTTTATTTGTGTATTGTACAATTTTTTCTATTTTTCCTTTCTTGCACACATTGGTATGGATGCATGGAGCCTGCATTGTCAGGGTAACTAACCCTCCCATACATGCATTCACCACTGGCATGCACATTGCCACTATATTTATCCTTATATGTTAGCCAGTAGGTAGCGCCACCAACCCCACAGTGGGCTATAATAACCTTTGAAAAGCCACATTTGTGTGTGTGAAAAACTAAAACCAAGTTGCAAAAGGTATCTCAGAAGATACAAAAGGAAATGACCTAGAAATAATTGTGAGGTGAAGAAGTGAAGACATATTCTCTAGTTGGAAATGTCTACTACTTTAAAATATACAACCAATATTTTAGTTCTCTTCTTAATAAAGTTCTTAATAAAGAAAGCCTTAAATTGCAATTTACAAGCTAAAACACATTTAAACATAACACCCACAGTATGAAAACAAACCCAAGAAATTCTTTCATGACAAGGCAGAACGTTTTATAAAACAGTGTTTTGGCCAAGGAACGTTAAGTCATTCGAAGCAGAATCAGCTTCTATGTAGCACTAGCTAACATCATATCACCAGCTTAGGCAATATTCTACAGTGGTTCACATATGTGACCCTCGCCTCTTCCTATGGTGTATAATGAATTTTTGGTAAGAATTCTCTTCTTTTGTTCCAGTACAGTAACAATATTTCCCTTTGCATCCTCGGGAAAAGGAGGAACCCCTGCAGTAATATATTTTTCAAATGTGTATACCTGAGACAGGATCTTTGCCAAAGGAGGAGAATGGTGACAATGACCACAATAATGACTGCTACTGGTAGTGACACCCACCACATTTTCTTTGTTCCTGGGAAAATAAATTGGTGTGTTTGTTAATATCAGATATGAGTTATTTGTCAGAGGAAAGAAGGATTAGACCAGGCTAGAAGACATAGCCTTACCCATGAATCCTAACATTTGGCCCTAAGGCATACCTCCCAAACTTTTTGAGATGAGAATGAGGAACATCTATCAGCAAAAGTATACAGGCATAGGACACACCCTTTTGTACAAAAAAACAAGATTGGTTAAACCCACAAGTGCTTTTTTACTACTACTATTCCTTTATTTTGGCTTTTGGAATTTACAAACGCAGTAATTTAGAAATCAGATGAAAGGTTTAGTGCTGGAAAACACTTTTTGATAGTTAAAAATTGCATGTTATATACATCTATATAGATCATAATAATACAAAAAAAAAATAAGAGAATTGCGCTAATAAATGTGCAGTTTTACATACATAACATCAGTAAAGAAATGTTGTAATATGTGTAAAAGAGGACGAATGCAGATAGCAACTGCATATGATCCACAAAAGTGTCCCATCAAGTGAAAAAAACTCAATGAAATAAAATAGTGACTCCAAATAGCCCACAAATAATAAAGAAAAAGTCCAAGTGATGAATAATGGTTAATCCGTGACCACAGAAGAGAATCCACCACCGAGAATGGGAGGGGTTACTTCTTACCGAGTGGCCATGATCCCCCACCACAGAGAATCACAGCTAGCAGGCAAACTTAAAACAGACTATGGGAACTTCTATCGGCATCCGCTGGGGGTCATCACACCGTCAGCAACAACAGCAGAACTCGTAGCAGAGATGCACCATAAAACACAAAAGGGAGCTCACATAGCGTAAAACCATAAGGATTTATTAAAATTCGTATGCATAAAATGAACACTTACAAACGTTCGAAGATTAGATAGCCTTAAGTCCGGTTCCTTAGCCACAGGAACGCGGACAAACCCGTCCTACTGGAAGACAACACAGCTTAGAGGTGACGTCAGCGCGTCGTCTGGCTCCGCCCTACGCGTTTCGTGACATCATCACGTCTTCCAGGGCCCAGGCGGCGCACTACCTCACCTCCTTAAATAATCCCAAAACGAAACCAAGCCTCGTTATGGGTTCCGGTACATGCTGAGAGTCACTCGAGATGCATCAAAAGAATCCGGCATCCGGGTGCACTTGTCAGCACGAGCGATCGGTAATAAACTATACTGTTATAACAGCCTATGAACACTGATATACATATATATAAAAAAAGACCCTAAAATACATTTGCATGTCATACCAAATATATATATAACAAGATGAAAAATTGTTAACACTAAGTATAACTCTTTAGCAAGGGAGAAAAAAAGAACCAATTATAAACTTATAATAAATGACTAGAGATCCAAGGATGGTAATTTCACTGATCTCAATTACAAACTAACGGGGCCTGTTTAGAGAAAAGAAGTGGGCAATCTGAAAGGGAAAATTACAGATGCGTGCACCTATATTCCTCCGTCTATCTATGTCTAAACCGGGCAGAAACCGGAAGTGGAATGCTTGGTGGATTGTAGTCTCCATCCAAACATTTCCACAAAAGTTCAACACCGCCATCTGGTGGATGAACCAAAACAGCGCTCAAAGAACATCTATCGTCAGTTAAACCACCAGAGTTTCCCTATCAGAAATTGAAGCGGTATCTAGTAGGTAAATGGGGGACTACAAGGGACAGAGATCCCAAAAGAAATTACTTTTATGACAAATTTACAAATGTATAATCTGTATTCCTCTAACTCTCTATGTTTAAGTGGAGCAAAAACCGGAAGTGGAGTAATTAATCAAATGTAGTCTCCATCCGAATGTCCCCACCGATGTTCAACAGCGCCATCTGGTGGGTGAACCTAAAAACCACTAAAGAAACTTATATTGTAAACTAAACCACCAGGATGTCTCTATCAAGAGTTAGAGAGACAACTAGTGGATAATTTGGAGACTACAAGAAATACAAATCCCAAAATACTGAGTTTAGGGATCTGTATATCAAAACATAGAGAATAAAAATAAAATAAAAAATGAAAAATTAAAAATGTATGAATAAAAATGTTTTGCTATAAAGAAAATAAAAATAATAAGAAAAAGCTAACCCAATATAACGAAACCCCTCAAAAAGGCTGCTTCCAAATTGGGAAGTTGGTAGACCCTATATCTTATATAATCCTCTGGGGATAGCCCCTAAATGACCCCTGTTGGCAAGAATCGAATATGATGACACGTGGTCAACAGGTGGTCTTATATACATAATGGATACAGTTTGGCCATGCAAATACGAACATCCTAGTGCATTCGGAGTTGTTAATAAATGCATTTACACCTGTATCCACATTTAACCCAAATGGGGCATAGGTTCTTAATCTGTAGATCCAGGACATTTTGCACTTGGAGATCTCCCTTACAAGTGAACTCCCTCTTCAGTGTGGTTTGTATTTGTCGATCCCAACATACAGAGTATTAGAGGGGTCCCTACCATGTACTTCGTCGAAATGTCTCGACACAAGGTGCTTATCAAAACCTCTGCGGATGTTATTAATATGTTCGGTCAATCTGACCTTGAGAGCCCTCTTGGTCCTGCCTACATATTGCAATCAGCAGATACAAACCACACTGGAGAGGGAGTTCACTTGTAAGGGAGATCTCCAAGTGCGAAATGTCCTGGATCTACAGATTAAGAACCTATGCCCCATTTGGGTTAAATGTGGATACAGGTGTAAATGCATTTATTAACAACTCCTAATGCACTAGGATGTTCGTATTTGCATGGCCAAACTGTATCCATTATGTATATAAGACCACCTGTTGACCACGTGTCGTCATATTCGATTCTTGCCAACAGGGGCCATTTAGGGGCTATCCCCAGAGGGTTATATAAGATATAGGGTCTACCAACTTCCCAATTTGGAAGCAGCCTTTTTGAGGGGTTTCGTTATATTGGGTTAGCTTTTTCTTAATATTTTTATTTTCTTTATATCAAAACATTTTTATTCATACATTTTTAATTTTTCATTTTTTATTTTATTTTTATTCTCTATGTTTTGATATATAGATCCCTAAACTCAGTATTTTGGGATTTGTATTTCTTGTAGCCTCCAAATTATCCACTAGTTGTCTCTCTAACTCTTGATAGAGACATCCTGGTGGTTTAGTTTACAATATTAATTTCTTTAGTGGTTTTTAGGTTCACCCACCAGATGGCGCTGTTGAACATCGGTGGGGACATTCGGATGGAGACTACATTTGATTAATTACTCCACTTCCGGTTTTTGCACCACTTAAACATAGAGAGTTAGAGGAATACAGATTATACATTTGTAAATTTGTCATAAAAGTAATTTCTTTTGGGATCTCTGTCCCTTGTAGTCCCCCATTTACCTACTAGATACCGCTTCAATTTCTGATAGGGAAACTCTGGTGGTTTAACTGACGATAGATGTTCTTTCAGCGCTGTTTTGGTTCATCCACCAGATGGCGGTGTTGAACTTTTGTGGAAATGTTTGGATGGAGACTACAATCCACCAAGCATTCCACTTCCGGTTTCTGCCCGGTTTAGACATAGATAGACGGAGGAATATAGGTGCACGCATCTGTAATTTTCCCTTTCAGATTGCCCGCTTCTGTTCTCTAAACAGGCCCCGTTAGTTTGTAATTGAGATCAGTGAAATAACCCCCCTGGATCTCTAGTCATTTATTATAAGTTTATAATTGGTTCTTTTTTTCTCCCTTGCTAAAGAGTTATACTTAGTGTTAACAATTTTTCATCTTGTTATATATATATTTGATATGACCTGCAAATGTATTTTAGGGTCTTTTTTTATATATATGTATATCAGTGTTTATAGGCTGTTATAACAGGATAGTTTATTACCGATCGCTCGTGCTGACAAGTGCACCCGGATGCCGGATTCTTTTGATGTATCTCGGGTGACTCTCAGCATGTACCGGAACCCATAACGAGGCTTGGTTTCGTTTTGGGATTATTTAAGGAGGTGACGTAGTGCGCCGCCTGTGCCCCTGGAAGACGTGATGATGTCACGAAATGCGTAGGGCGGAGCCAGACGACGCGCTGACGTCACCTCTAAGCTGTGTTGTTTTCCAGTAGGACGGGTTTGTCCGCGTTCCTGTGGCCAAGGAACCGGACTTAAGGCTATCTAATCTTCGAACGTTTGTAAGTGTTCATTTTATGCATACGAATTTTAATAAATCCTTATGGTTTTACGCTATGTGAGCTCCCTTTTGTGTTTTATGGTGCATCTCTGCTACGAATTCTGCTCTTGTTGCTGACAGTGTGATGACCCCCAGCGGATGCCGATAGAAGTTCCCATAGTCTGTTTTAAGTTTGCCTGCTAGCTGTGATCCTCTGTGGTGGGGGATCATGGCCACTCGGTAAGAAGTAACCCCTCCCATTCTCGGTGGTGGATTCTCTTCTGTGGTCACGGATTAACCATTATTCATCACTTGGACTTTTTCTTTATTATTTGTGGGCTATTTGGAGTCACTATTTTATTTCATTGAGTTTTTTTCACTTGATAGGACACTTTTGTGGATCATATGCAGTTGCTATCTGCATTCGTCCTCTTTTACACATATTGGGAGCTATGCCCTAAGGCACTGACAAATTACAAATTGGTTTATATAATTTTTAAATATTCCTCTCTCACTGTCCACTACAGCAATTTCAGCCCCCGCTGTCCCCCACAACAACAATAGCTTCCGCTGTTCACTACAACAACTTGCCTATTCGGCAGGAGCCAAATGCAATGCATGATAGCCAGTGGCAGCCCGTAATGCAGGGCGCACAGGCGCCACCCCCCTATCCATGAGTCTGGCCCCCTAATTTACACGCAGGGCGCAGGACGCATGGATTCCAATTGTTTTTTTTTTTTTTTTTTAAGCACAAGATTAGAGCCTAAGACTCTAATAGGCTTTAGAAAAGGGTGGCTTGGGGCGCAGAGCATTACACCCTGAGCCCACCCAATTGTGTGACAATAGCAAATGAACATTCACTATTGTCTTCCTTATTCGTTTCCTGCTTCCCGATTGGCCGAAAAGAGAAGCGTTCCAATTGGCCTAGGAGGAGGAGGGAGGCGACGCATGGTGGAAGCTGCCGTGATGCTGAGGAGGAGACGCAGGGGAAGCCGCCACCTGGAGAGAAGAGCTGCCATGCTATAGACAGGGTAAGTGCCAGGTGACAGTCCCACCGGGGGGGGGGGTGCAGATCACCTGACCAACCGGACGGGTGGCTGTGGGTGCACTGTTTGACGCCACCCCCCCTCCAAATTTTTACTTAACCACCAGCCGTCACTTATGATAGCGTTATTACTACCATTATTATACAGTACATGACAGCTTCCCACTGTCAATGGTGCATAGGGAAGCCGGAGGGTACAGGGACTACCGAGACCTTAACAATCAGTGACTTCCCTGGCCCCATTCACTTACATGACCCAAAATCCTTGGCCATGTAAGCAAAGGGGCAGGGTGGTAGTGACATTACTAACCAAGTATGGACATTTTTGGTGAATGATGTCACCACATCCCCACCCCCTTATATAAACCTAATGACCGCTCTGGAGATCTGTCATGTGCAGTGTGAGTGGACTGAGTGGCATATTGAATGTTTTTTTCTTTTAACAATTGGCAGGCGACGTTCATTGTGATTGAAGTAGAGGTCGACCGATATGGGTTTTTCTCTTGCCGATGCCAAAGCCGATATTTAGAAATCGCGGTGGCCGATGGCCGATATATGATGACGATTTTTTTGGACCGATATATTAGGCCGATTTCTTTTTTTTTTTTTCCCTTCATCTCAAAAAATCTAACAGTTAGACCCCTTTCACACTGGGGAGTTTTTCAGGCGCTTTTGGGCTAAAAATAGCGCCTGTAAAACGGCTCCCCTGCAGTCTCAGTGTGAAAGCTCGAGTGCTTTCACACTGAGGCGATGCGCTGGCAGGATGTTAAAAAAAAAAGTCCTGCAAGCGGCATCTTTGGAGCGTTGTATACCGCTCCCCCACCACTCCTGCCCATTGAAATGAATGCGCACCGCTGCCGAAGCGCCTGCAAAGCGCCTGCAAAGCGTTTCGGCAGCAGCGCTTCAGGGGCGCATTTAACCCCTTCTTCGGCCGCTAGCTGGGTTATAAGCGCCCCGCTAGCAGCCGAATAGCGCCGCTAAAATGACGGTAACCGCCGCTAAAACTAACAGCGTTTTTACCGTCAACGCATGCCCGCTCCAGTGTGGAAGCAGCCTTAAGTAAGTGATACAGAAATTTTTTTATATTTAAACATTTATTAAACAAAACAAACCTCCAATCAGTTCACTTGTATGTATAATTTAGATTAAAAAAAAAAAACTATATCTTAAATATTAAATACACAAAAACAGGTAATCAAAACTTTTGGACGAAAAAAAATGGGCTAACTTTACTGCTTTTTTTTTTTTTATTTCATTAGTGTATTTTTTCAAAAAAAAATTGCGTTTGAAAGACCGCTGCGCAAATACCGTGTGACATAAAATATTGCAACAACCGCTATTTTATTCCCTAGGGTCTCTGCTAGAAAAAATATATATATTGTTTGGGGGTTCTAAGTGATTTTATAGCAGAAAATACAGGATTTTTACTTGTAAGCAACAAGTGTCAGAAAAGATTTAGTCTTTAAATGGTTAAACTGAGAACTTATCCACAGAGTTCAGTCTATTGATAAAAGAACCTGAAAGAGATACAAATGTATCTTCTTATCAGATTTGGCAGGCTGCCCAGAGGAGGAGAGAAGAAAACTTCAGACAACTTGCATTGACTATTACAGAAGTCATTTGCAAGTCCCGCTGAAGGTATAATCGGCTTTTTTTATCAGCACAATCGGCTGATGCCGATTAAGTAAAAAAAGCCAAATATCGGCCGATATATCGGTCGACCTCTAGATTGAAGCTAATATTTTTTCTAATCAACATAGGCCCCACCCCCATGTGGCCTGGTATAATTAAATCCTTACCTGATATACCAGGCTGCGTGGGTCTCATATGGATTTGGGGAGGAGGGGCAATTCCCCCCCCCCCCTTAACAGCCCTTTATAAACAAGTGGCTGGTAGATTGTGATTTTAAATACGCACCTGCCTGCTATAGCAGCTGGGAGTGTGTTTAAATTTGTTCAGCAGGCAATGGGCTATCGAGTAGAATTGATCATTCTTTAGCTGCCACTGTCCACTACAACAATTTCAGCCTCCACTATCCACAAAAACAATTTCAGCTTACTATGCACTACAACCACAGCTCCTACTATCCAGTTCATCAACTTCCACTATGTACAACAACAACTTCAGCCAACACTATCCCCTACAAACGGTTTAGCTTTCACTGTCCACTACAACAACTTCAGCCCCACTATTCGCTACAACAGCTTCAGGGTCTACTACAACAACTTTGACTCCCACTATCCACTACAAAGGGTTTAGCTCCCACTGTCCACTACAACAACTTCAGTCTCCACTATCTACTACAAAAACTTCAGCTCCCACTGTATACCACAACAGCTTCAGCTTCCACTGCCCACTACAAGAACTTCAGCCCTCACTATCTACTACAACAGCCTCAGCTTCCACTGTCCACCACAACAACTTCAGCTTCCACTGCCCAATGCAACAACTTTGGCTTCCACTGTCCATTACAAGAACTTCATCTCCCACTATCACTACAACAATTTCAACTTCCACTGTTCACTACAACAACTTCAGTCAACACTGCCCACTACAAATACTTCAGCTCCCACTGTCTATCACAACATCTTCAGCTTCCATTGTCCAAAACAACTTCAGCCTCCACTATCCAGGACAGCAACTTCAGCCTCAGCTATCCACTACAACAACTTCAGCTCCCACTGCCCACTACAACTACCTCAGCTCCCAATGTATACTACACAGCTTTAGCTCTCATTGTACACTACAACTTCAACTCCCATTGCCCACTACAACAAATTCAGCCTCCACTATCCACTACAACAACTTCAATTCCCACTGCCCACTACAACTACCTCAGCTCCCACTGTCTAATACACAGCTTCTGCTCCCACTGTACACTGCAACTTCAGGTCCCACTGTCCACAACAACATCTTCAGCCTCCATGATCAACTACAACAACTTCAGCCCTCACTGTCCACTACAACAACTTCAGCCTCCACCATCCACTACAACAACTTCAGCCTCCACCATCCACTACAACAACTTCAGCCTCCACCGTCCACTACAACAACTTCAGCCTCCACCGTCCACTACAACAACTTCAGCCTCTGCTATCTACTACAACAACTTCAGCCTCCACCATCCACTACAACAACTTCAGCCTCTGCTATCTACTACAATAACTTCAGCCTCCACCATCCACTACAACAATTTCAGCCTCTGCTATCTACTACAACAACTTCAGCCCCTGCTATCTAATACAACAACTTCAGCCTCCACCATCCATTACAACAACATCAGCCTCTGCTATCTACTACAATAACTTCGGCCTCCACCATCCACTACAACAACTTCAGCCTCTGCTATCTACTACAACAACTTCAGCTCCCACTGCCCACTACAACTACCTCAGCTCCCATTGTATACTACACAGCTTTAGCTCTCATTGTACACTACAACTTCAACTCCCATTGCCCACTACAACAAATTCAGCCTCCACTATCTACTACAACAACTTCAATTCCCACTGCCCACTACAACTACCTCAGCTCCCACTGTCTAATACACAGCTTCTGCTCCCACTGTACACTGCAACTTCAGGTCCCACTGTCCACAACAACATCTTCAGCCTCCATGATCAACTACAACAACTTCAGCCCTCACTGTCCACTACAACAACTTCAGCCTCCACCATCCACTACAACAACTTCAGCCTCCACCATCCACTACAACAACTTCAGCCTCCACCGTCCACTACAACAACTTCAGCCTCTGCTATCTACTACAACAACTTCAGCCTCCACCATCCACTACAACAACTTCAGCCTCCGCTATCTACTACAATAACTTCACCCTGCACCATCCACTACAACAACTTCAGCCTCTGCTATCTACTACAACAACTTCAGCCTCCACCATCCATTACAACAACATCAGCCTCTGCTATCTACTACAATAACTTCGGCCTCCACCGTCCACTACAACAACTTCAGCCTCTGCTATCTACTACAACAACTTCAGCCTCCACCATTAATTACAACAACATCAGCCTCTGCTATCTACTACAATAACTTCGGCCTCCACCGTCCACTACAACAACTTCAGCCTCTGCTATCTACTACAACAACTTCAGCCTCCACCATCCACTACAACAACTTCAGCCTCAACTATCTACTACAACTTCAGCCTCCACCATCCACTACAACGACTTCAGCCTCCACTATCCACTACACCAAACTCTATAAACATAGTGGTGGTCAAGTGAAGAAAAGTTAAGTGTGTACTGCTTGGTGGGAGAAATGTTTGCCCCCTCCTTCTGAAGGAAAGTACAGAGTTATTTTAAGGGCACAGTCATAACACCCTATAAAACCATGAATTTGAGATACAAAATAATACAAATAATATGGAGAGATAAACAATAAACAACATACCTCTGCCAGGTATTGTGATATTTAATACTACTGGACTTTTGAATGCTGGATGATGAATAATGCACGTTGCTTCAGTCTCATTGTCCTCCTTCGGGGTGTAAGTGCTGGTTACTGTAGTGGTTTTGTTTTCTTCCATGGAAGTTGTATTAGTGACTTCATAGAGGAATGATGAGTTCCACCATATAGTTGCGGCAGGATGCCCTCCAATAGCTTGGCACTCAGCAGACTTGGAGCTGGTTAACCTTATTAATACAATTGGTGTCACTGAAAATAATAAAAAAACTTTTTTATACCCTCTTCAGCTTTTTGAATTTCCTTACATAAAACTCCAAACAAATCGCTAACTACAGAGATGAAAGACATATTGTATATGGGAGCTGCTTTACCTGCCAAAAGATTTGCGTTTTAGTCCAGCCAGTCTTTGGATTTATACCTCCCTACCTGACAATATAACCAGGTTGGTGACCTGAATTTTCATCACTGTGACCAAGTTGGCCAATGAGGCCAATGAAGGAGTACCAGGTGCTGCATTCTACACATTGCTAAAGGGAGTTGGAGGGGGGGGGGGGGTTAGTTTTGGGAGCGTGTATGGATTGTTAATAGTATAGACACCAGTCTTTGTGCCTGATGTGCTGTTGTCTTTTGGGAGAGGGGATGATCTTTTCTTTTTAAAATAGCACAACCTTGCAGTTCAATAATAATTCATCACAGCTATGAGAAACTGTATACAACATGTTCACCATCCTCATTCAACACATCAAGCCATAGCCACAAAAGGTTTATTTTTCAATGGAAAATCCAGGTGACATTAACATTTACTATACAATGATTCAAGCATGATATAGCCATACAGAGACCTTCCACTTTTGCCAACACTGAGTGTACAGCTTATGAGATCATATCAATCTGACCTCATTCCCTGTTATCACGTTGCTTGTAAACCCCATTATGTTGCTATTTTCACATTTTTTGCCATATACACTATATTGCAAAAAGTATTGGGACACCTGCCTTTGCATACACATGAACTTTAATGGAGTCTTAGTCCATACCCCACCATAATCCCCCTCCACCAAATGATTTGCACCAGTGCACAAAGAAAGGTCCATAAAGACATGGATGAGCGAGTTTTGGGGTGGAGGAACTTGACTGGCCTGCACAGAGTCCTGACCTCAACCTTTGGGATGAATTAGAGTGGAGACTGTGAGCCAGGCCTTCCCATCCAACATCAGTGCCTGACCTCACAAATGCGCTTCTAGAAGAATGGTCAAACATTTCCATAGACACACTCCTAAACCTTGTGGACAGCCTTCCCAGAAGAGTTGAAGCTGTTATAGCTGCAAAGGGTGGGCCAACGCAATATTGAACCCTACGGACTAAGACTGGGATGCCATTAAAGTTCATGTGTGTGTAAAGGCAGGCGCCCCAATACTTTTGGTAATATCGTGTATGTTTATACATTTGGATAACATTTAGATCATGGGTACATTGCATCATGATATATTTCTAAGATCACTTTATGTAATTGGGGCTGAGGGCTTTGTTTTCTATAACATATATACATACAGTATACATTATATATGGATATGAATGTTTAGCATATTGGTCACTGTGTCACATTTGACTATATGGATGACAAATACATGTTCTTACCCTAAAGTACATAAAAAGACAAAGTTTTTTTTTTTTTTTAAGTTTTTATAGAGTAATGAGAGGAGAGTAATCTCCTGACTCGTCACTGTCCACAACTTTATCCCAGAGATCCCCGGGAGACAGTGCCTTGCCACCCATAGTTGATTGTTTGCGTCAGTTGCACAACCAGGGACTGAAATGCTCCAGGAAAGCTCTTTTCATGTTGAGCTAACTCAAAATGACCACAGTTGATCACAGTTGAAAGTCAAATGGCTTTGTGTACCATTAATAAGGTGATCAAAAAATGACTTTAGGAGTGGGGTGATCCTTTTTTCAACTCAGTGATTCTGTTTTTGAATTTTTTTCATTTGTTTTCTGACATGTTGGTGATATATCTTTTTTTTGGATGTTATAGGTTGCACTAAGTAAATACAGCTGGAGAAAACAAAAACTGTGTCTGTCTTCATTTCAGGCTGCAAAGCAACAAAATGTGATTCATTTAAAGGGGGAGTGATTATTTTCTATACCCACTTTATACTATCAGTGTCCCAAACCAGAAGGTTTTATGTGTTGTTCTGCAAATGTTTAATGTGCTTTAACATGGAGGATTACATGGTGTGACAGGAGTCACTTTGGGCGGGGGGCTTGTGGAACCCAGCTTACCTTAAAAAGCTTTGGAAACTCCTTGTCCAGCTCCCCCAGCCCCTCCTGTGTGTAAGTAACCTTGTTTCTATTAGGGGCACAGGGTGACCGAGAACCCAAGTATGATCTGCACCAATCAGACTCACCGTACAACCACACCGGACGCAGCTTTTCCTTTTATCCCTGGTTATCCTGGGTCTTATATGTGTGGTTTGTTTTGAAAGAATGAAGGAGCTCTTTCGCTTTGGACAGTTATATCTCTGAACAATATCCCTCAAGAAAATATGAGGATAAATTCCACCTTTCCAACTATTGGAATATTGTATGAGCTTGGTTTCATAAACTGTTGTAGACTTTTTACTAGATCGTTGGGGTGTGGTTGTATCCCATTGTTCTATTGTTTGTGTCTGCCTTGGAAGCAAAGTATTATGGGATATATATGCTTATGTGGATTGGCTTATGAAACCATTATCAGCATGTAGACTGGGGGCAGGGTGGAGGGAGGGGGTAATTCCTCCAACAGCCCTCCCTGCTGATAAGACGGTCTACTGCTGGAAAGTTGAATACACCTGTGTGTCTCTTGTTACTGAATGTAGTTTACCCTGTGTCACTATGCAAGGAAGGGGGTATGGTGGTCCCCTGAGTGTATATCTCTTTGTGCCTGTATTTGAATAGTGTTTGTTACCACCCCACACTAATGTCTCGACAAGTGAATGGGTGGGCTAAGGGACCTTGGATCACGCTGGTACCGGGCAAAGAAAGCGTATACGGCGGACATACTCTTCATGATTATGGGGGTCCGTAACACATGTCTTTAACACAGTAACACTTTGTTCTTCTATTTAGAATATGTCCTCTCAGTAGGTGACGCAGATAACGTCTCAGTGACTTGTTGTTTCTTTTATTAAGACAATAGAATAGTTGGCAAGTCACATCCATTTAGACAGTTATAGGATTCTTCATTCACAACTGGTACAGAGGTAGAATATTAGAACATTGGCTGTGCATTTGGCTGTACTGCTAGTTCAATACATGGTCCCTAGTGGTATACAGAATAGGTGCAACAGAGAACTGGTGCTGCCCATATCTGAATTGGTAACTGTCCATAGTAGCATGGTCCATGTCACATGTTTCCCAATAGAACAAGCCCATTGAAGGGATAGAGGCACAAAGCAAATGATCACATCACAGATTCTCTCTAGTCAACTCCCACCCCCTCGATTCCCAGAGGTCAGCCCCCTTTACATATGATACACTGACCGGTCACTTTATTAGGTACATCTTGCTAGCAACGGGTTGGACCCCCCTTTTGCCTTCAGAACTCCCTTCGTTCTTCTTGGCATAGATTCAGCAAGGCTGGACTTTCCGGCAGGCTAGGTCCGCCTGTCTTTCCGACGGACTTTCGCCAGACTTTCGCCGGAATTACGGCGGACTTTCAGAATGAACGGACTTGCCCACACACTGCCAAGTCCGTTCATTTTGAACGTGACTCGGGTACGACGGGACTAGAAAAGGAAGTCAATCTCGCCGCTTTTATCGGCGAGATTGACACCTTGCAAGCCCCGTCGTGGGGCATCCTAGGCCCTTAGGTCTGGCATGGATTTTAAGGGGAACCCCCTATGCCGAAAAATCGGCGTAGGGTCCCCCCCAAAGTCCATACCAGACCCCGATCCAAGCACGCAGCCCGGCCGGTCACGAAAGGGGGTGGGGACGAGCAAGTGCCCCCCCTGAACCGTACCAGGCCACATGCCCTCAACATGGGGGGGTGGGTGCTTTGGGGGAGGGGGGCGCCCTGCGGGGCCCCCCCACCCCAAAGCACCTTGTCCCCATGTTGATGAGGACAAGGGCCTCTTCCTGACAACCCTGGCCGTTGGTTGTCGGGGTCTTCGGGAGGGGGGGCTTATCGGAATCTGGGAGCCCCCTATAATAAGAGGACCCCCAGATCCCAGCTCCCCACCCTATGTGAATCAGTATGGGGTACATGGTACCCCTACCCATTCAACTAGGGAAAAAGTGTCAATAATAAAACACACTACACAGGTTTTTCAAGTAATTTATTAGACAGGTCCGGGGGGGTCTTCTTCCGGCTTCGGGGGTCTTCTTCCGGCTTCGGGGGTCCCTCCGGTTCCTCTTCTCCCGGTGTCCGGTTGGTTCTTTTCCGCTCTCTCTGTCCTCGTCTCCCGGTGTTCCAGTTCTTCGGCCGGCTCCTCCGCTGTCTTAATGCCGCTCTCTTGCCAGCGGAGGTCCGGACTTCTGGGCTTCTGGGCTTCTGGTCCTCTTCTATTCTTCCCATGTTGACACGACGCTCTCTCCGTCTGGAATGGTCTCTGAGAGCTCCGATGTGACTTATATAGGCGGAGACCCCGCCCCCTTATGCCATCACAGTCCCCGGGCATGCTGGGACTGTGACGTTTTAGGGGGCGTGGTCAACATCACCCGGTGAGAGAGCGTCGTGTCAACATGGGAAGAAGAGAAGAGGACCAGAAGCCCAGAAGTCCGGACCTCCGCTGGCAAGAGAGCGGCATGAAGACAGCGGAGGAGCCGGCCGAAGAACTGGAACACCAGGAGACGAGGACAGAGAGAGTGGAGAAGAACCAACCGGACGCCGGGAGAAGAGGAACCGGAGGGACCCCCGAAGCCGGAAGAAGACCCCCGAAGCCGGAAGAAGACCCCCCCGGAGCTGTCTAATAAATTACTTCAAATACCTGTGTAGTGTTTTTTATTATTGACACTTTTTCCCTAGGTGAATGGGTAGGGGTACCATGTACCCCATACTCATTCACATAGGGTGGGGGGCCGGGATCTGGGGGCCCTCTTATTATAGGGGCTCCCAGATTCCGATAAGCCCCCGCCCGCAGACCCCGACAACCAACGGCCAGGGTTGTCGGGAAGAGGCCCTTGTCCTCATCAACATGGGGACAAGGTGCTTTGGGGTGGGGGGGCCCTGCGGGGCACCCCCCCTCCCCCAAAGCACCCACCCCCCCATGTTGAGGGCATGCGGCCTGGTACGGTTCTGGAGGGGGGGCGCTCGCTCGTCCCCACCCCCTTTCCTGAGCGGCCGGGCTGCATGCTCGGATCGGGGTCTGGTATGCATTCTGGGGGGGACCCCACGCCGAGTTTTCGGCGTAGGGGGTTCCCCTTAAAATCCATGCCAGACCTAGGGGGCTGGGATGTCCCGCACTCGCTGCAATAGGAAAATTTGTTTTTCCTATTGCAGCGAGCGCGAGATGCAGTAATCTGCCCTTGCGTCGTATCTGGTCCGTCGGACCAGCATACAGACGCATGCAGACGAACGGGTTTTCCGGTAGAAACTGAGTCCGGCGGACTAAGATTTAAAGCATGCTTTAAATCTAGGTACGGCGGACTTTTGGGGAAAAAATGTCCGCCGGAGCCTACACACGGTCGGATTGTGCGGCGGACTCTGGTCCGCCGGACCAAGTATGCCGGAAAGTCCGACCGTGTGTACGCGGCATTACTGTTGCCTTTCTATCATCTCAAACCAGTCTGCCCATTCTCCTCTGACCTATAGCATCAACAAGGCATTTCCCTCCACACAACTGCTGCTTACTGGATATTTTCTCTTCTTCGGACCATTCTCTGTAAACCCGAGAGATGGTTGTGTGTGAAAATCCCAGTAGATCAGCAGTTTTTGAAATACTCAGACCAGCCCGTCTGGCACCAACAACCATGCCAAGTTCAAAGTCACTTAAATCCCCTTTCTTCCCCATTCTGATACTCGGTTTGGACTTCAGCAAGTTCTCTTCACCACGTCTAGATGCTTAAATGCATGTGATTGGCTGATTAGCAGTTTGTGTTACCAAGCAATTGAACAGGTGTACCTAATAAAGTGGCCAGTGAGTATATAAAGTATATGAATACAGTATATATCCATACTACTTCCATACCGGATGTAGACTCTTTTCCCGACTTTATTCATTCCTGGGAAATGTCCCGAGAAATCCACTTTTTCCTGGCTTTTTCAGTCGGCCGCCATTTTTGAGAAGACCAGAAGTGGAGTGAAGCTGGATGGCTATAATAGAAATTGAGCTGCTGCTGCCCCGCCCCCCCGCGCTCCGCCCCGCTCAGAGTTCACCTGATGCAAGGACAGACTCTGCTGGGACACCTAATGCAAGGACGGACTCTGCTGGGACACGTGATGCAAGGACGGACTCTGCTGGGACACCTGATGCAAGGACGGACTTTGCTGGGGGCACCTAATGCAAGGACGGACGGAGGGTTGGTGGCAGGCGACGTGGCAGGTGACACGCTCAGGGATCCCACTGATTCAGCATTATGGTGAGTTGAATGATTTCATTTTATATTACAATGTAATAATAGACATAATGCACTTCAATCATCCTGACACCATAACAACCTTTGTGCCGGGATGATTGAAGTGCTAACACCAGGTGTTTGGAGTATCTTTATCTGCTGATTGTTAAACTTTCTAGAATACACATATTTCCATTGTTGTGTAGGATCTGGGGCTGCTGTCCCTCCATCCCTCTCCCCCCCTTTCCCTCTACATCCCTCATTCACCTCAGACACTAACCACACCCCCTTTGAGCCATGCCCATTTAAGACACACCCACTATTTTGTGTAAGCCACACCCATTTTCCGTGCTCCACATTTTTACTTTTCCCCTGTGCCACGCCCACAAATGCATGCCCAGCCCCCTAATTATAACAAGACTCCCCCTACAGCCAAAAAAGTGTCCCTAAATTTTTTTTTACAATGTTGGCAACTATGTATATCCCCTCCAAGAGGGAGGATCTGACACACCTGCAGGGTAAGTATGTCATACATGACCTGACCCCCACACCATCAGCCAGAGAAATAAAAAAGCAACAGTAGCACCAACATAAATAACATATGCAAAACATACTGTAATATAACCATACCATTCAGTAGCTATCTATATATACAATTGTGTTGGGAGTTTAAGGAGGGACAGCTGACAATGCTTTTAGGGACAGAGAGAGTTTTCATCTGGCCGCTGATAGATCCAATGTGAGTCTGGAAGGCTCCTATTGGTGAAAGTAGAATAACCCTTTCATAACTAAGCCTATTTTTGACATTTGGTGTTTACAAGTTAAAATTCACATTTTTTGCTAGAAAATTACTTAGAGCCCCCAAACATTATATATATATATATTTTTTAGCAGAGAATCTAGAGAATAAAATGGCGATTGTTGGAATATTTTATGTCACACGTTAATTGTGCAGTGGTGTTTTAAACGCAACTTTTTGGGGAAAGAGACACTTTCATGAATTTTAAAAAACCAAACAGTAAAGTTAGCCCAATTTTTTTATATAATGTGAAAGATGATGTTACGCCGAGTAAATAGATACCAAACATGTCATGCTTTATAATTGCACGCACTCGTGGAATGGCGACAAACTACAGTACCTAAGAAACTCCATAAGCGACGCTTTAAATTTATTTTACAGTTACCATGTTATAGTTACAGAGGAGGTCTAGTACTAGAATTATTGCTCTCACTCTGACGATCGCGGTGATACCTCACATGTGTGATTTGAACACCATTTACATATGTGGGTGCGACTTCCGTATGCGTTTTCTTTGCTGCGCGAGCTCGCGGGGACGGGGGAGCTTTAAAACATTTTTTTTTCTTATTTATTTTATTTATTTTTATATTAATAAATTGTGTTTTTTTAAATTTTATTCCTTGTGACAGTAATAGGTGGTGACAGGTACTCTTTATGGAGAGATCCCTCCTTTGCACTTCAAAGTATCCAGATCACCATTTTTGGTGATTCTGAATACTGTATATTTTTTTAAAACCAGCGCCATTGGCAGCTGAGTAAACGGGAAGTGACGTCATGATGTCGCTTCCGTGTTTCCAATTAGGAGGCTGGAACGAAGCCGCCAACAGCTTCGTTCCAGACTGTCACTAGCCACCGGAGGCGGCGGATTGGTCATCGGTCCTCCCGATGGAAGGGGTGGCCCGGTAAGAGCGGCTGGAGGGGGGGACGTCCCCTCCCGATCCTCTGGTATAACAGCCGAGCGGCTTTTAGCTGCATCGGTTGTTATACCTGGAAAGCCGATCGCCGGCTCTAAAAAACAGTACTGGGATGATGCCTGCAGCTGCGGGCATCATCCCAGTATAACCCCCGAAAGCCGAGTACGCACATCTATGTACGCACGGCGGGAAGGGGATAAGCTATACGGGCACAATGTCACAAAAATGACATCTGTCGGATTCTGTTCGTAGATCCCCTGCTGATCACACGGGATAGTGCCAGTGTCTGACCCCTGTTGTCATATAATATAGTCTCTAAAATATTTTTAAAAATTATTTGTAAATCCCTTTTGTAGAAGAATATACAGCATTACATAGGATTTCTTTGTCGTTAGAAAGATTGAGGTTTGCAGCATTTATACTTTATGCTCTTTTAACTAACAGAAGAGGTAGGGAGCCACACACCGGTAATCAGCCTGGTCACGGAATATGAGAAATCTGATGAAGCCTGTGGGAAGGGGAAATGTGTCAGAGGGGCATGGCTTCTAGAGGAGACAAGTTAAAGTCGATTTCTCATATTCCAGCGGATGCCAAACTTTCTAAACAAAGGGCTAGTTTACTGTCCTTCAGCCTGTAGGGGTGCTGGACTCTGGCCATCAGGAGTACAAAATGTCCCAGCATTAGTGGGAGTAAACAATCCCCCATGATTGGTGTCAGTGGAAGGATTTGTGCCCCATGATTGGTGTCATTGCGAGGAATTGTGCCACATCGTTGGTGTCATTGCGAGGAATTGTGCCCCATCCTTGGTGTCATTGGGAGGAATTGTGCCCCATCCTTGGTGTTAGTGGTAGGAATTGTGCCACATCGTTGGTGTCATTGGGAGGAATTGTGCCCCATCATTGGTGTCAGTGGGAGGAATTGTGCTCCATTGTTGGTGTAATTGGGAGGAATTGTGCCCCATCCTTGGTGTCGTTGATAGGAATTGTGCCCCATCCTTGGTGTCATTGCGAGGAATTGTGCCCCATCCTTGGTGTCGTTGATAGGAATTGTGCCCCATCGTTGCTGTCACTGGGAGGAATTATGCCCCTTTGTTGCTGTCATTGGTGAGAATTGTGCCCCATCATTGGTGTCATTGGGAGGCATTGTGCCCAATCATTGGTGTCATTGGGAGGCATTGTGCCCCATCATTGGTGTCATTGGGAGGAATTGTGCCCCATAATTTGTGTCATTGGGACATATTGTTGGTGTCATTGGGAGGAACTGTGCCCCATTATTGATGTCATTGGTAGGAATTGTGCCCCATCGTTGGTGTCTTTGGGAGGAACTGTACCTTTCATTGGTGTCAGTGAATAAAATAGTGCCCCAAGGGCTGGATAAAAGCAAGCAGAGGGCCACATCTGGCCACCGGTCCCCAGTTTGGAGACCACTGTCATATTCCATACCTGGGCTGATTACCTGTGTGAGGCTCCCTTAATCTTCCGTATCTGTTTGTTTCTGTGGGCTGGGCAAGCACCCGACACCATTGGCATCACTAGGTGGATGCGTGTCAGCACTTGGAGTGGCGCTTTTTGTTTGTTTTTATACTCTTTTAGTTTATAATAATTGTGTTCATGTGATCTTTGTTTTTTTGTGTAAAGACTCTTACCTAATACTTGTAATGTAATTGCACCAGTTGGAGTTCCTCTTTCATTTACAATCTCACAAGTATATTTTCCTTCATCAGAAAGTGTGATGTTCTTGATGGTGAGGGTCACCCTTTGTGTGCCAATGTCCTGGTCTGTGCCTTTACTGCAGTTATTGTATGTATTGTTTCCCTTTATTATGAATGACACGAGGCAAGGTGGCTTATACACAGGATGGACCTTCCAAGTAGACATGATAAATTCATTTCCCCGCTCATTTGCGCAGTTTAGAGTAGCCGTGCTTCCCGCAGAAACTACTCTGACATCTAGAAAAGAAATACAAGTACATGGAGTAAATTTAGCATACCAGTACACGTATCAGAACTTTTTTAAATAAGAAAGAGGATCTATTTGAATGTTTTTTTTAAAGCGCATTTCTACTTTTGAGGCCAAACTGGGATAATACTTACTTTACAGTATACCGTATTTGTTGCATGTTCCCATTAACATAGCATGACTTTCCGCCCAGCTGTTCCATTTATAAAAGGTGGTACTACCATAATTGAAACCCAGGACCCTGCATTCACCATATCTGGTCTCCCCAGGACCCTGCATTCACTATATCTGATCTCCCCAGGACCCTGCATTCACTATATCTAGTCTCCCAAGGACCCAGCATTCACTATATCTGGTCTCCCCAGGACCCTGCATTCACTATATCTGGTCTCCCCAGGACCCTGCATTCACTATATCTGATCTCCCCAGGACCCTGCATTCACTATATCTGATCTCCCCAGGACCCTGAATTCACTATATCTGGTCTCCCAAGGACCCTGCATTCACTATATCTGGACTTCCCAGGACCCTGAATTCACTATACCTGGTCTCCCAAGGACCCTGCATTCACTATATCTGATCTGCCCAGGACCCTGCATTCACTATATCTGGTCTCCCCAGGACCCTGAATTCACTATATCTGGTCTCCCCAGGACCCTGCATTCACTATATCTGGACTCCCCAGGACCCTGAATTCACTATACCTGGTCTCCCCAGGACCCTGAATTCACTATACCTGATCTCCCCAGGACCCTGCATTCACTATATCTGGTCTCCCCAGGACCCTGCATTCACTATATCTGATCTCCCCAGGACCCTGCATTCACTATATCTGATCTCCCCAGGACCCTGAATTCACTATATCTGGTCTCCCGAGGACCCTGCATTCACTATATCTGATCTGCCCAGGACCCTGCATTCACTATATCTGGTCTCCCCAGGACCCTGAATTCACTATATCTGGTCTCCCAAGGACCCTGCATTCACTATATCTGGTCTCCCAAGGACCCTGCATTCACTATATCTGGTCTCCCCAGGACCCTGAATTCACTATATCTGGTCTCCCCAGGACCCTGCATTCACTATATCTGGTCTCCCAAGGACCCTGCATTCACTATATCTGATCTCCCCAGGACCCTGCATTCACTATATCTGGTCTCCCCAGGACCCTGCATTCACTATATCTGGTCTCCCCAGGACCCTGCATTCACTATATCTGGTCTCCCCAGGAGCCTGCATTCACTATATCTGGTCTCCCAAGGACCCTGCATTCACTATATCTGGTCTCCCAAGGACCCTGCATTCACTATATCTGATCTCCCCAGGAGCCTGCATTCACTATATCTGGTCTCCCCAGGAGCCTGCATTCACTATATCTGGTCTCCCAAGGACCCTGCATCCACTATATCTGGTCTCCCCAGGACCCTGCATTTACTATATCTGGTCTCCGAAGGACCCTACATTCGCTATATCTGATCTCCCACAGTACACAGAACATGTAAATGCAATTATTTTAGTAAATATAAACTGCTAAACACCTTTTCTCATCAGCAGTATATAGCCATCTTGTGACTTCTATCAGTGTCTGGTTAAAGCTTGTAGAAGAAGTTTTCATTCTCCCCTGATTGTCCTATGAAGCTGCAGGACCCCTGAACCTCTGTCTGGACAGTGCTGATTGGCCCTGTGCTGATCACATGCAATCTCCCAGGAAAAAAAAAAAACTCTCTAGCAATACACACCAAACTGAGCATGTGTAGAGTGCACTCCAAGGCTCTGTAATATCAGGAGATGGTTTGTGGACTGTGGAAGAAGGGGAGGATCAGAAAAGACAGGATCAATCAGCCTTTTTACTTCGTGCAAAGGATTAGCCCCTTAGGTTCCACAGTGAGTATAACAAGCATGCTTTACTGCATATACAGAATGATTTTACTATTATGGGTTTAGTAACACTTTAAGTCTGTACTGTACTGGTAGATCTCAATATTAGTTGTAAACTAGATGAGCACACCATCTGGCCTATTGGAGGGTTAAAGGATAGGGCTATACATTGTATGTTATTCTGCTTAAAAATAAACAAAAACTGTCCCCTAACTGCATGTTAAAAGCTGTTCTGAACAATGCAACCTGTCTTTAGAGTCCTATATATAAATCTGCCCCAAAGAGGCAGCTAGAAAGGTAATTATTTTTTAAATCATTTTAGGCATGTTAGGTGAATGAGAACACATAACAAACATAGAGTGTGCTTTCCCAAATTTGAAACAAAAGTGGAAATACAATTTAAAGGTAAACCCATTTCAAACATAAAGGGTTGATTTACTAAAGAGGATTTGCACTTTGCAAGGAAAATTTCGCTAGAGCTTTGTGATTGTGGTGTCCAATTGCTTGCAACAAAAAAAAGGTTTTGCTTGCACATGATTGGATGATGGAATTCAGCAGAACTTTATCTCATTCGGTAAGCTCTGGAGAAAATTCCCTTGCGAAGTAAACAGTCTATTTGCCTTTTGTAAATCAACCCCAAAGTCTTATGCCCCGTACACACGGTCAGATTTTCCGATGGAAAATGTGTGATAGGACCTTGTTGTCGGAAATTTCGACCGTGTGTGGGCTCCATCACACATTTTCCATCGGAATTTCCAACACACAAAGTTTGAGAGCTTGCTATAAAATTTTCTGACAACAAAATCCGTTGTCGGAAATTCTGATCGTGTGTACACAATTTCGACGGACAAAGTGCCACGCATGCTCAGAATAAATAAAGAGATGAAAGCTATTGGCTACTGCCCCGTTTATAGTCCCGACGTACGTGTTTTACGTCACCGCGTTCAGAACGATCGGATTTTCCGACAACTTTGTGCGACCGTGTGTATGCAAGACAAGTTTGAGCCAACACCCGTCAGAAAAAATCCATGGATTTTGTTGTCGCAATGTCCGATCAATGTACGATCGTGTGTACAGGGCATTAGGCTACTTTCACACTGAGGTGCTTTACAGGCGCTACAGCGCTAAAAATAGCGCCTGTAAAGCGCCTCTCCTTTGTCTCCAGTGTGAAAGCCCGAGGGCTTTCACACTGGAGTGGTGCGCTTGAAGGACGGTCAAAAAAGTCCTGCAAGTCGCATCTTTGCAGTGCTATAGGAGCGGTGTATTCACTGCTCCTAAAGCGCCTCTTCCCATTGAAAACAATGGGGCAGTGCTGCAAACCCACCGGCAAAGCGCCGCTGCAGCAGCGCATTGCGGGCGGTTTTAACCCTTTATCGGCCGCTAGCGGGGGTTAAAACTGCCCTGCTAGTGGCCAAATAGCACCGCTAAAACGGCGGTAAAGCTTTACCGCTGCTGCCCACAACGCCCAGTCTGAAAGTAGCCTTAAGCTGGATTCACACCTATGCAAATTAAGGCTCGATTCACATCTATGAATGTTGCTTTCGAGCGTCTCTGCAGTGCTTTTTGCGGTGCTTGCCGCGTTTTTGAACATGCGTTTTTGCAGCGTTTTTGCAGCGTTTTGCGTTTTTTTTTTTTTTAGTTTTTTTTAATACTGTATACAGTGTAAAAAAAGAAAGAAAGAAAAAAACGTGTTAACGCGGCAAAAACGTGGTACTTGCGTTTTGGATGCGGGTCCATTGAATTCTATTACATGCAAAACGCTGCATTTTGCATGAAAAAAGTCCCGGACCCTTTCCAAAAACGCAGAGGCACAAAAATGCATTGATGTAAACATGTACCATAGGAACCCATGTTAAAAAATTCCCAAGTATTTCTGCAAAATGCAAAATGCATCAAAAAACGCATTAGTCTGAATAGAGCCTTATTGCTTTTTGCATTTTGCAGATTTGCACTGCAGTCCATTTAACATGGTTTCCTATGGAACACGTTCTGTATTGCAAATCAGCAAAATGCAAAAAGCACTAAAAATGCATCGGTGTGAATCCAACCTAAGGCCTGGTTCACACCTATGCAGGTTGCAGTTGATGCATATTTCAGCTGCATTTTGCATTTTTCAATACACATTTTTGATCCATTGAAGTCTATGGAACCAAAAACCAGAAATAGGGTCCCTGGCCCTTTCCATAAAATGCACAGATGTGAACATGACCCATAGGAAACCATGTTAAATGGACTGTAGTGTGTTTCTGCAAAACTGAAAATGCACTAAAAAATGCATAGGTGTAAACCGGGCCCACACAAATCTAGACAACAATATAAAGGTGCATGTCCATCGATACAAGTCCTTTTTGTGAGGTAGTGCACAATATCCCTACATCCTTAGTGGTGATTATTCATAATATAGGTGACAATCTTTCTCCCACATCACCTCCGTGCTCTCTAGCCTCTAACCTCAGGTAAGTAATAAATCAGCATAACCTATGGTTCCTTGGACGGTGTAGTGGCGTGTACTCACCTCTTGGGACCCTCTATAGTTGTTTCCGATGATCTGCTCTGATCTGTTGTCTCTGTTTTCTCCAAGGGGGTTCCCTCTAATGTCCTCTCAAAGGGGTAAATATAAAGGAAGAAGAGCGCTCTTGTAGTGTAGTAACTTATGCCCTGTACACACGAGCGGACTTTTCGACCGGACTGGTCCGACGGACCGAATCCGGCGGACAATCCGACCGTGTGTAGGCTTCATTGGACCTTCAGTGGACTGTTTCTGTCGAAAATCTAAAGGACTTTAGATTTGGAACATGTTTCAAATCTTTACGTCGGAAGTCCGCCGGACCCAGTTCCTATCGAGAAATCCGCTCGTCTGTATGCTAGTCCGACGGACGAAAACCAACGCTAGGGCAGCTATTGGCTACTGGCTATGAACTTCCTTAGTTTAGTCCGGTCCTACGTCATCACGTACGAATCCATCAGACTTTGGTGTGATCGTGTGTAGGCAAGTCCGTTCGTTCGAAAGTCTGTCGGAAGTCTGACGAAAGTCCGTCGGAAAGACTGTCGGACCTTTGTTGCCGAAAAGTCCGCCCGTGTGTACAGGGCATAAGAATGAATTTATTAGAATCATAACATCATACAGTGCACTCATATTAAAAAGCTGAGTAACGGCGTATATCCACGAGCTCCGAGGTCGTTCCACAATCGCGTCACTTTCGGTATACCGGAAGTGACGTGATTGTGGAACGAGCTCGGAGCTCATGGATATACGTCGTGACTCGGCTTTTTAATGTGAGTGCACTGTATGATGGACTGGCCAAGCATGTCTCCAGACCTAAACCCTATTGAGCATCTGTGGGGCATCCTCAAATGGAAGGAGGAGGAGCGCAAGGTCTCTAACATCCACCAGCTCTGTGATGTCCTCATGGAGGAGTGGAAGAGGACTCCAGTGACAACCTGTGAAGCTCTGGTGAACTCCATGCCCAAGAGGGGTTAAGGCAGTGCTGGAAAATAATGGTGGTCACACAAAATATTGACACTTTGGGCCCAATTGGGACATTTTCACTTAGGGGTGTACTCACTTTTGTTGCCGGCGGTTTAGACATTAATGGCTGTGTGTTGAGTTATTTTGAGGGGACAGCAAATTTACACTGTTATACTGTACACTCACTACTTTACATTGTAGCAAAGTGTCATTTCTTCAGTGTTGTCACATGAAAAGATGGAATAAAATATTTACAAAAATGTGAGGGGTGTACTCACTTTTGTGAGATACTGTAACTGTCAGCGCCTCACTACTCTCTAACAATTTATTTATGAATAGTCAAGTATAAGCTATTTAAAGCGGAGCTCCGCTGAAATTTTTTTTTTAAAGTCAGCAGCTATAAATACTGCAGCTGCTGACTTTTAAAACATGGACACTTACCTGTCCAGGGCGCCCGCGATGTCGGCACCCGAGGCCGAACCGTCTCTCGGTCCTCGGGTGCTGCCGCCTCCATCTTCGGTAAGGGAATCAGGAAGTGAAGGCTTGCGGCTTCACTTCCCGGTTCCCTACTGCGCATGCGCGAGTCGCGCAGCGCAATACGGATGGTCCCTGCTGTCTCTGGGACCCGAAGTGGCGTAAATAACTGCAGATTCTGCGGCTATCTATGCCGGAAGTGGGTACAGATACCTGTAATATACAGGTATCTGCACCCCCCTCCCCCCTGAAAGGTGCCAACTGTGACACCGGAGGGGGGGAGGAATCTGATGAGTGGAAGTTCCACTTTCGGGTGGAACTCCATTTTAAGTGAAGGCGGCAGGCTTGCTATACATTTTTTTACCCCACACACAGAGTGCTAGCGCAAGAGTAACACATATAACAAATATCAAAGTTTTTATCTTGTTTGTGTCTTATTTTACACGTATATGCCTTTAAATTGTTGTATTATATCTCTTTTGTACTCTAGATTTACAATATTTTTTTACAAAAAGCTTGAAATAAACGACAAAGGATTAGTATTTAATAGTATCTATTAGGGTTACACCGATACCTATACTAGTGCCGATACCTGAGCATTTGCAGGAGTACTTGTACTCCTGCAAATGCTCCAATGCTTGACCCGATACCTGGCAGGAGGCCAGTAGACCCAGCATCCTCAGCATAGCAGCCTCACAGATGATCGGTGAGGCGGTGGGGGCAGTTGCAAGCACCGATCTCCCTGTATAGATTTTCTGACAGCCACTTCTCCTCCTCTCCCGCGTAAAGGAGATCTGTGCTTGTAACTGCCCCCACCGCCGCACTGATCATCCCCAATTGTCCTTCCTGCTCCCCGGGTCCTCCGGTCCCCCCTCATTCTGGATCTGTCAGGATGGAGAGCAGAGGAAGGAGGCGGTAAAGCTGTAATTTACCGGCTCCTTCCTTTTCCGAATGCACAGAGTCAGTGATCACTGACTGTCCATTCATAACTGAGCATCGTAAACTGTATTTACTCTGCTTCAGTTTAAGAATGGGGAGGAGCCTCTGTTTCCTATCCATTCATCTTCAGTGCAGAGAAAGGGACTGGGGAGTCAGTGTCCTCAGTCCTTTTCCCTGTCTAAAAGGGGAGATGTCAGGGGTCTGTTTAGAACCCTGATATCTCACCAAAGCCCCCCAACAGGGTTGATAAAAAAAGGAAACATTGTAATAAATAAATATTTAAAAGTAAAATTGTAAAAATAATAAAAAAAAATATAAAAAAAAAACACTGACACTGTTCACTACCCCCCCCCCCCCCCCCAACAAAGAAAAAAAACAATTGTAAACAAAAATTTAAAAAAAATGTAAAAAATGAAATTGTAAAATAAATAAAATAAAAAACTACTGGCACAGTCTATGCCTCATCAGTGCCCATCAGTGCTGCATATTAGTGCCACTGTCATACGGAAAAAAAAAAAAAAGTATCGGTGAGTACTTGAATAAAAGTCCGAAAAAAGTCATATCCTTGCACACCTAGTATCTATGCACAGCAGATGCTGCGTGACTGAGATTTGCATAGCTCCCAAAGCTGAGAAGGACACTTGATCATGTAAAATAGATACTAGAGCACCACCTACCGTTTCAAAAAAAGAACACAAAATATTAAACTTTAACTGAAGCCACAACTTTTTTCTAATTTTACAGAAAATGCGGAAGACCTAGAACCTCATTTTTACTTGTGCTCTCACAAGGAAGTTTCACATTCTGTTCTGGTGAATGCTGTCAATAGGGCAGAAAGTGAGGGGAGAACTAGAATTTACTGGAACTAAAGTAGAAGGGAAATGCTACATTGAGGTTTTGGGTTTTGACAGCCATCAAAGGGGGAATTAAGACTCAATTTAGAGAGATTTCCTCTAACTTTCTGTTGAGCCACAGGAACAGGAAGCAAGGGCAATCTGGCTCAATGGGGACACTCACAGCGTTAAAAACCCCTAATAGGAGTTCTTTATCTTCTCCCAAAGCATGAAAAAATAGTTTGAATTTGAACTGAAATTTAATACAGAACAGAGCATTCTCGAGTTCTGCTTTATCAGGGAAGCAAATGCCGCATCTAAGGGAGCCTCTCACCCTTGACTCTTTGCCCCAAGTAGCTAATTGAGCTTATATAAATTCCCTTATTCTCTCCTAAAGCCGCGTACACATGAGCGGACTTTTCCACCGGACTGGTCTGACGGACCGAGTCCGGCGGACAATTCGACCGTTTGTGGGCTTCATCGGACCTGCAGCTGACTTTTACGGTCAAAAATCTGATGGACTTTAGATATGGAACATGCTTCAAATCTTTCCGACGGACTCGAGTCCGGTCGAAAAATCCGCTCGTCTGTATGCTAGTCCGACAGGCAAAAAACGACGCTAGGGCAGCTATTGGCTACTGGCTATCAACTTACTTATTTTAGTCCGGTCGTACATCATCACGTACGAATCCATCGGACTTTGGTGTGATCGTGTGTAGGCAAGTCCGGTCATTAGAAAGTCCATCGAAAGTCCGTCATAACTCCGTCGAAAGTCCGTCGGAAAGACCGTCGGACCTTTGATGTCAAAAAGTCCGACCGTGTGTACACGGCATAACAGTGACTGCACCAGCTGGAGTAGTCAACTAAACAAAGACTGCCAACAATCATGCAGACAGGGCAAGGATGTTTTATTAGAATGCCAAATCTGAAAATTAAGTGACATGGGTAAAACAATATTTTATAAATATTTATTAAAAAATACATACATATATATATATATATATATATATATAATATATATATATATATATATATATATATATTTATGTATATATATATATATTTATTTATTTATTGGGACACCCCTCCAAATCATTGGATTCAGGTGTTCCAATCACCTCCATGTCCACAGGTGTATATAATACAGCATCTAGGCATGCAGACTGCTTCTGCTAACGTTTGTGAAAGAATGGGTCCCTCTCAGGAGCTCAGTGAATTCAGGCTTGGTACTGTGATAGGTTGCTACCTGTGCAATAGGTCCATCTGTGAAATTTCCTTGCTACTAAATATACAACAGTCAACTGTTAGTGGTATTATATAACAAAGTGGAAGCAACTGGGACAACAGCAACTCAGCCACGAAGTGGTAGACCATGTAAAATGATAGAGCGGGGTCAGCGCATGCTGAAGCGTACATTGCGCAGAAGTCACCAACTGTTTGCAGAGTCAATAGCTACAGACCTCCAAACTTCATGTGGCCTTCAGATTAGCACAACAACAGTGCATAGAGAGCTTCATGGAATGGGTTTCAATGGCCGAGCAGCTGCATCCAAGCCTTACATCACCAAGTGCAATGCAAAGCATTGGATGGTGGTGGTGGTGGACTCTAGAACAGTGGAGATGTGTTCTCTGGAGTGGCGAATCACGCTTCTCTGTCTGGCAATCCGATGAACGTGTCTGAGTTTGGTGGTTGCCAGCAGAACGGTACTTGTCTGCCTTCATTGTGCCAAGTGTAAAGTTTGGTGGCGGGGGAATATTGTGTGGGGTTGTTTTTCAGGGGTTGGGCTGCACCCCTTAGTTCCAGTGAAGGGAACTCTTAAGGCATCAGCATACCAAGACATTTTGGATAATTTAATGCTCCCAACTTTGTGGGAACAGTTTGGGGAGGGCCCCTTCCTGTTCCAACATGACTGAAGACCAGTGCACAAAGCAAGGTCCATAAAGACATGGATGAGCGAGTTTGGGGTGGAGGAACTTGAGTGGCCTGCACAGAGTCTTGATCTCAACCCGATAGAACACCTTTGGGACGAAGTAGAGCGGAGACTGTGAGCTAGGCCTTCTCGTCCAACATCAGTGCCTGACCTCACAAATATGCTTCTGGAAGAATGGTCAAACATTCCCATAGACACACTCCTAAACCTTGTGGACAGCCTTCCCAGAAGGAGCTGTTATAGTGGCAAAGGGTGGGCCAACTCAATAGTGAACACTATGGACTAATACTGGGATGTCATTAACCACTTCCCACCCGCAGTATGTCATATGATGTCCTGGGCTTTGAGTGGGGATATATGAATGATGCCTGCAGCTGCAGGCATTATTCAAATATAATCTTTTTCCACCAGCGATTCCCTGCACGGGAATGTTTACATTCCTTGCAATAGGAATAAAAGTGATCAAAATGTTTTAAAGTGCCCCTGTCCCCACATGCTTGCACGCAGAAGTGAACGCATATGTACGTTGTGTCCACATATGTAAAAGGCACTCAATCCACACATGTAAGGTATCGCCAGGAACATTAGAACGAGAACAACAATTCTATCCCAAGACCTCCTCTGTAGCTCTAATCTGGTAACCTGTAAAGAATTTTAGAGTGTTGCCTATGGAGAGTTTTAAGCACTGAAGTTTTAGCGCCATTCCACGAGTGTGCGCAATTTTAAAGCGTGACATGTTATGTATCTATATACTGGGCGTAACATCATCTTTCACATTATACAAAAAATTGGGCTAAGTTTAGTGTTTTTTTTTTTTTAATTCATGAAACGTTTGCTGTGCAATTACCATGTCACATAAGAAGTTGCAACAACTGCCATTTTATTCCCTAGGGTCTCTGCTAAAAAAAAACATATATAATGTTTTGGGGTTCTGAGTAATATTCTAGCAAAAAAAAAATATGATTTTTACATGTAGGAGCGGAGTGCCAGAATTGGCCCGGATGGGAAGTGGTTAAAGGCCATGTGCGTGTAAAGGCAGGTGCCCCAATACTTTTAGTAATATAGTGTATATGTAAGATTTTAAACTCTTTAAAAAAAATAAACCAAAAACCACTACACATTTAAACATGGGTGAAATCACACCACAGGACCATTAGAATATTGCACTGTTTTTCTTCTAAAGGGTCTAGATAGTAAATTCAATTTCAAGAACTTGCCTTGGGTTTGATTCATATGCTTTCTTTCACCAGAGTGGCAGGCATGTGAAGACAACGAAAATAGGTCAGCAATGCAACCTACATATTTCTCTGTATAGGTTTCCTTTGAGTTGAGTTTTATCTTTGTTTGCTTGTCACGTAAAGTTTCCTGTGTGACACGGCTGGGTAAAGTACGAGTTGTGGAGTACTGACTCATTCTATACAATGGGATTCCCCAACTATAGGTAGTAAAGTTATTGCTTCATCACGGTATATTTAGTCCCTATATTTGTCTTTCACCTGTGTTTAATGGTTGTAATTTTGCTTTTTGTTTTATAACAGACTCTGCAGAAGACATACAGTATATTTGCATATAGTACAGAAGCACCATTGGCCCACCTAGTGAAAAAATGTCTGATAGCATTTTCACTTTTTGAGTGGCATCCAGGATCTTGTTCACCAAACACTCAGGGACATCTGTCCAGCCCATGTCATATTTGCATTCTTGACGCTAGTGACAAATTACAAGCATCAGGATCACTATGACATTTTCTCTGTGTATCTATGGAATGTTCCCCCGCTGTGCTGGACAGTTAAATAAGACATCCACCATAACAGTGCTATAATGAACAGACCACTGAAATACAACCTCACCAGAGTTGACCGGGATGCAGTTCTGGGATCAAAGCATTGTTATGCACCCTGCCGACAAAGGGGGTTCTATTATCTTACAGAACTTATCTGATGACCATCAAGAATTACTTACGCAACTCTAGGTCAAACATACCTATTCTGTACACCCAAATGACCCAACTTGGCGATTCAAGTCGGAAGTGACGAAACGCGTCAGAGCGTGATCTCCACATTAGCCGGAAGTGACATTTGCGGGTCACCGACAGCTGGGAACACCTGGAAGCAGCCAAGCGCGGCGGTCCTTTTGACGCTGATGTCTCCCTGTAACTGGCGATTGGTGGCAACGCTACGGTTTGCTTTTAATGCTTCATTAATTTCTTTATCTTCTACGTATAACCTGTAAGGGGGTCTGTTTGGTTTCAATAAAGTAAATCAAAACGGGATTATGCTATGTGATTTTTTTTTTATCTTCTCACATGATCCTGGTTTATTGGAGCTGCCCATACCTAATAGAAATACTAGCAGAGTCAGTGGATATTCCCGAGAAGTGGCAACAAAAAGATATACTTGTAATACTTGATTTTATCAGATTTCTGGTGAGTTTAACGCCAAAGGGGCGAGTTTCTTTTCACGTGGTGACAAGCCTGGGTCTGTGGTGTAGGAATTTATGAACTTTCATCACCTATAAGAAAATCTGATTCATTCACTTGAAACCACTTCATGGGACTCTTTCTTTTACTTGTATGAGGAATTGTATAAGAGCGTGTCATAAGTATATAGACTGACGTGAGCGCTGCTATGGTGGTTTAAAGTCACATGATATTTTGGACTGTTTTAACTGCAATTTGTTTTGGATGAAAGCTTATAGTCGATGACAAGCTTCGTGAATGCTTCTTTCAAGGCTGGCTCTCTAAGGGCTCGTTTACACTTGTTTCAAAATGTGGCATTGGACACAATTTTTTTAAAGCCTCTGAATGCTAATCAAGGTGCCTTTCACTAAATAAAGTGTTTACCTTACAGTCCTGTTCACACGTTATGTTTGCTCTGCCTTTAAAAATTATACCCCATGTCGCTTTCTTGGTTCTTCAAAGTGTCTCCAAAGCCACCTTAGAAGATTAATGCTGCGTGCACACGACCGGACTTTACGGCAGACTTTGTCCGGCGGACTTTTCGACAGACTTTACAACGGACTTTCCGAATGAACAGACTTGCCTACACACGATCAACCAAAGTCCGACTGATCCGTATGTAATGATGCACGACCAGACTAAAATAATGAAGTTGATAGCCAGTAGCCAATAGCTGCCCTAGCGTTGGTTTTTGTCCGTCGGACTAGCATACAGACGAGCGGACTTTTCGACCGGACTCGAGTCCGTCGTAAAGATTTGAAACATGTTTCATTTCTAGGTCCGTCAAACTTTTGGGGAAAAAAAGTATGCTGGAGCCCACACACAATCGAATTGTCCGACGGACTCCGGTTTGCCGGACCAAGCATGCCATAAAGTCCGGTCGTTTGTACGCGGCATTACACATCACTTGCTTACAGCACCTGAAACGTTTGAGGGGCTTTTATTAAACGTTAGCTTTGCTTTGTTTTGGAGGTATTGTAGGTATGAGATATCCCACTGGGAAACCAACAAGTGAACCGGAAAAACTTAAACAGCAGTCGCTTCTGGTTCATGTGTATATATTCTGGTAGTGTCTGGTGCAAACGTCACATCTGGTGTACAGCATGGGGCAACAGGAAGGTGTGCAGGGTCCAGACTGGAGCAGAGCAACTAGCAGACAGCACACACGGTGTGCAGCATGAGAACACTAAATCAGAAGGTCCACGGACTGGAGAGAGAGAGGACTGATCAGCAGAGCTGGGGCAGGGTCCAGACTGGAGCAGAGCAACTAGCAGACAGCACACACGGTGTGCAGCATGAGAACACTAAATCAGAAGGTCCACGGACTGGAGAGAGAGAGGACTGATCAGCAGAGCTGGGGTACCAGAGCAGGAGAAACTAGCAGATGTCACACAAGATGAGCAGTGTAGTAGCAATATAGTGAGAGGTGAGCAGGGACCAGAGATTAAGGAGGATCAGTAAACCAGAGGATCAACTGACCTGAGGGTTACTACTGAACGGATGATCAGCAGAGCTGGGGGTTACTACTGAGCAGGGGATCTGCTGAACGAGAGTACTAATAAGCTGGTAATCTGCTGAATGAGAGTACTAATAAACTAGGGATCTGCTAAACAGGGGTACTAATGAGCTGGAGATCTGCTAAGTAGGGGTACTTGTGAACTGGTGTCCTACTAGGCCTAGAAAATCAACACACACAGGGCATTTACCAAGCTTCAAAAAGCATTACTGAAGCATCAAAAACACATAAAAAAGCACGCTGAAGCGGTAGGCGCTTTAATGTGTGTGTTGAAGCAAGTGTAAATGAGCCCCAAGGATGAACTAGGATCTCTCACCACCAATTTTCCCCGGTACCCCTTTATTTACACCTTACCAAAAATACACACAAAAAAATTCTGAATATACATGCACTTTTTTTTATTTTAATGTTGACATGAGAATGCAGTGAACAATAAAGTGGCCACAACATTTGGCCAATATATTGATGGAAAAATAACCCTATTCTCTCTGATAGTACAGTTTGAAATTGAGCTAGTGTTACTGACTCCAGTATTTGACACTAAGCCGCATAGGTGTGCGCAGCCTATTGCATTAGGGTGTGCACCCTTAAGCTCAAACACACATGCGTGTGCGGGTGTCTACATATATATGACCCCGGCACATTGGTCTCCCTGCCGGCACAGTGAAAGAGAAGAGCATAAACACTTCTCTTATGGCAGAGCCGGTAAGAGGGAGATCTTTCCCCTGTTTCTGCTGCTACACAGAGCGATAACAGTCCACGGACTGGAGAGAGAGAGGACTGATCAGCAGAGCTGGTGTACCAGAGCTAAGCCGCGAGTGTTGGGTGGATGGCAGTTGGTCTATTATCAAGTCAATGGAGGAAGGGGGAAGGAAAGCCTTGACCAATAGATCATAAAATATTGTTTAGGTGAGGGGTGGTAGATAAGTTGAAGGGTTATTAGTTAATAATATAGTTTGATACCATTGAGTATATTGGACGCATTGTACTATAGTTTGTTGGATATTAGTTGGCAAAGTTTAAATAAAGGATTTCCAGACATCAAACAATTTGTGAAACATTGTGTAGGAAGGCCTCCACCCATTCCATGCAGAAAACATAGGACATTTTATCTACAAACAATGATAGTAGGGCGATTTGGGGTAAAACCTTTCATTTTCAGCTAGAATGAGGCGAAACCGAGTTCCACCACCTCTGGCGCTTACAGTACCCTGTTCTTGATGCTCACTACTGCTATTTGTAAACTTAGAAGTCCAGCTTCTGTGGTTAAATGTGACAAAGCTCCCCTCCTGGTGGTGGCACAGAACCCTTCCTGCCCTGCATATCCTTATGAGAAGGCATAGCATTTATTAAATGCATGGGTATGTTTTACAACACTGTAACAAATTGAAAGTTTAAAAGTGATCCTGTAAAATTGCCCATAAAAGAGATGCATGTAAAAAAGTGGTAGAGTATGGAAGAGTATGAAAACGTTCCTGTCCTACGCCTGTGCTACTGAATGCCACGCCAATGCAGAGAAATCTCTGGCTGAAGTCTTCTTCTGGGGGGTGTTGATCTCCTAGATCTCCTGGTCCTTGGCTTAGTGCTTCAATCCACCCATCTGCCCTTCACTACAGGACATGAGGGAAGGGGGCTGTAGATGCATTCACATTTTCTTCTTTAGGGCGGGGGGTGTTGATCTCCTGGTCCTTGCCTCATTGTTTCATTGTTTTATCCCACCTATCTCCCCTTCACAACAGGACATGAGGGAAGGGGGTTGTAAATGCACTCACATGTCACATCTTCTTCTGGGGGGGGTGTTGATCTCCTGGATCTCCTGGTCCTTGGCTCATTGTTTCATCCCACCTATCTCCCCTTCACTACTGGACATGAGGGAAGGGGGTTGTAGATGGGCTCACACCTTCGCCTTCAGTGCCAGAAGATCTTGTCTCAGCATTATCACATAGGGCTCTACAATATAAAATGTTTCAGGTATTCGCTCAGCTGTCACAAATGATATCTGTATTTTGACTAATACATTTATGTTCTATGATCGCCAGTTCCATCACGATGCAGTATTTTCCTGATTGAGATATTTCTGGAAAATCCTGCATTATGGCCATTAGATGGAGCTGACCATCATAAAAAATTAACTTATTAGACAAATACAAGATTATTCTAGACAGCTCAGTGAATTCTTCAGATGTTCACACAGAGAAATTTTTATAAGGGCCCTTTCACACCTAACACAGTTGGCTGCAGTTGGATGCATTTCGTACTGCATTCCAACTGCATAGACAGTTCAAAATCAAGGTGATCCTAATGCCCTGTACACACGATCGGACATTGAACGGACATTCCGACTACAAAATCCATCAGATTTTTTCCGACGGGTGTTGGCTCAAACTTGTCTTGCATACACATGGTCGCACAAAGTTGTCGAAAAATCCGATCGTTCTGAACGCGGTGATGTAAAACACGTACGTCGAGACTATAAACGGGGCAATAGCCAATAGCTTTCCTCTCTTAATTTATTCTGAGCATGCGTGGCACTTTGTGCGTCGGATTTGTCTACACACGATCGGAATTTAAAGGATCGGATTTTGTTGTCGGAAAATTTTATATCCTGCTCTCAAACTTTGTGTGTCGGAAATTCCGACGGAAAAAGTCAGATGGAGCCCACACATGATCGAAATTTCCGACAACACAATCCGATCGCACTTTCTCCGTCGGAAAATCCGACCGTGTGTACAGGGCATTAGAGGGAGGAGAACTTTAGCTGGGTTTGTTTTCTTTTTGTTCTCTCTTCTTGTTGCTTGTTTTTCTTTTTACTGTATGTTTGTATAATATGTTGATACGGAAAGAAAAAAATTCAAAAAATAAAATCTGAATTTAAAAAAAGGTAATCCTATGGGCATAGTTCACATTACTGCAGTGCAGTCAAAAAAAATAGACCATGATGCATTTTTCCGCACCGCAAGCACGCAAAAACACATGCAAATGCACTGCAACACACCACAGTCCACATAGAAGTCCAGGGAAGGAAAGAAGAAGGAAGGGACCTCACAGGACAAATGCGGATAGAAAAACGCACGTCAACTGCATGTAGTAATGCACATCAAATGCATGTATATGTGCAAGGTAACAACATGCAGTAGATGTGCAGTTTCTGGTGTGAATGGGCCCCAAATAGACACCATACAGTCTTTCTATCTATACACAACCATCTAGTAACTATGCACTAAAAGATGATTTTCCCGAGTGTATGTAAACCTGAAAGGATAAGTTCACCTTTTGTAACATGTTACACTCATATTCGGGGTGTAACATGTAACATGTTACAGATGCACCGGCCCCCGAACCTCCCCAGCTCCTCAAGGTGACAGGCACCAGGCGATCTTCTTCCCCAGCTCTCTGTCACATTCTGCAGAGAACGTGGCCCACCAGGCCACGTCACTCATTCACAGGGTTCAGTGATTAGAAAACTACAAGGTCCGGCAACCTTAGCGACTGTCAGCTTGTCAGCGCTGTTGAGTCTGCAAGAGCCCTGCAAAGCATCCACCTATATGCTATTCATGGGTGTAAATCCTTTCCAGTCTCCCATCAAAAAAATAATAAATGCACATTTTTTTTACCTGCAAAAAGATATGCCTTTATTATTAAAAAAAAAAAAAAAAAAGCTGAACTGTTCCTTTAAAAATTAACATCCCTTATTTCATCCTCTTTGTCTGTAAAATACACCATTTTCTTTTTATCTATTTATTAGGTGCAAAAATACCAGAAATCTTGGGAGCCGATAGTGTCCTGTGGTCCCTGCCTCTGCTAATTGTTATCAGTTACATTGTTCTTAGGACTACTGGTCCCCACCCATCTTTAATATTAAAAAAGGACAGGGGAGTTTCCAGTAGTAGTCATGTCCTTTTTTTTGGCTTAAAGCGGACCTTTGGTCATATTTTTTTTACTTTCCATCTATTAAATCTTCTGCCCTTGTGGTTTTAACTTTGGATAGTAAAACATTTTTTTTCTGACAGTAAATCCCTTATACAGCCCACTTCCTGTTTCTTGTCTGGTAAAAAGCCTAGGCTTATGACATCATGCACAGCTCTCTCTCTCTCACTCTTGTGAGAGTTTGCCAGAAAGGGAGGGGGGATGAGTCATAAGAGGGCCAATGTAAGCTGCAGGGCTGCAGAGCTGGAGGTGTGCCTCTGTGTGTCTGTGTAAATCCAGGAAGGGAACAGGCTTGGACTTGATAAAACACAGTGGAGCAACACCAGCAGATGACATGGCTCCCCAAATCATCACTGATTGTGGGAACTTCACACTGGACCTCATGCAACTTGGATTCTGTACCTCTCCACTCTTTCTCCAGACTCTGGGACCTTGATTTCAAAAATGAAATGCAACATTTTCCACAGTCAGTGATGATTCGGGGCACCATGTTATCTGCTGGTGCTGGACCACTGTGTTTTATCAAGTCCAAAGTCAGTGTAGCCCTCTACTAGGAAATTCTAGAGCACTTCATGCTTCCCTCTGCTGACCAGCTTTATGGAGATGTGGATTTCATTTTCCAGCAGGACTTGGCACCTGACCACACTGCCAAATGTACCAACATCTGGTTTAATGATGGTATCCCTGTGCTTGACTGGCCAGAAAACTCACCTGACCTAAACCCCATAAAGATTCTATGGTGTATTGTCAAGAGGAAGATGAGAGACACCAGACCCAACAGTGTAGATGAGCTGAAGGACGCTATCAAAGAAACCTGGGCTTCCATAACACCTCAGCAGTGCCACAGACTGATCGCCTCCATGCTACACCACATTGTTGCCGTAACTCATGCAAAAGGAGCTCCGACCAAGTATTGAGTGCATACTATACTGTACATGGACATATTTTTCAGTAAGCCAACGTGTCTGTATTAAAAATCCTTTTTTTTATTGGTCTTATGTAATATTCTAATTTTCTGAGATACTGAATTTTGGGTTTTCACTAGCTGTAAGCCATAATCATCAAAATGAAAAGAAAGAAATGCTTGAAACATATCACTCTGTGTGTAACAAATCTATATAAAATATATGTGTTTCACTTTTTGAATTGATTTATTGCAATAAATAAACTTTTTGGTGATATTCTAATTTTATGAGATGCACCTGCTATTCATTTTTGACTTTTGGGTTTGGATGCGTTTTATTACACTTTACACCCACTGTACTCCCACTTACAGGCTGAATACATCATATCACGACTATTGTCCTCCCACCACTTACAGTGTAAAAATCAGATCACGTTTTGAACACACCAGCTAAAGACGCATTGGTGATTTCCCGGGAACCAGCGGAAATCTCATTCTCATACAAAAACCCTCATAAGGTGTTGTAATCTCGTAACAAAATATCAGTGCGCCAATAGTGATATTAACTAATATATTTTGTGGTGATAAAGGAGAATCCAAAGAATCCTTTGCAGTGGGGCAAAAATATTCATTGGATCTTGAGGCTAACTGTTTGAGTTTGGGGCTGTGCACTTGCACCCGTATGGATGTCAAATTGGGAGCAGCGTCTGTGTCTGTGCATCAGCCGTGTCCCAATTGACTTGGATGGGACTGCATGGATGGAACACCCGGGCTTCTCTGTGTGGGTAAACAGGGTTGTTGCACTGGCCTATGCTGTAGGATGTCCCATGTAAATGAGATCTAAGGCAAGCCTAAAACATTTCGTTTTGGATAGAGCAGGAAAGGGTTACAACCCCTGGTAGGTTTCTGCTGCTATCCGAGGCTCGCTTAGAGAGATTTACTCTCCGTTCCTTTCCTGTTGCTGACAATGTATTACAAGGCAAGAAGTGAGGGGGATTTTTCAACAGTAACACAGACAGAATAAAATGCATACCAAAAAAATAATGATAACTGAATATACACGAAATTCAATCTCATAAAATAGGTCATTTAATATTTGATGGACAACAAGTGCAGCGCTCAATGGGACCAGCATACAAAGAACTTCACTATTGATGTGTTGAATGAAGTTCATTTATTAAATGCACGCTTAAATTTTTAAAAACAACAGTCAAATGGGGATGAGATAATCAAAATAAACGTAGTAAAAAGAAACTCATTGCCATTGTTGAAATACTCTGAGAAATTATATGTACGATACCACCATTAATCTGGATGACGGGGGGGACTTTGATAAGGCGCATGCACGCAAAACATGTAAGCCACGGTCGCCACAACAACATCGAGCTCACGATCCACCACACATCCGAGTCCTCCTTGCTTCCGGCCCCGACGCCGGCGTCATCCAGGGTGCCTTCCAGTACGCCGGATCTCAACCAGCCAGCCTGATCAGCTTGTCTGAGTGCAACAACTAGTGGTGCGCACTACAATACACCTCCCGCAGCACAGCGGGTCGGATATTTGCGACAAGCCACTGGCTGCATTACCGTTACCCATGTTTTTCCACCCTTCATATTTCTTTTGGATATCGGGTTATACTTTTCAGGTTCAAGACTTGGAGTAGACTTGCTGATGTTAACCCCCCCCCGTCATCCGGATTAATGGTGGTATTGTACATATAATTTATCAGAGTATTTCAACAATGGCAATGAGTTTCTTTTTACTACGTTTATTTTGAATATCTCATCCCCATTTGACTGTTGTTTTTAAACATTTAAGCGTGCATTTAATAAATGAACTTCATTCAACACATCAATAGTGAAGTTCTTTGTATGCTGGTCCCATTGAGCGCTCTCACTATTTTCGAGGCTGTACTACCCTGGGTTCACATGTACATATCTGGTGGGAATGTCCCATAGTACGCTCCTTATGGTCAGAAATCTTCAAAATTCTTTCTACCATGTTCAACATAACCTTAACACCTGATCCCTCGGTAGCACTTCTGAACAGTAAACCACCAATCACAACACACCGTCAATTCAAATTACTACTTTTTATTACCACGGCAGCTAAACAAACTATAGCAAAAGCATGGAAATCAAACTCACTTTGCATAGTGTCAGTCAAACAAAGAGTTACACAATCCATGATTCATGCAAAACCCGAAGCAATCCTGCTAGACAAAGTTTCTAAATTTGAATCCCTCTGGAGACCTTGGGTTAAACATTACTTACCCCCTGGTCTTGACTGTTCCCTAATTCTTCCGAGAGTATATGGTATCTGCCCCGCTACTATGATTACCTTCACCTGATTCTCTAAACTATTGGTTCCCCTTGGCATTTCCTACCTTCTCCCTCCCGTGCCCTATCCCCCTCACTTGGTTTATTACTTTTTATTTACCTGATCTACTAACTGTGACAGAAGATGTTTTGAATGGCTGGGATACTTGACTTACACACCAGATAAAGCCAAGCCAAAAGTAGGAACTTGGCCCTGGTATAGCCTAATTTATTCCCCCAGCTATTCTATAACACCTTAACTTTATATTTCTTTATAGGCTCACTCACCTCTATTCTCTTCATTGATAACCTGATCATATTATCTCAATTCACCTTATTTCTCAATATTAACTATGGTCAAAAAGCTGTCATGAAGCTATGATTACAACACTTCATATTACATAATCTTATCCTACGACCAGATGTGTTAACTATTTTCATTTACCTTTATAGGAGAAGCTTTCCTGAATGTTTATGCATTTCCCTACTATATTATTGTACATGCTCTGTTAATGGAACTTTGTTGTAAATTATAAAATTCAATAAAATATCTGAAACAGAAAAAAACTAAGTGTGCCCTGATACACAAACACCAACCCCAGATGACCACCTAAAGGGGATATCTCCTGAACCCCCTCACACACGATGGCAATGACACTGGCCATGTCTTCACTCATAGATCTTAGTGTGGCATCCAAATAAGGGGAGAGTTTATTTAAAAAGAACCCTTGTGACCTATTGTCCTGAATTTAAACAGAATGGGGTGTCTTTACTTCTCCTGGAGTCTAAATAAGTAGAGGACAATCCATCCCTATGTGAGGAGGGTTTCAATAGATATTCCTTACGGATTCAAGAGATATTGCTTGTGTTTATGGATTGGGATTGGTGTTTGTGGATCAGGACACATTTAGTTTTTTACACTGTGGCTGGTTGTCTATATACTGACCTAAAAATTACTTTCGGTAAAGTAACTCTTTCCTTAAGCCCGGGTTCACACTATAATGCGCTGCGGACCGCACAGGAGCGCTGTGCGTCCCTGTTCACCATTTCAGGGACGAATCAGGGCCGATTCTATGCCTGAATTCGGCCCTGAAACGGAGCCAAAGACGCACAGCGTTTTTGTGCAGTGCGCACCGCAGCCGCCCCGGAGATATGTGAACCGGCTTCATAGGGAGTCAGTCACATTCTCCTGCTATGCGAATTAGATGTGCGGAAACGCACATCTAATTCGCATAGGTGTGAACCCGGGCTAAGAGTTTGAGGAAGTGGCTTGACATCCTAACTGATATGTCAGTTAGTAGATTACTGATGCACATGGAGACTGAAGGGGTGAGCTAAGGAGTAGAGAAAAAGGTTTGGATGTTGTCAGCATAGAGATAGCATTGGAAACCATGTGAAGTTAACTGACCAAGGAATGAGGTGTAAATAGAGAACAAAATACGTCTAAGGACAGAGCCTTAAGAGGCTTCAATAGGAAGAGAAGAGAATAAGTTGTAAGTAAAAGACCACTTAGATAGGAAGTAGGAGAACCAGGGAAAAAGCAAGCCAAGGGAGTGGAGTTTATTGAGGAAGAACAGGTGGTCAACTTTATGGAAGGCAGCAGAAAGGTCATATAGTAAGAATACTCATTAGTGGCCACTGGTTTTAGCAATTTGTAAAAGTGAGTTTTAGAAGGGCAGTTTTTGAGAAATGTTGTGGACGAAAACCAGATATATTAGTCTGTCATAACTGCTATAACACCAGAAAATAGGCAAAAAGTAGGTCTGCAAACATAATGAGCTAGTAAGGCTGTATTGCATTGCACATTGCTGTCCTTCTAATATATTTCAAGCTTTGGGGCTATAAAGAAACAGGTTAGGTAGACTTACAGAAAAAAAAAACAGAGAAGAACTTCAGCTTATTATACATACTCAGTCCTTTAGGGTGGCCAGGGTAGGGGAAGTGACTTAAAAAAAAAACTGCAATTTTTAAACATTTTATATTGGTTATATTGGTTTTGGAAAGTTTTGCTGTCTGTGTCCAGCGAAGTGGCAAGCGGACAGGGCAAGAAAAGAGAGGCAATCTCTGCAAAGTGAAAGGAATTCATGCCCTATGCAGCTGCTACTGAAATACTAGTCCCATTGAATAGTTTCCCTCTGGAGACAGCTCCAAACTTGGATTTTCCCATCAGTTCCTGTCTCTGTGACAATATACTGTATAGAGAATATATAAAAAGGGTGAATCTACAAATAGAGAGAGTGACAGATGGCAATAAGCAAGGCTGCACTGCACCCATCAGGCCACATAGCAGCAAAGATCTCAGAGGGTCAACAACAGGTAAGTATAACTCTTGGAAGGAAGCTGGCCAGGGGTGGATCTATAAAGGATATTTCTACAAAAAGGTGGAGACATTTTAAAATGGGAAGGTGAAGGAGAATCAGTTGAATACTTTTGCTCCTTCTGACTCAATGTTGACTCAATCATGTCAAGACAGAACGTTCTGACAAGATATGAGCTCAAGGGTGTTCGGACAAGAGACCCACCTGAGTTATCCTATCGAAAAGCTGTTGAAGCCGACAGCTGCATAATCATAGGCTGTAAAGACATTCCCACCCATGCAAGGGGTATGTATACACACAGCTACAGGACAGGGAATGCCTCTACTGCCAATGATTGACTGTCAGCTTTGCCAGCTTTATGGTAGGACAGCTTAGGCCGGTTCATTCATGTGTCCGAACACACCTGATAGTCATAGATGAACATACAATATCTATCTATCAGGGATTGAAAGCAGTAGTAAACCCAAAAGAAAATATTTAATATACAGAAGCTTACCAATTCTTAGATGTGATGGCTTATTAGTTTTCTTTTTTTGGTCTTTCTTTCCTCTATTTTCATCCAGTGAACCAGCCAGCAAGTCTGTTTTTCAAAAGCTTTTTTAGCTCTCCAGCAGAATGTATCAGTTAACATGGATGAGACCTGGCACTTAACACTGGCAGGGGGGATTAAAATGATCAGTTTTTTTTATTCATGCAAAACCTTTATTCCCCTGCTCTCCAAACTGTGGCCCGGGGGCCGAAAGCGGCCCTTTGCTTGCCTTTATCCGGCCCTTGGGTCGCTGCGTATCCCACTGATACGCAGCGCTATTCCTTTCACTTACACCAACAATAGGGACATAATTCCTGCACTGACATCATTAGGAGACTATTCCTCCCACAGACACCAGTGATGGGGCACTATTCTTTCCACTAACATCAAAGATAGTGCACGATCCCTCCCACTGACACCAATGATAGGGCATTATTATTCCCTCTGACACCAGTGCTGGGGCACTAATAATTCCCCTAATACTAAAGATGGGACATTGTTTACCCCCACTTGTAGTAATATGACTGAACTGGAGTGACTCCATCTTTATAAGTTCATATAAGATTAACTTGGGTTAATCTGCTAGTTAAGTTAAGTTCAGTATTCATAGACTGTAACAGTTTTTGCAAGGCACACATATAGGAAAATATAGCTTATGGCAGCATCTTTCTATATAAAGTTTTTGTGGTGACATGGGACATAAAACAGGGAAGCTGGACCCATGAACATGAGTCAAGGAAGCAGATGGCATGATTGCTATTACTACGTCTGCCATGTTTAAGGGGTTGGGCATTTGGATATGTAATGATATGCGATGTACACCTCTGTATTAACCCTGCCCATTTTCCATATTATGATTGGCTAATGATAAGGTATATAAGTTGTATACCCACCTAGAATTAAACCAGATAGATAGGTTTTGAACCTCAACTTTGACTCATCTTTTCTTGTGCTCACAAATAATATCTCTTCAGTACTGCAGTACTAAGAGGGTCTTGTGAGTGTGGTAATTGCCATAATTATACCTAGCTGGTCTTGTCAGGTATATAGAAATACCGTTTGATTCCACTTCACCACTGATGCTGGGACATTTTCTACTCCCATTGGCCGCAATCCAGCCCCCGAAAAAGTCTGAATCCCAGTAAACCAGCCCTTTGTTTAAAAAGTTTGGAGACCCCCTGTCCCAAAACACAAAAAACAACTGTCTGCTGTAACTGATTATAACATGTGAGCTGGAGTTTGGCTTCAATTTTTCTATTTTTTTTTGTGGTTCTAAACCTACTAATACATTTAACTCCCTGTACTCATTCCTCCAGAGTTGTGTCTCACTAATACAGGACAGGAGGTGTATTGCTGGCCACATTACCAGGTGAAAACAGAGGGGGAAAGCCAAAGAAAAGAAAACTAATGCAGCCACCACATCTAATGTTTGGTAAGAAAAATTTTTGGTTTTGCTTTTAATACCGCTTTAACCGATTGCTGACCAGCCGTCGTCATTTTACGGCGGCAGGTCGGCACGATTCCACGAACCGTCGTAGCTATACATTGGCTCGCGGGCTCTTAGGCGAGCAAGCTGCACAGCGGGGGTGCTGGTGCTCACGCACGGGGACTTCCCTGTGACTTTCCCCGTGTTGTCAGAGGACCCCGCCCTCCGTTATATAAGAAATGTCAGAAGAACCGAAGCCTCACACGGCGGAAGACTCCCACTGAGGTGATCGTGCGGACGGAGTGGAGAAGATGCCTGGAGGAAGATGCGGGACGAGAACAGCGGAGGAAGAAGAAGATGGAGAAGAAGAAGATGGAGGAAGAAGAAGAACACCGAAGGAAGACCAGAAGAAAGAAGATGAAAGAAGAAGAAATTAATAAAGGACTTGTCAAAAACTGTCTCTTGTGTTTTTTAACCTTTTTGACACTTTTTTTGTGAAATTGTAGGGGTACATTTGTACCCCATTACCAGTTCACGTGGGGGGGTGGGATCTTGGGGTCCCATTGTTAAAGGGGGCTTTCAGATTCTGATAAGCCCCCTCCGCAGACCCTCACAACCACCGGCAAGGGTTGTGGGGATGAGGCCCTTCTTCCCATCAACATGGGGACAAGGTGCTTTGGGGGGCTACCTCAAAGCACCCTCCCAATGTTGAGGGCATGTGGCCTGGTACGGTTCAGAAGGGGGGGCCCCCCTCTTTTCCTGCGGCCTGCCAGGTTGCGTGCTCGGATAAGGGTCTGGTATGGATTTTTGGGGGGACCATTTTGTTTTAAATTTTGGCGCGGGCTTCCCCTTAAAATCCATACCAGTCCCTTAGGGTCTGGTATGGATTTTGAGAGGGACCCCCACGTCATTTTTTTAAATTTTGGCACGGGGTTCCCCTTAATATCCATACCAGACTTGAAGGGCCCGGTAAGGAATTTAGGGGGACCCCCACACATTTTTTTTTTCTATTTTGGTTCGGGGTTCCCCTGTGGGGAAATCCCATGCCGTTTTTATCAATGAACTTCTATTTGTATTGTCATTGTAATTCATTAATAGCCGCGAGTAGTTTTAAAATACTTTTTTTCCTTTGAGATGTCATTTTGCTGTCAGACTGTTCTAAACACGGGAAACATGTGCCCCTTTACAGGCATACTATAGACACCCCCAGGTACGAATTTTAAAGAAATATTACACTTTTATTGTTTCACTTTAAGCATTAATAAAATCACTGCTCCCGAAAAAACAGACGTTTTTAAAACTTCTTTTTGCATTGATACATGTCCCCTGGAGCAGGACCCGGGTCCCCAAACACTTTTTATGACAATACCATGCATATAAGCCTTTAAAATTAGCACTTTTGATTACTCCCATAGACTTTTAAAGGGTGTTCCGCGACTTTCGAAATCGCAGCGAAAACCCCAAATTGTTCGCTGTTCGGCGAACTGGCGAACAGCCAATGTTCGAGTCGAACTCATATTCGACCCGAACTTAAAGCCCATCCCTAGTAAACACACACTTTCCTGTTGTGTTCTGAGAGGAGTGACAGATCGTGTGTTCCTATTAGCTAGGAACCACGATCCGTCACTTCCTCTAGTCAGTCTCCTCCCCCTTCAGTTAGAATCACCTCCCAGGGAACACAGTTAACCCCTTGATCGCCCCCTAGTGTTAACCCCTTTACTGCCAGTGACATTTTTACAGTAATCAATGCATTTTTATAGCACTGATCGCTGTATAAATGCCAGTGGTCCCAAAAATGTGTCAAATTTGTCCGATGTGTCCGCCATAATGTCACAGTCATGATAAAAATTGCAGATCACCGCCATTACTAGTAAAAAAAAATAAATAAATAAAAATGCCTTAAATCAATTTCTTATTTTGTAGACGCTATAACTTTTGCGCAAACTAATCAATATAGGCTTATTGCGATTTTTTTTTTACCAAAAATATGTAGAAGAATATATATTAGCCTAAACTGAGAAAAAATTGACTTTTTAAAAAAAAATGGGGATATTTATTATAGCAAAAAGTACAAAATATTGTGTTTTTTTCAAAATTGTCGCTTTTTTTGTTTATAGCGCAAAAAATAAAAACCGCAGAGGTGATCAAATACCACCAAAAGAAAGCTCTATTTGTGGGAAAAAAAGGACGTCAATTTTGTTTGAGTGCAGTGTCGCACGGCCGCGCAATTGACAGTTAAATCAACGCAGTGCCGTGCCGCAAAAATATGGCCCGGTCATTCAGCAGCCAAATCTTCTGGGGCTGAAGTGGTTAAGACAAAGAAGTAAAAACCCAACTATCAATGTAAATAAAATCAGATCATTGTAAGCACCTATCAGTGTTATGTGGTTTATTCAAATCCCTGTGACTACCACTTTTGCTGGGCAACTTGGCCTGTTAAAGTGGAAAGTGAAAAAAATAATGGATCTACTTGCAGAATGAACAGATAATAAATCCATGATACAGGGAGGACTCCCAAAAATGAAAACTGCTGAAAAACAAAAACAGCTTGCATCATCATAGGCCCCGCCCATTGTGTTTGGGCATAGACAGCATTACCATCTGCGGGTCCCCTGATAATGCTGTCTACGGCGAAACACGTTGGGCAGGGCCTACGAACGTGACATTACTACATATAACTTCCAGTCATGGGTTGGATGGTGTTTACCATGCAGGACTAATTGCAGAGACTATTTCACACATGCTTTTGTAAGTGTGCGCTTTGTTTTTAATAAATTGAATATTTTAAGCGGTATTTGTCCTATGGGGGTTGTTTTTTTTGGTTTTTTTTTAAAAGCGGAGCTCCACCCAAAAGGAGGAAGCTCCACTTGTTTGCTTCACTGACACATTTGGCACCTTTTGGGGGGGAGTGGGTACCTGTTTTTGTCTACCCTCCTTCTTCTAGGGTCATTCAGAAATCACAGCGCAGCGCACTTTGCGCATGCGCAGTAGTGAACCGGCTGTGAAGCCACAAGGTTTCACCGCGGGTTTCCCTTACAAGGAATGGTGGCAGCAGCACCCGAAAACCGATTAAAAAAAATCACCTGGGGTGCCAACATTGCAGGATTCCTGGACAGGTAAGTGTCCTAATATTAAAAGTCAGCAGCTACAGTATTTTAGCTGCTGACTTTTAATTTTTGGAGGGGGGGGGGGGGGGGCTGGAGCTCCGCTTTAAGGGATTTATGTGGCAGAATTTTGATTCGGGGCTGTGTGATGGCGGTTTCCGGTTCGGATGCTTAGAGTGTGCCAGAGCCGTTAACCCTTTGAATGCTATACATTAAGGTATACCCCGCAAAACATGTTGAGAAAGAGTAATGCATGATTTGTGAGGATCCACTATACCTCTGTTTTCCTCTATGGATCACATACAGTATTAGTGTCACACATGTAATGTTGGGATATATTTCCAAATGGCATTAGAATGTGTATTTGTACCACTTTTTATGTTATTCAGGGATTTTTATACTAAATTTTTATATTTTGTATTAATAAAATATATCTTTTTATGAATTTTGTGCACTCTGTTCAAGCTGGTACCGCGATAGTCCATCTCCTCCTCCCCCTCTCCCCTTCTTGGTGACCTGTTGGGGACAGGTTTTCCTTGTCCCAATCTCCTCAATTCATTTTGGATGATGTTACCTTTTTACCCTTATATATTTATATTATTTTTGAGTCCTAAGCTTCATTGATACAATAAGGCTTGGGGATTATTTTTGGTGGAGCACTGTTTTCAGCGTTTTGGACACTTTTCGCTGTGTTTGAAGATTCAAGCATTTTGTCATTAAATTCATGCATAAGTACTGGGGACGCAGGTATCTGTTAAAATTAAAAAAAAAAAATTATCCAGCACAATCTGTTTCAAATCATTTAGTCACTTATATGAACTGTTCTCATATGAGAAACACATGTATGGATACTTTTGGTGAATTTGCACTATATGGGTTTACAGCAATATTACTTTTTTTGTACACATTGTTGTTGATTTTTTTATGCTTTTGGATTATAGATTTTTTGTTTTGTTTTATTATTATAGCTCTGCACTTTATATATTATATTTCTCGTTTGGTATCAAAGCGTGTGCTTGCTGCTCTTGTTTGTACTGTACCTGAGCGTGGTCATTTTTCACATATATCATATGGATTGCATTACTTTACAATCTAAAGACAAAAAAAATAACTCAATGAAAATAAATTACCTTTTTTTTCTAGTTTGAAGAGTGTTAATTTTAAAACAACTAACCTTACTGTAAATAAAAATTACAGATTTTATGTGATTTTTCACCTTTATATTGACACTAAAACTTACTCCCTGGTACAAAGCATAGAGAAGTTATTTACAAATGAAATATTTTTTTTTTTAATTTTATGAATTTTTAAAATTTGTAACTGAACAAGCAAAAAACAAAAACTGGTAAAAGTTAATATGTAAATGATAATAAAAAATCATCAAACAAATAATAGAATAAAGGATCTTATTAGCGCTGGTCAAGAAGACTAATGCCGCGTACACACGAGTGGACTTTTTGGCAGACTCTGCCCGGCGGACTTTTCAACGGACTTTACAACAGACTTTCTGAATGAATGGACTTGCCTACACACAATCCACCAAAGTCCGTCAAATTCGTACGTGATGACGTACAACCGGACTAAAATAAGGAAGTTCATAGCCAGTAGCCAATAGCTGCCCTAGCGTGGCTTTTTGTCCGTCGAAATAGCATATAGACGAGCGGACTTTTCGACCGGACTCGAGTCCGCTGGAGCCCACACACGATCGAATTGTCCGTCGAAATCCCCTCCGCCAGGCAAAGTCTGCCGTAAAGTCTGCTCATGTGTACGCGGCATTATGCTGCGTACACACGATCGGACTTTCCGCCAACAAAATCGTGGATTTTTTTCCGAAGGATGTTGGCTCAAACTTGTCTTGCATACACACGGTCACACAAATGTTGGCCCAAAATTCTGAACGTGAGAGCGCGGTGACATACAAGACGTACGACGAGCCGAGAAAAAGGAAGTTCAATAGCCAGCGTGGCTCCTTCTGCTTGATTCCGAGCATGCGTGAACTTTTGTGCGACGGACTTGTGTACATACGATCGGACTTTCCGACAACAAAGTGAAGTTGGCTGAAAATTTGAGAACCTGCTCTCAAACATTTGTGGACAGAAATTGAGACAGCAAATGTTCGATGGAGCATACACGCGGTTGGACTTTCCGACAACAAGCTCACATTGAACATTTCCGATCGGAAAGTCTGACCGTGTGTATGCGGCATTACTATTAAAAAAAAAAAAAAGTGATTTTTTTTTTTTATTGACATTGGCTGCAGATCACAAGACAATCCTTTGAACTGCACATAAAAGAACTAATATGCTGTAACTATAATTTTGTATTTAATTATCAGAGAAGCCTGTAAAATATACTGAGAACAAATCACGGTACCGTAATTTTTCTGCATAGAGCAGCAATGGCAAGGGATAAAGCTTTGGACATGCCCAAAGTACTTACTGTAGATTAAGTTATTCTGACTGTGCCTCATTCAATCTACTGGTTAAAAAGAAAAACCTATGTGGATGGGAGGAGGCACTGATAGTTTGCTTTTAAAAATATCACCTCTTGAGCTGTCACCTTCAATTCTTGCTTCACCACCTAGTGTGTTGCCTTTTTTTTTTACAATGTCACCATTTAGTAACCAAAATAGCAAAGGTGAAGCACAACTTACAGTTTGGATTCATTTACGAGTATCCAGCAGTAGGTCACATAAGGTGCCTTAATTGGATTCACATGGTAAATGTGGGATATTTAGGACATCTCCTTTTACGAGTTTGGTGTGGAGGAACTTCAGTGGCCTGCACAGAGCCTTGACCTCAACCCTACTGAACTCTACTCTCTCTCTAGTCCAACATCAGTCTCCAACCTTACAAATGCTCTTTTGGTTGAATGAGCACAAATTCCAACAGACACACATTAGTATTTTTATTTATTTTTTTTTCATTAAAAAGAAAAACTCCAATGAAGGCAAAAACAACAAGCAACAAGCAAATAAACACTGTATTCATGTACAATATATGGCAAAAGTTTGTGGGCACCTGACCATCACCACTAATGTTTGTCACTCTTCAAAATAACTGACTGTAAAGGGTAAGTTCACCTTTACAGAAAAATCTGTAAGGTGAATTTACACAGGACCCCCTCCTGTCTATCTGACCTGGACCGTGGCAATCTCCCATTCTGAGCCCCGGTATATCCGCATCAACGGTCCAGGGCTTAGAAACCCCCTCGACATCCATGCGTCTTCTTCCCAGCTGACAGGACAGGCTATGCAGCTTCTGATTGGTTGGCGCCGCCCATGTGATGGCGCTGACCAATTAAATTACCCTGTTTCCCCGAAAATAAGACCTAACGTGATTGTCGATGATGGCTGCAATATAAGCCCTACCCCCCAAATAAGCCCTAGTTAAAGGTCTTGTAGGTCTTATTTTCAGGGTAGGGCTTATTTTCAGGGAAACAGGGTAGGGCTTATTTGGGGGGTTGGGCTTATATTGCAGCCATCACTGACAATCAAGCTAGGTCTTATTTTCGGGGAAACAGGGTAGAATGCACCGAACCACCCCTCTCAATGAGGTACATTTTGGACATTCAGCTGAGGGGATTTCTAAGCCCCAGACTCCTGCCAAGGATATACCGGGGCTCAGAATAGGAAATCACTGCGGTCCAGGTCAGCGGAACCGGGGGGAAGGGGTCCTGTGTAAGTTCACCATACAGATTTCTCGGGTGGCCTTCACAAAGCCTTGACCTCAACCCTACTGAACACCATCCATAAAGACATGGTTTTATGAGTTTGGTGTCAAGGAACTTGGGTGGCCTTTACAGAGCCCTGACCTCAACCATATTAAACTCTTTGAGCACTCATCGAACAACAGTACCTGACTTCACAAATGCTCTTACGGCTAAATGGGTAAAAAAGTTCCATAAGCACAAAATCTTGCAGAAAGTTATTCCAGAAGGGTGGAAGATGCTGTAGCTTCAAAAGAGGAGGGGGAAAAGCTCCTTATTAATGTCCATGGTTCTGGAACAATATGCCCAACAAGCACATATAGGTGTGATGGTCAGGAGTCCATATACTTTTTGCATTTTAGTGTTTGTGCTTTTTATCTTCATAAAAGTTCCAGAAGTACTTTTTGTAACAGTTAAAAAAAAAGCTATGGTAATTAAAATAATAAGTCAAGCCCATCATTATAATGAATTACAGAATACAGCATACAACATCTAGAAAAGACAGGTTAGATAAGGTTTTAAGAAGATACAAAAAGAAAAGAATAAAAATAAAATACAACGGGGAGGAAAGAAAAAAGTAAAAGCATAACCAACCTTTTTTTTTTTTTTTAACCAAAACCCATGCTTTGTATTAGTGGCTGTAACGGATGCTTATATTGCTGTGGTCCAAGGGTTTCATTGCAGAAAGTGAAAGCAGCTTACCTGATCTCCCCTTGCGACAGCCAATAGCAACCACGAGCAGGAACAAAATTTGTATTTCTTGCAGAAATTTCATATTGAGTTTATCAGTTTTCATGTAGAAAGTTCTTCACTTTGAGAAGCTCCCAGCAAGTGTTGGTCATCGTGAACATCAACTCAACTCAAGTCTCATCAGAAATTGTCTACATTCTGCTCCATATAGATAAGGATGTGATGTTGCCAGGGACTCTCTCTTTTTTAGGTCTTTTCACCACCAGACAATTTCCTGTGTCTTAACTTCAAATGACACAAAGGAAATAAACTGGGGGAAAGACTTTATTTTCAGAAACTTGTGACGTAGAGCAGTGGGATGATACGTTTTGACTGATTGTTAAACCCAAGAAAATATAATTTTCTATTATAGCAGTTAGGTTACAGTTTTTACTTATTTTTACTGTGAAAAAAAAGTTTAACTGGAAATTCCCTCTGTAGGATTCATTCATGTAGTAGTGTCGTTCTGCTCTACCAATAACATCTTAAGGGTTTCACAACGGAGCAGTACATTTATAAATCTCCATGAATACATTTCTGACACATTACAATGTACAGTACAGCAACAATATATTTTTTTTTTTAAACTGTAGCTTTATCATAAAAAGTAATCATAGTCCCTTAAAGTGGGAGTAAACCATGGTTGATTTTTACCTATAGGTAAGTACAGTGGGGACGGAAAGTATTCAGACCCCCTTAAATTTTTCACTCTTTGTTAAATTGCAGCCATTTGCTAAAATCATTTAAGTTAATTTTTGTCCTCATTAATGTACACACAGCACCCCATATTGACAGAAAAACACAGAATTGTTGACATTTTTGCAGATTTATTAAAAAAGAAAAACTGAAATATCACATGGTCCTAAGTATTCAGACCCTTTGCTCAGTATTTAGTAGAAGCACCCTTTTGATCTAATACAGCCATGAGTCTTTTTGGGAAAGATGCAACAAGTTTTTACACCTGGATTTGGGGATCCTCTGCCATTCCTTCTTGTAGATCCTCTCCAGTTCTGTCAGGTTGGATGGTAAACGTTGGTGGACGGCCATTTTTAGGTCTCTCCAGAGATGCTCAATTGGGTTTAAGTCAGGGCTCTGGCTGGGCCATTCAAGAACAGTCACGGAGTTGTTGTGAAGCCACTCCTTCGTTATTTTAGCTGTGTGCTTAGGGTCATTGTCTTGTTGGAAGGTAAACCTTCGACCCAGTCTGAGGTCCTGAGCACTCTGGAGATTGTTTTCGTCCAGAATATACCTGTACTTGGCCACATTCATCTTTCCCTTGATTGCAACCAGTCGTCCTGTCCCTGCAGCTGAAAAACACCCCCACAGCATGATGCTGCCACCACCATGCTTCACTGTTGGGACTGTATTGGACAGGTGATGAGCAGTGACTGGTTTTCTCCACACATACTGCTTAGAATTAAGGCCAAAAAGTTCTATCTTGGACTCATCAGACCAGAGAATCTTATTTCTCCATCTTGGAGTCCTTCAGGTGTTTTTTTTTAGCAAACTCCATGTGGGCTTAAATGTGTCTTGCACTGAGGAGAGGCTTCTGTCAGGCCACTCTACCATAAAGCCCCGACTGGTGGAGGGCTGTAGTGATGGTTGACTTTCTACAACTTTCTCCCATCTCCCGACTGCATCTCTGGAGCTCAGCCACAGTGATCTTTGGGTTATTTTTTACCTCTCTCACGAAGGCTCTTCTCCCCCAATAGCTTAGTTTGGCCAGACAGCCAGCTCTAGGAAGGGTTCTGGTCGTCCCAAACGTCTTCCATTTAAGGATTATGGAGGCCACTGTGCTCTTAGGAACCTTAAGTGCAGCAGAAATTTTTTTGTAACCTTGGCCAGATCTGTGCCTTGCCACAATTCTGTCTCTGAGCTCTTCAGGCAGTTCCTTTGACCTCATGATTCTCATTTGCTCTGACATGCACTGTGAGCTGTAAGGTCTTATATAGACAGGTGTGTGGCTTTCCTAATCAAGTCCAATCAGTATAATCAAACACAGCTGGACTCAAATGAAGGTGTAGAACCATCTCAAGGATGATCAGAAAAAATGGACAGCACCTGAGTTAAATATATGAGTGTCACAGCAAAGGGTCTGAATACTTAGGACCATGTGATATTTCAGTTTTTCTTTTTTAATAAATCTGCAAAAATGTCAACATTCTGTGTTTTTTCTGTCAATATGGGGTGCTGTGTGTACATTAATGAGGAAAAAAATGAACTTAAATGATTTTAGCAAATGGCTGCAATATAACAAAGAGTGAAAAATTTAAGGGGGTCTGAATACTTTCCGTCCCCACTGTATATAGCAAGGCTTACCTCTAGGTACAGTAAATAGCTCCTAAATGTGCACCATTATGGAGATATTTACTTGGGAAGCCGCCGGTGAAGTCACTGATGCATTCACTGTGAAGGAACGGCATCATGCCATTCCTTCAGAGCCCTGTGCCGTGAACAGTGGCTCCAGCATGTACGCGCGGGAGTGACGTCATTGTGGCTCGTCCAATCAAAGGCCCGGAGCCCTCGAACACAGAAGGGAGACCGGGTAAAGATGGAAGCCCTATCAGCGGTGACAGCGTGCGCCGCTGGAGGGCTTCGTTTTAAGGTGCATACTAGCGATGCCAAGCATACTAGCATATTTTAACTTTGCCTTGCAAAAAAAAAAAATAAATGGCAGTTTACTACTGCTTTGAATCCCAGTAAAGAGAGTGTGCCTAGAAATAAGAGGAGCATCTTGGGAGCATTAATTCATCATTTCATCAGTTTGCTGCAGACAGGAGAAACATTTCCTCAGTCTCCCCTTAACCACTAATCACTCACTTAGACTGTTCAAAGAAACTTTCTGGAAGCTTCATATTGGGAGGCAGCTGAACTCTGAAAGACAACATTTGTACACACAACTATTATGCAATTACTGTAATTTACAGTGTTGTGAAATCTTGTCAAGCATACTAGTCTACGAAGTAGAAAGCTCCCGTGAATAATGCCTGATCAAAGATGGCTCCACCCATCTGGAGTGAAAAGCAGAAGATGGCATGGTTATGGAGAGTATTGTGATTTTTGCGAGAGGTAATACATATCTAGAAGTGTTATACATTACTTAGAATGCATCCTCATCCATTCTGAGTACAGCTTTGGCACATCCATCTGAAACTGAAGTTTAGTTTTGCATTACATTCATTAAAGCTGTAGTAAACTGCAGCATGTAAAAAAAAAAAATCCCCTGCAAGGCAATAGCCTAACGTGCTGGTAAGACACACAGAGCATGGCTCAGCCCTGTCCCAGTTCCCTCCTCACTGGTTCCCGCTGCTGTGTCTCAGCCAATAAGGAGGGAGAGACCTGGGAGAGCCTATGCTCTTGTGCACATTGCTGGAACGAGAGGGGGCTCGTGTAAGTATTAGGGTGGGCTGAGGGGAAAGCTGCACACTGAAAGTTTTCAACTTGATCCATAGAATACATAAAGGTGAAAAAAGGTGAAAAAACGCCAGCCTTTAGAGCCACTTTAACCCTACAGTATCTCACAAAAGTGAGTACACCCCTCACATTTTTGTAAATTATTTATCATATGTTTTCATGTGACATCACTGATTGTACAGCTTGTACAACAGTTTAAATTTGCTGTCCCCTCAAAATAACTCAACACACAGCCGTTAATGTCTAAACAGCTGCAACAAAAGTGAGTACACCCCTAAGTGAAAATGTCCAAATTGGACCCAATTAGCCATTTTCCCTCCCCGGTGTCATGTGACTCATTAGTGTTACAAGGTCTCAGGTGTGAATGGGGAGCAGGTGTGTTAAATTTGGTGTTATCGCTCTCACTCTCTCATACTGGTCACTGGAAGTTCAACATGGCACCTCATGGCAAAGACCTCTCAGAGGATCTGAAAAAAAGAATTGTTGTTCTACATAAAGATGACCTAGGCTATAAGAAGATTGCCAAGACCCTGAAACTGAGCTGCAGCACGGTGGCCAAGACAAGGGCCGGACTTACCATAGGGCTTGAGTGGGCTCAAGCCCATGGGCCCCGCCCAATAGGGGGCCCCCGCGGGCCCCAGCCGAGTGTACTTCGGCTATACTCAGCTAGTTCCGCTCACAGTCATGCCTAGTCCCCCCCTATGATGGACATAACACAGGGACTGGGCGTGACTGTGAGTGAAGCTAGCCGAGTGCACTCGGCTAGCTCCGGCGGCGGCGCTCAGCTCCCAGTCACACCCAGTCCTGCCATTGGACCTGTGTTATGTCCATCATGGGGCGGGACTGGGTGGGACTGCAAGAGGAGCCAAGAAAAGCCAACAGGAGCCAAGATACACAGGACCGGCTCTGTGTATCTCGGTGGCGCCATATTTAAACTGCAGTGACACTGACAAGTCACTGCAGTTTAACTGCAGCCTGGGCAAGGCTGCAAATGACATGGACAAGGCTGCAGATGGACACTGATAAGGCTGCAGATGGAGGCTGCAAGGCTGCAAATCACACTGATAAGGCTGCAAGGCTGCAAATGACACTGGGCAAGGCTGCAAATGACACTGGACAAGCATGCAGATGGACGCTGTGCAAGGCTGCATTGATGAGCATTTAAACGTAAGTTTTTTTCCTTAAGTGCTAGTTCACACCAGACGTAGTTCCGTTCAGTTCCGTGCGCTTTTTTTCTGCACAAAATGCACACGCACAGTGCTTTCCATGTATTCCAATGGCTCTAGTTCACATCATGCAGTCAGTTTCCAGTCAGTTTCTGCACCGGAAACTGACACTGCATGGTGTGAACTAGAGCCATTGGAATACATGGGAAACACTGTGCATGCATTTTGAGTGCAGAAAAAAAGCGCACGGAACTGCGTCTGGTGTGAACTAGCACTAAATTGTTTTTTTCCTTAGAATTCCTTAAACTCTTATCTTGAGGTTTGCTGATTATTGGCAGTTACGTAGTGCCTCGTTTACTGCCGTTGAGAAAATCTGTCTGCATTAGACAGTGATGTAATGGCAGACAAATGATATCAGAGTGGCGCGCTTAAAAGAAAACTAAAGGTTTAAAGTAATGTAAAGAAGGTAGGGCCCGAAAGTGACTCAAGCCCAGGGGCCGCCACCACCCTGAGTCCTGCCCTGGCCAAGACCATACAGCGGTTTAACAGGACAGGTTCCACTCAGAACAGGTCTCGCCATAGTCGACCAAAGGAGTTGAGTGCACATGCTCAGCATCATATGCAGAGGTTGTCATTGGTTTATTGGATATGACGTTGTCAAGGTGATGTCATCCACTGCACCTAGTGTGAATATATCCTAAACCGTGCAAGTAAGCCTGATTATAGGTACAAGTTCAAGAAATTACTTTACTATCACTTTAAAGTCCAGCTGCATTCAATATTTTGATTTTAAACCGAATCAAGGGTTTTTTTTTTTTTTTTGGTTTTTTTTTGCTGCCTGTGTTCTTTCTGGGGATATTTCCTCTTATTTATTGTCAGGACAGAAAGTAGTGGGAAATTTCTTCAATTGGGACTAGGGATGAGCCGAACACCCCCCTGTTCGGTTCGCACCAGAACTTGCGAACAGGCAAAAAATTTGTTCGAACACGCGAACACCGTTAAAGTCTATGGGACACGAACATGAAAAATCAAAAGTGCTACTTTTAAAGGCTAATATGCAAGTTATTGTCATAAAAAGCGTTTAGGGACCTGGGTCCTGCCCCGGGGGACATGGATCAATGCAAAAAAAGTTTTAAAAACGGACGTTTTTTCGGGAGCAGTGATTTTAATAATTCTTAAAGTGAAACAATAAAAGTGTAATATTCCTTTAAATTTCGTACCTGGGGGTGTCTATAGTATGCCTGTAAAGGGGCGCATGTTTCCCGTGTTTAGAACAGTCTGACAGCAAAATGATATTTCAAAGGAAAAAAAGTCATTTAAAGCTACTGAATAATAATGAATTGCCGGTCCGACAATACACATAAAAGTTCATTGATAAAAACGGCATGGGAATTCCCCACAGGGGAACCCCGAACCAAAATTTTTAAAAAAAATGACGTGGGGGGTCCCCCTAAATTCCATACCAGAACCTTCAGGTCTGGTATAGATTTTAACCACTTCAGCCCCAGAAGGATTTACCCCCTTCCTGACCAGAGCACTTTTTGCGATTCGGCACTGCGTCGATTTAACTGACAATTGCGCGGTCGTGCGACGTGGCTCCGAAACAAATTTGATGTCCTTTTTTTCCCACAAATAGAGCTTTCTTTTGGTGGTATTTGATCATCTCTGCGATTTTTATTTTTTGCGCCATAAACATAATAAGAGCGACAATTTTGAAAAAAAGCATTATTTTTTTACATTTTGCTATAATAATTATCCCCAAAAAATATATAAAAAAACTTTTTTTTTCCTCAGTTTAGGCCAATCCGTATTCTTCTACATATTTTTGGTAAAAAAATCGCAATAAGCGTTTATTGATTTGTTTGCGCAAAAGTTATAGCGTTTACAAAATAGGGGATAGTTTTATGCCATTTTTATTAATAATTTTTTTTTTACTAGTAATGGCGGCGATCAGCGATTTTTATTGTGACTGCGACATTATGGCGGACATGTCGGACATTTTTGACACATTTTTGGGACCATTGTCATTTATACAGCAATCAGTGCTATAAAATGCATTGATTCCTGTATAAATGACACTGGCAGTGAAGGGGTTAACCACTAGAGGGCGGGGAGGGGTTAAGTATGTCCTAGGGGAGTGATTTCTAACTGTCAGGGGGATGGGCTGGTGTGTGACATCACTGATCTCTGCTCCGATGACAGGGAGCAGAGATCCAGTGACATTTGTCACTAGGCAGAACAGGGAGATGCTGTTTACAACGGCATCTCCCCGTTCGTCCTCTCTGTGAGGCAATCACGGGTATGCCCGGGGCAATCGAGTCCGCGGGACCCGCGACCCGACTCACGGAGATCGCGGCAGGCGCGCGCGCGGCGGCAAGTTCAAAATAACGTACGTGTACGTTACTTTGCGCAGCCGTGCCATTCTGCCGACGTATATCTACAGGAGCCGGTCGGGAACCGGTTAAGAGGAACCCTGTGCCAAAATTTTTTTTAAAAATGGCGTGGGGTCCCCCCAAAAATCCATACCAGACCCTTATCCGAGCACGCAACCTGGCAGGCCGCAGGAAAGGAGGGGGGGACGAGAGAGCGCCCCTCCTCCTGAACCATACCAGGCCACATGCCCTCAACATTGGGAGGGTGTTTTGGGGTAGCCCCCCAAAACACCTTGTCCCCATGTTGATGGGGACAAGGGCCTCATCCCCACAACCCTTGCCTGGTGGTTGTGGGGGTCTGCGGACGGGGGGCTTATCAGAATCTGGAAGCCCCCTTTAACATGGGGACCCCCAGATCCCGGCCCTCGCCCTTGTGTGAAATGGTAAGGGGGTACAAAAGTACCCCTACCATTTCACAAAAAAACTGTCAAAAATTTTAAAAATGACAAGAGACAGTTTTTGACAATTCCTTTATTTAAATGCTTCTTCTTTCTTTTATCTTCTTTCTTCTTTCTTCTATCTTCTATCTTCTATCTTCCTTCGGTTTCTTCCTCCATCTTCTTCTTCTTCTGGTTCTTCTGGTTCTTCGTCCGATGTTCTCGTCCGGCATCTTCCTCTGCGGCGTCTTCTTCCCTTTTTCTCCTCGGGCCGCTCCGCATCCATGATGGCATGGTGGGAGGCTCCGCTGTGTGACGCTTCTCCTCTTCTGACGGTTTTTAAATAACGGGGGCGGGGCCACCCGGTGACCCCGCCCCCTCTGACGAACGGGGACTTGATGGGGACTTCCCTGTGGCATTCCCCATGACGTCAGAGGGGGGCGGGGTCACCCGTTGCATTACCCCGCCCCCTTCTGATGTCACGGGGAATGCCACAGGGAAGTCCCGTCAAGTCCCCATACGTCAGAGGGGGGCGGGGTCACCGGGTGGCTCCGTCCCCCGTTATTTAAGAACCGACAGAAGAGAAGAAAGCGTCACCCAGCGGGAGCCTCCCATCATGCCATCATGGATGCGGAGCGGCCCGAGGAGAAGAAGGAAAGAAGACGCCGCGGAGGAAGATGCCGGATGAGAACACCGGAATAAGAACCAGAAGAACCAGAAGAAGAAGAAGATGGAGGAAGAAACCAAAGGAAGATAGAAGATAGAAGAAGCATTTAAATAAAGGAATTGTCAAAAACTGTCTCTTGTCATTTTTAACATTTTTGGCAGTTTTTTTGTGAAATGGTAGGACCCCTTACCATTTCACACAGGGGGGAGGGCCGGGATCTGGGGATCCCCTTGTTAAAGAGGGCTTACAAATTCCGATAAGCCCCCCGCCCGCAGACCCCCACAACCACCAGGCAAGGGTTGTGGGGATGAGGCCCTTGTCCCCATCAACATGGGGACAAGGTGTTTTGGGGGGCTACCCCAAAGCACCCTCCCAATGTTGAGGGCATGTGGCCTGGTACGGTTCAGGAGGGGGGGCGCTCTCTCGTCCCCCCTCTTTTCCTGCGGCCTGCCAGGTTGCGTGCTCGGATAAGGGTCTGGTATGGATATTTGGGGGGACCCCACGCCATTTAAAAAAAAAAAATTGGCGCAGGGTTCCCCTTAAAATCCATACCAGACCTGAAGGGCCTGGTATGGAATTTAGGGGGACCCCCCACGTCATTTTTTTTATAATTTTGGTTCGGGGTTCCCCTGTGGGGAATTCCCATGCCATTTTCATCAATGAACTTTTATGTGTATTGTCGGACCGGCAATTCATTAATAGCCACAAGTAGTTTTAAATGACTTTTTTTCCTTTGAAATGTCATTTTGCTGTCAGACTGTTCTAAACACGGGAAACATGCGCCTTTTTACAGGCATACTATAGACACCCCCCAGGTACGAAATTTAAAGGAATATTACACTTTTATTGTTTCACTTTAAGCATTATTAAAATCACTGCGCCTGAAAAAACGGCCGTTTTTAAAACTTTTTTTTGCATTGATCCATGTCCCCTGGGGGCAGGACCCAGGTCCCCAAACACTTTTTATGACAATACCATGCATATAAGCCTTTAAAATTAGCACTTTTAATTTCTCCCATAGACTTTTAAAGGGTGTTCCGCGGCTTTCGAATTTGCCGTGAACACCCCAAATTGTTCGCTGTTCGGCGAACTGGCGAACAGCCGATGTTCGAGTCGAACATGAGTTCGACTTGAACTCGAAGCTCATCCCTAATTGGGACATAAACATAAACACCAAAACATATTTAGGCAGAGTGGGGAAGGCTTACAACTTCTTCTTGTTTGTTTTATGGCTGTATGTGCCTTCCTGTCCTGATGACAACTCTGCTACCCCCCCCCCCCCCCCCCCTATTTCTTGTATGGGCATCACAGCAACAAGATGTGGGGTTAAATGTCTACAATGGTTTCACTAACAGAAATGAAAAAAAAATACTTTTTTAAATCCACTAACTGGGTTAAAAACATGGTTAATTTCATTGTCCTCCTTCAAACTCCAGAAGGTTTGGTGCAGAGGAACCTTAAAAATCACCTTCAACCCCCAACACACAGAGACTGCCCAAATGAACCAGGGAAATTGTGGCTGATGCTGCCACACAGGAAACCAAAAACATTTGTTCCATGATCTAACAAGACAGTTAGATTGTTTACCTCTACCAAAAAAAAAAAAATCATATAATCCCTGTTTTATGCCGTAACGTAATAATTGAGTTTGCCATTACAACTTTATGCAGAATAGGATTCAGCTCCTTAGCAGCACAGGATATAGTCTAACACTACCTGTTACTGTTAAAATATACTATGATGGGGCAAGCATACTTACCAACTGTCCTGAATTTCCCAGGACATTCCCGGGATTTAGACCCTTTTCCCGGATTTAGCCATTCCCGGGAAATGTCCCGAGAAATTCTTATTTTACCGGTTTTGGTTTTTTTTTCCCCCGCCGCCGCTAGAGGTCCGTGGCCGACGGAGACAATGTCTCCACCGGCCGCCATTTTCCCGAAGACCAAAACAAACAATTACTGTTTAGTAATGGCTGGGTGGCTGCCAATAGAATTTGAGCTGTGGCACCGCCCACCTCCCGCCCCGCTGCCGTCTGTCTGTGACCTGATGTGGGAAGGAGCAGGGGTGGGCGGCGCCACAGCTCAATTGCTATTGGCAGCCACTCGGCTATTTTGTCCCATTCTGTTTAGTAATGGCGGCGGAGATTCTCCACTCTGGAAATGCCTGATGTAAGGAAAGCGGGGCTCCATTGGGGGATGCCTGGTGTAAGGACAGGACTCTGCTGGCAATGTCTGATGTAAGGGAGGACTCTGCTGGCAATGTCTGATGTAAGGGAGGACTCTGCTGGCAATGCCTGATGTAAGGGGGGACTCCGCTGGCAATGCCTGATGTAGGGGGGGACTCCGCTGGCAATGTCTGATGTAAGGGAGGACTCTGTTGGCAATGCCTGATGTAAGGGAGGACTCTGCTGGCAATGTCTGATGTAAGGGGGGACACTGCTGGCAATGTCTGATGTAAGGGGGGACTCCGCTGGCAATGCCTAATGTAAGAGAGAACTCTGCTGGCAATGCCTGATGTAAGGGAGGACTCTGCTGGCAATGCCTGATATAAGGGAGGACTCCGCTGTCAATGCCTGATGTAAGGGGGGACACCACTGGAAGTGTCTGATGTAAGGGCGGACTCTGCTGGCAATGCCTGATGTAGGGGTGGACTCCGCTGGCAATGTCTGATGTAAGAGAGGACTCTGCTGGCAATGCCTGATGTAGGGGGGACTCCGCTGGCAATGTCTGATGTAAGGGAGGACTCTGCTGGCAATGTCTGATGTAAGGGAGGACTCTGCTGGCAATGCCTGATGAAAAGGAGGACTCCGCTGGCAATGCCTGATGTAAGGGGGGACTCCGCTGGCAATGTCTGATGTAAGGGAGGACTCTGCTGGCAATGCCTGATGTAAGGGGGGACTCCGCTGGCAATGTCTGATGTAAGGAGGACTCTGCTGGCAATGCCTGATGTAAGGGGGGACTCCGCTGGCAATGTCTGATGTAAGGGGGGACTCTGCTGGCAGTGTCTGATGTAAGGGGGGACTCCGCTGGCAATGCTTGATGTAAGAGGGGACTCCGCTGGCAATGCCCGATGTAAGGGAGGACTCTGCTGGCAATGCCTGATGTAAGGGAGGACTCCGCTGGCAATGCCTGATGTAAGGGGGGACTCCGCTGGCAATGCCTGATGTAAGGGAGGAGTCAGCTGGAAATGCCTGATGTAAGGGGGGACTCTGCTGGGGACACCTGGATGCATCTGGTGGCAGGCGACGTGGCAGGTGACACGCTCAGGGCTTCCACTGATTCTGCATTATGGTGAGTTAAATAATTTAATTCTATATTACAATGTAATAATAGAAATAATGCACTTCAATCATCCTGACACCATAACAACCTTGGTGCCGGGATGATTGAAGTGCTAACACCAGGTGTTTGGAGAATCTTTATCTGCTGATTGTTAAACTTTCTGGAATACACATATTTCTATTGTGGTGTAGGATCTAGGCCTGCTGTCCCTTTTTCTTTCTCTCCCTCTTTCTTTCTTTCTCTCCCTCTTTCTTTCTTTCTCCCTCCATCCCTCATTCATCTCATACCACACCCCTTCCGAGCCACGCCCATTTAAAACACACCCACTATTCTGCTCAAACCACACCCATTTTTCACTGCTGCACATTTTTCTGTTATGGTATGCCCCGCCCACAAAAGAATACCACGCCCCCTAATTATAGCAAGGCTCCGCCTACATGCAAAAAAGTGTCCCAAACTTTTTTTTTGCAATGTTGGCAACTATGAGAAAGCCTCCTTCCTTGTACACTTACCATATCTGAATGTATATGGAAGGGGATGCAAAATGGGTTGTGGCAATGGTAGGATATCCTTAGCCCTCTGTGTTTGCATGCTCTATTCCTGGTAGGGGTGTTGGATATAGTGGTCACCTGTTGGGAGATGGGGGGAAATTGTGGGTTACCAGTTGGGTGTACAGGGATTTGGCAGTGGAGGATTATAAAAAGGGCAGAACAAGTGGCTGCCAGGGGCTCCCAATTCCATAAGAATACTAAAATATAAAAAATAAAAAATTCGCCAATTCAGTGCTCTTAGTAAGTCTATTTCAGCTTTGCAAGCTTAGAATTTTTTTTTTCAGAAGAGATTTTTCATGGCAACCATGGCAGAAGATTTAAGAAGGGGAGCTGTGCCCCCTTCTCTGGAAGGGCGGCCCGATTTGAACAGTTTTTCCAGGCAGACACACACCCACACACAGGCACTGGCGCTCCGGAGTGTATGGAATATATGAGCATTTGATTGAGCATTTGATCTTCCACCACCATGACTAGTAACTGGAACAGCTTGCACATTACATTTGTAGCACCCTGGAGTTTAGGCAGGGTTGCTCCTCATAATTTACTTACCAGAAACAGTCATCTTGGCTAATTATTATGCTGCGTACGCACGACTGGATTTGCCGTCGGAATAAACTCCGAAGGTTTCTCAGACAGAACTCTGATGGAATTCCATTCAAGCGGTCTTGTCTACACACGGTCAACCCAAAGTCCGACCAAAGTCCGACCGTCCAGAACGCGGTGACGTACAGCACGTACAACGGGACTAGAAAAAGCAAGTTCAATAGCCGGTAGCCAATAGCTTCCGTCTCATACTTGCTTCAGAGCAAGCGTCATTTTTGGTCCGTCAGAACAGCATACAGACGAGCAGTTTTCCCGATAGGAATTGGTTCCGTTGGAAAGACTTAGATTATGTTCTATTTCTAGGTCCGTCAGAATTTTCAAAAAAAAAAAAGTCAGATGAGGCACACACACGATCGGAATAGAAAAGCTTCCGTCTGACATTTTCTGTCGGACATTCCGCTCGTGTGTACACGGCTTTAGAGATCAATTGATTTCTCCCTAAGTTTGGCCTTGTTTCACTTTTCTCTTCTACCGCTAGGTGGCCAGGTACCTGGAGGTACTATATACCAGAAGGGCAATGCAAGGTCAGATTATAGGTATATGGGGTATCTCAGCCAATGGGCAGGGGTTTTCTTGAATCCCTTGGCCTGCTGGGAGAACCTATATATTTGGATAGAGTTACATGATCTGTGTTCTGTGCCACCTGGATGGCTGTCTGGGTGGACATGTGTTGTACTGCCTGGGCTGCTAGGCCAGAGATTGGGCCTATCCCGGGGGCATCTAGCTGCTAGGCTGTCTGAGGGCCTATCCAGAAGCAAGAGAGCAGCGCAGGGTTGGGATTGCGGCTTGCAGTCCAACCAGAAGTGACGGTTCTGCTGGCCGGAGAACCTGTCATGGTCGAAGGTAGAGGGGAAGCTGCCGCCACTAAGGGACCAACCACCTTATTACCAGGGACCACAGTGAGTAACTGAAGCAAATACCGGAGCAATATTCTCACCAACCGGGGACGGTGAAGAAATGGGAAACTTCAGTGGGTATCAAGCCAGGGACCCAGCCAGAGGAGGTGACGCTTGCAGAGCAGCCTTGTGTGTCAAGCCAGGGACCGAGCAGGCCAGTAGGGTGAAGCGTGAGAGGTATCTTGAGTGCCAAGCTAGGGATCCAGGAGAGAGGCGGGGTGACACTTGAGGAAGATACTACCATGAAGACTGAAGGAGCTCAGGGGATTTAGTGTCAGGGAGATGATTCCCTAGTGAGAGACTGGGAGCTCAGCGGGCTGAAGAACTACAAGGAGTGATTGTAGTGGGAAAGAACTGTTACGCTTTGTGTTAGGAACTGTTAAAGACTGTTGCCATAGGAGACAGCATTCCTGCACGTGCAGATGTGATGTCTTGCTGGATGCCTTTCCCTACATGGCTGTCCTCCTGTTAAAGTCTCGGAGTCTGCCAATTAATCTTGCAATTACCTAAGGGTGTCCTGGCCCTAACCCTCTCTCCCAAAAGTTTGTTAAGAGAAATAAAATCTCTTTTGCATTCAAGAAGTGTCTGGCACCCAATAACTTTAACTACCTTGCACCCACCATGCCTCACAACCCACCACATACAGAAGTATGCCAGCTGTCTCTGGCCCTGAAAGTTCTCATTAGACTGAAGAAGGCCTGGGACCTTGCTACACATTATTCCACAAGTTCTTTATGGCTTGTATTGTGTTCATGGTTTTTGGCATATATAACTGATTGTTATGGACTTCATTAATTTTATTTTGGTTATTACCTGGAAGCTTCTCTAAACTTAGAGCACACTTCATGTCCTGTAGTGGAACATTGGGCAATTTTTATAATACATACAGGTCTTGAGCACTGTTGAGTTTGGTGGTCTTTTTTGTATATTCACTGCTCCAAGTGTTTTTCCACAGCAGCTGTGTGTTATGTACTGTAACGCAGGGGTTTTACCTGAATCCTTGTACGGGATGGTGTGTATTCCATAAATAAGGAAATGGCTCCCACTAGTGGTCGCAACAACTATGCATGATACCAACAACTATGCATGATACTGTGAAGCCTAGAGGAAGTGACTCATTTGATTAACTAGGCTGTGCACTACTTACCCACGATGCCCTGTTCACCTACCCACAATGCCAGGGACAGAGCAGCCTGCTGGGTAGGCCTATAAAAGAGACAGAGCGGCCATGCTTCTCTCTCTTCTTCCCAGGACGTGAGACCTGTGTGGGTGTATCGGAAGAACTGTGGCCTGCTTGCTGCGGAGCGGAGTTGGAGCTTCCTGAGTAGGTTTAACACACAGTGCGCTGGACCAGCGCGTGATCGGACTGGAGGATCCAGGACACTCAAAGGAGCCATCAAGACGGTTCCCGGTCATCTGACGGAGGGTGCAGCTGGACGGTGCTACCTGGGAGCAGGATTGGGATCACAGAAGCGGAGCAGCACAGTTGTTTGGGTCCTGTGTGGTGAGGGGGCTGTTGCCCAAGATATATATATATAACTTTGCCACTTTGCAGTCGGCGCCGGCTCAGAAGTGAGTGTGGCAATTAAACTCCCAGGAGAAGCCTGGGAGGAAAAAGAGGTCAGTCAAGTTGTAAAGGCCCTGTCCCCAGACCGGAAGGCATGGGTGATTGCTGTCAGACCAGATCGGGGGACCTCTCACACTCATGCATTTCTAGAGTGGAGAAAAGGGGTGCCTGGCAGCTTCAAGGGTAAAAGTGTACAACTAGGCAACTAAACAAAGCTGTATATAACACATCCAAAGGTTTCAGATGAGGGTCCTATTAGCCCCATTCAAGCAGGAACAGCTCCTTCTCAGTCATCGCTGGCTATGATTGGACCAGAGTTCTTTACAGCCATGGGGGACTTCGTGTCAAAATGCCAGAGGAGCAATCCAATATGTGTAGATGTTGGATATCGGAAGCTGAGGTTTTTCTCTGGAAAACAGTCAGTGCCAGATAGAGAGGAGGAGTTTGAAGCATGGCTAGAACAGGCCATGCAGGCCCTAGATTAGTGGGACCTGCCAGAGGCCCAGAAGAAACAACGTATCAGTGAGAGTTTGCGGGGAGCCGCAGCTGAGGCTATTAGGAACTTGAGATTCAGCAACACAACCTGTACCGCTTACGACTACCTGACTATGTTACAGGAGGAGTTTGGATGGCCAGAGAAGGCAGCTGACTTGATCTATCAATTTGAACACACCCTGCAATGCCAAGGTGAACGTCTATCGGAATATATCAGACGGTTGGACAGGATGCTTAACCAGATTGTGCTAAAAAAAGGAATGACACACTCTGCTATAGACCAGGCCAGAATACAACAAATCCTGAAGGGAGTCCTACGCTCTGACCCAGTCTGGCTTCAGCTGAGGACATCAGTGGGTGTTATGTCCCTGAGGTACCCAGGTCTCATTAAAATAGTGAGAGAAGAAGAGGCCCTGTTTGACAACAAGCAAGCAGCTGCGCAAATAATGGAGATGATGACTTTACTGATGGCAAAAGTCACTCAGACAACCCATGACGGTGTAGAGGAGACAAGAACACCGTAAACTTCATCTACGATGGGTAATGAGCAATGAAATTTGTTTTAACTGTGGAGGGACTGGACACTATCGACGAGTAGGCCCAAGTCCAGCCAAACCTGAGGTACAGAGCCAAAAGCCGGGGGAAAACTACAGAGGGCCCCGGTGAAGAAGTCAACCGGGTGCCCTGCTGCATCAGCGAGCTCCAGAAACCTCAATGATGCAAAAAGACCACGGCAGAAGCTCAAACCCTTGCAGAAAACTCCTGTTGTCACTTCTGAGCAGCCCAGTGTCCCACTCCCCTTGACCTGGACTACCCGGCATCGGAGAGTCAGTGAACACCACACCCCTAGGGCCCAGAAGAAGATCAAGCCGAATCAAAACCTCAGTGAGAAGGGAGAGCGAATGCAACCCACCAAACAGGCCAAACCTGCCATAAATTTCCTTCTAAGTTAGTGGGACCCTCTCTCGAAGTCCCCATTCAGGTAGAGGGGATCTACACCAAAGGCCTCCTGGATACTGGGGCCCAAGTGACCCTCCTCTACAGGGACTTCTACGACAAGCATCTCAAACACTTGCCACTACAGGAGTTAGAAGAGCTGGAGATATGGGGTATCGGGACTCAGAATTTCCCCTATGATGGTTATCTACCCATCAAACTGACCTTTGACCCCTCTGTGGCTGGGAAGGCTGAGACATTTGATACTTTGGCGGTGGTCTGTCCTCGTCCACCAGGGGCTAGTAGAAGTTCCCTCATCATCGGGACCAATACTGACCTGGTCAGAAGACTGTTAACACCTCTTGCCCAGAAGCAGGGTGCTTCAACTCCAAGTATGCATCCCATGTTGAGTTCAGCTTATCAGCGTCTGGTGCAAGAAGAGAAGGCCCCAGCTGAAGGAGTGGGAAAGATCTGGCATTTGGACCAGAATGAGAGGGTGTTACAGCCCGGTGAGGTAGCTTGTTTGAGAGCATCCGTCAAGCTGAATTGGGAGCAGCCAGGCCCCTTCATTGTTCTTGAAGAGAACGGTAAGGAAAGAGAGATGGGTTTGAAAATTATTCCTGAGGTGGTTTCAACGAAGGCCTTACAGAGAAGTCACGGAAAAGTTTTGGTTAGTGTCCACAACACGACAGCCTCGCCTGTGAAGATGCCAGCTCGGATGTTACTGGGGCAAGTAAACCCAGCCACCCCAGTCTCCCCTTGTAATTTGAGATGTGGTAGAGGTGACGAAATCCCTGAAGAAGAATTCTACCCGAAGAACACCCCTCTCACACCTGCCTGGATGGAAAGGGCCAAAACTCAGCTCCTAAGATGGCGAGCTGCTTTTTCAAAGAGCGAGTTTGACGTTGGGCGTGCCAAAAGTGCCCAACACTGGATCCGCCTGGAGGAAGACCAGCCTTTCCGAGAAAGAGATATACGGATTCCCTTGGGAAACTTGGAAGACCTGCGAGAACAGCTGGCCGAGCTGAAGAGAACAGGAGTTATCCGAGAGTCTCGGAGTCCATATGCCTCCTCAAAAGTGGTACTAAGGAAGAAGAATGTGACGTTGCGTTTGTGTATCGACTACAGGACACTGAACCGACAGACCATTCCTGACCAATATACCACACCCAGGATAGAAGATGCCCTACAGAGTCTGTCAGGGGCGAAGTGGTTAAGCGTGCTGGATCTGAAAAGTGGATACTACTAAATCTCCATGCACCCTGAAGATAGGGAAAAGACTGCTTTCATTACCCCAGTAGGCTTCTTCGAGTTTGACCTTATGCCTCAAGGTCTGTCTGGCGCCCCAGCCACCTTCCAGAGATTGATGGAGAAGACTGTGGGGGACATGAACCTGATTGAAGTGTTGGTATACTTAGACGACTTCATCATGTTTGGCAACACTTTGGAGGAGCATGAGGAGCGCCTGGAGAGGGTGCTGAAGAGGCTCCATGATGAAGGCCTGAAGTTCTCTATGGAAAAATGCCAATTCTACCAACCTTCAGTAAATTACCTGGGTCACTCCGAAGGAGTGGCCACAGATCCCAAGAAACTGGAAGCTGTCACCTCTTGGCCCAGACCCATGAATGTAACAGAGCTTGGATCATTCTTAGGGTTCTGTTCATATTACCGGAGGTTCGTAGAGGGATTTGCTAAGATAGCTCAGCCACTCACTGAACTGTTGAAGAACCAAGAAGACATTGGCCCAGACTCAGACAAGCCCGAAAAACCAGCAGAAGGGCCCAGAAATAAGAAAGAGTCTATCCAAGACCAGTGGACCCCTCGATGTGAAGAGGCTTTCAGACAGCTGAAGTGGAGCCTTACGACTGCCCCAGTCTTGGCTTATGCCGACCCTGCCAAACCCTACAAACTGCACGTAGATGCCAACCGGGATGGGCTGGGTGGCATGTTGTACCAGGAGCATGATGGACATGTAAGGCCTATCGCTTATGTGAGCCGGAGTTTGGCGCCTGCTGAGAGAAACTACCCCACCCACAAGCTTGAATTCCTGGCCTTGAAGTGGGCAGTGGTAGACAAGCTGAGAGACTACTTATATGGCGCAGAATGCGTCATCAAGACAGACAACAACCCTCTCACAAACCTGCTCACTACTACAAAGCTGGCTGCCACGGGCTATAGATGGTTGGCCGCCCTATCAGGTTTTACCTTCAGTTTGAAGTACCGGCCAGGAGTCGGAAACAAGGATGCAGATGCCTTGTGGAGAAGACCCCACTGCTCCCGAGACTCCCCAGAAGAGTAGACCCATCTCACCCCAGATGGAGTGAGGGCCCTTTTTATAAGGAGCAGAACAACAAGCCAGAGGTAGAGCCAGAGCTGAGGACATTGGAGTGTCCACTGCTGGAGTGTTCAGAAGCTACTGTAACATAACCCAAGTCAGGGATGAAGATCTGCCAAAGCTATCCAAGAAGGATTTGCGAAGAGACCAAGTGGAAGACCCTCTCTGCGGCCTGGCATTGAAGGCCTTAGAGAGTCAGCGCCCTGAACTGCTTCTCATTAACTCTCCGAAGGAAGCCCGATTCCTGCACAAGGAGTGGGATCAGTTGCAACTGCAACAAGGGGTCGTCTACCGAAGGGGTCCCTCTGAGGACTCTAAAGAGAAATGGCAGTTGTTTCTACCAGAGAAACATAGAGAGAAGGTGTTGATCAGTTTACATGATCTTTAAGGCCATTTAGGGTCAGAGAGGACTTTTCAACTGGTGAGAGACAGATTCTATTGGCCTCGCATGCGGACTGAAGTCAAGGGTTACTGCCATTCCTGCCTGAGGTGTATTCAAAGGAAGACTTTACCCCAACGAGCTGTCCCAATGAGTCACTTAGAGAGTCAAGGGCCATTGGAACTGGTGTGCATTGATTTTCTGTGCCTGGAGTCTGACTTGAGTGGGCAGGGAAACGTCCAGCTGATAACTGATCACTTCACCCGTTATTCCCACAAAGAATCAGCAGGCATCCACGGTGGCTAAGATCTTGCTAGAGAAGTTCTTTGTACATTATGGTCTGCTTCAGCGTATCCACTCTGATCAAGGAAGAGACTTGGAGAGCAGCCTAATTAAGAAACTTTTAGACCTGCTGGGGATCAAGAAGTCTAGAACCACCCCGTACCATCCTCAAGGAGATCCTCAACCGGAGAGATTCAACAGAACCCTTTTGAATATGCTGTGAACCGTAACCTCAGAACAAAAGTACCATTGGAGTAAACACAGTGGCTATTGTACACGCTTACAATAGCACTGCAAATGATGCCACAAGATATTCTCCCTATCGTTTGATGTTTGTGCGAGAGGCCAGACTGCCAGTAGACCTAGCCTTCGGCATGTCCTCGGACCATACCTCAGCAACTTCTCACAGAGGGTATGTGGACCGACTACAGAGAAATCTGAAGAATGCCTATGAAAAGGCCCAAGCTGTGTCAGATGCCCATGGACGAAAAAAAAAAAGAAGTTTTGACCTCAGGGTACGAGTACAGGACCTACAACCAGGTGACAGAGTACTGCTGAGGAATTTAGGTGTGCCTGGGAAACACAAGTTGGCTGATCGCTGGAAATCACAGCCCTACATTATCTGCAAACAAAACCCAGGACTGCCAGTGTACCAGATTCCACCAAAGGGATGTACAGGCCCACTCAAAGCTTGGCATCGTAATCATCTCTTGCCCCTGTCAAAGACAGTTCGGGTGCCACCACAGCAAGCTTCACCGTCCACATCCACCACTCCTTGGGGATCCCGACCAGTGACTAGATCACAGGCTGTACCTCTTGTTTAAGAAGATGAGGACAGCGAGGATGAGAAAATAGGAATAGACTGGTTGTGGTTGTGTCACACACCAGAGCTTAATACAACTCCACCCCCTCAACCCACAGTGGCAGATAGTGGAGCTCTTCGACTAGAGGCCCCTGAATTTGTACCTCAAGACAAATCTTCAGAAGATCTAGAGGATCCTCAAACTTCTTCATTAGGAACAGACCCTGAAGACCTTTCTTCTTGTATTGAAACAGAAATACAGGAAACTGAAGTAAACGAACAGGAAGAAGAAGGGGATGAAGATGATACCAGTTTGCCTGAGACACCAAAGGAACAGAGAGCAAAGAGAATCATTCACCCACCCAAGAGACTAACTTACGATACTTTAGGTGAATGCTCCGGAGAAATTTGCTTCACTTCAAAAAGGACGCTTGAAGTGCCTGGTCCTTCCACCGCTGATTTGGTGGAGGACAACCCCATCTCACCCCCTGGCACATCTATACAAGATGCTTCGGTGTCAGTAGCAGGTAGACAGAACAGCCTCCCTCCTTGTGACAATTGGTGGGAGGCTCCTCTGTCAAGCTTATGTCATGGTATGAATCGTTTGAGTTTAAACTCTGGTTTTGATAATGCAACTTGTTTGTTATCATGTGTACACTAACCCTATGTCTCCTCGTGTATACAACAGCATGTAACAGGTCATAAATTTTAATTATCTTTGGGGACCAAAGACTTTAAGTGGGGGGGTATGTAACGCATGGGTTATACCAGAATCCTTGTACTGGATGGTGTGTGTTCCTTAAATAAGGAAATGGCTCCCTCTAGTGGTCGCAACAACTATGCATGATACCAACAACTATGCATGATACTGTGAAGCCTAGAGGAAGTGACTCATTTGTTTAACTAGACTGTGAACTACTTACCCACAATGCCCTGTTCACCTACCCACAATGCTAGGCACAGAACAGCCTGCTGGATAGGCCTATAAAAGAGACAGCGCGGCCATGCTTCTCTCTCTTCTTCCCGGGACGTGAGACCTGCCTGCAGGGACCTGTGTGGGTGTATTGGAAGAATTGCGGCCTGCTTGCTGCAGAGCGGAGTTGGAGCTTCCTGAGTAGGTTTAACACACAGTGCGCTGGACCAGCGAGTGATCGGACCGGAGGATCCAGGACACTCAAAGGAGCCAGCAAGACGGTTCCCGGTCATCTGACGGAGGGGGCAGCTTGACGGTGCCTTTGCCTTTCACATAACATAGAGTGTTCAGTTGCACTTTTCATAGAAGTGGAAGTTTGCACGTGTTTCACACAACCAAGTTCACAGTTCATCTACCACCTTAATCTTATTTTAACATTTGCTTACTCATTGGATTACAATTACTGCAGTATAATAAGGCTAGCTGAAGAAAGAACATCAAAGACTTTGCCATTCACTTATTATTTCTCTTACACACACAGTCTGCGGACTGCAGTGCAACCTAGGGGGAGCCCTTGAGTATATGTACTGTGTTGCCTTGTTATCTAATACTGTATAATGTACTGCAGGTTAGGAGTGTGTTTGTGCGCAGCTGCATTGATAGTGGGAAAGTGCCAAGTGTCAAGGTTTTACCGCCCTGAGCATCAGTCCCACTTTGAGGCACACCCGCGTTACTCATGTGAACTTTGAGTCTGAACATTTATATGTACCTTGATTGTTATTGACCTTGTGTATCAGAATCAACATTGTATTCTATATTCTAAACCAGTTTCCAGTAAACTTACTGTGTGGTTAAAGTACAAATGGTGTGAGACGTTGTCTATTCCTATAGCAGGTGGAGTGACGGATTCCCAGGTAACGGTGAATTACAGTATGTTGTATTATAATTGTGTTGCTTCTTACCATTAGGCCTCACACAAACACTGCCACACAGTTATGCCTAGGGGTTCAAGCCTATATTCAGGGGTTGATAGGCAGAGAGCAGGTTCAAAACAATTATCAGCAGCTCCTTAGGGGTCAGTGCTACATGTACTTTTTTGCTCATCATACATTTGTGATATAATGGACTCAGCACTTGACTTTTGGATTTATTGTTAATAATTATCTTAGTGTATTTAGTAAAAATATTGTTTTGATATTTTCAGGGCGGGGGGGCTTTCAAGTAGACTGTATGGAGTCCCGTGATTTCCTAACAGCAGCCCTGTGCTGACCGGCAGTGAATTCCGCATGCCAGGGCTGGGTGGCAGGATAAATAACAAGCACCGGGCAAGCAGGCCTAACGGATATCTGGTATTCAGCTTCCGTAGTGTTATGTTAGGCCTGCATGGCTGAACCCTTCCACCATGCCTCAGGGCACGCCGCACATGCCAATGCAGGGCTCTTACAGAAGCCTGGGACTTCCATAGCATTGGGCCTGTGCAACTTCACCCTTTCACCTCAGGGCCCACACTGATGCATGACGCTTAAGGTCCACCAAAATCCTCAGCACCAGGCGCATGATGCTGTTAATCTGGCCCTGGGTTCCTGGTGAACAGGAGTAAAAAATCCCCACCGGTGTCCTACCGAGAGATGGTCGTCCCCCTGGCATGGATGGTGTACGCCGCATCCAAGCAGAGGCCGACTCCATGCACCACCGCATGCTCTCCTCCCTTGGCCAGCCCCGACCGAGCTGCCCTGGCTCCATCTCCTGCCGACCAGTTTAAGAACCTGGAGTCAGTGCAGCAGGCGCTGTGCACCCCGACCTGCCCGGTGGGCAGAGAGTACCTGGAGTGGAGCTTCAGCCTGGGATGGGGTCAAGAGGAGGGATAGCAGGAAGGGGGCCAAGTCACTGTATCATGGACCTCTGGGTTGTACTTTCCCCTTGGCCAAAAGTTGCTGGTCAGCCCCTGATCTATGGCCAACTGGAGGCCAGGAAGCCATGGAAAGACAGGGTGGGGACAAACTCATAGTAGTTCAGGGTTTCATGTAATGGTTTATGTGTCATATTGTATTTTCCCTGTTAAAAGAAAAATAGATAGAAGCGATATTTGGCTCTATTTGGAGATTTTATCTACACCTTATTTTAAAACAATATTAAGTCTTTTAATTAGGTTGGAATAATGTACAGATGCAGACATTCTACTGAAGTCTGGCTTAGGGGAGCCTTCTAATGCTGCGTACACACTATCAGGATTTTGGTCGGAAAAAGATATTATGGCTTTTCCGACGGGATTCCACTCAAGCTTGTCTTACATACACACGGTCACACAAAAGTTCTCTGAACTTTTGACCGTCAAGAACGCGGTGACGTACACCACTACGACGAGCCGAGAAAATGAAGTTCAATGCTTCCGAGCATGTGTTGAATTGTTTCCGAGCATGCGTGATTTTTTGCACATCTCAATCTTTTGCTGGCTGGAATTCCAGCAAAAGTCCGATGGAGCATACACACGGTCGTATTTTCCGACCAAAAGCTCACATTGGTCTTTTGCTGGCGGGATTTCCGATTGTGTGTACGGGGCATTAGAGATGTCTTTTGTCCGGCCAAACTATTTTATTTTAAATTTTTGATAGATTGGAAAAGCATTCAAATACCTGTTGGGTTTTTAGTGTTACCCAAAGCCACTTCCCATCCGCTTATGCTAACATGCATTGTGTTAAGGCAGCCTGTTCAATCAGAATGTATTGACATTGCACAGCAATAAAAGAAAAACTAGACCTCAGCATTTTTCTGTAACTTGGCTCACCACAACACCGGTATGTGATACTTTTCAGGGGGAGTCTGCTGGCGCCTACTATGCTGTGTGTTGGGGATACATACTAGTGTAATTATTATTATTATACAGGATTTATATAGCGCCAACAGTTAGCTTCACACCTTAAAATGTGTCATGCTTTACCGTGCCGAGTGGTAATATGTGCTAAAGCATGCATTTTAGTGTGTGTTACTGCAATGCATGAGTGTGAAGGGAGCCACTTACAGAAAAAATGTGAGAAAGTGAGGGAAAATTTGCAAAAATAGTTTGTTTTTGTATGTAATTCGGTGAAAAGTTAGGACCCCCTTCAGAGTTACAGTAAATGAGAGGGGATGTCTTTAACTGCGCCATGGATAGCAGTAAAACCCCAACAGGGGTCCTGGCGAAACTCACGTGATGTGAGTGAAATGCGTTGACGTTGCAGCTTCATGTGACCTGGCTCCCCTTTTATTCCCATCTGACTAACATTCCACCCGCACAGCCTGCACTGAGGTTTGGAGGACTGCTCAGGTGACATGAGTGTTACTCATCTACTGACTTTCGCATCCGCCCCACAGCTACCTGGGAATTTCTGTGGAAATCAAGGAAGTTCATTGAGTAGCGGGTCCGCTACCATTGTGCATCACCTGTCGTAGAAGACAGAGCATCAACAGGAGATTGGGGAGACTGTTCTTGGACACCGTTCCCGTTCCCTCATGCTATTAGCCCTCTGCTGTTACCATTGCTGTGTGGATGTTTCCAGATTCATGACTAACAGGCCACAGTGACTAAACTAATATTCCCTCTTTCCACCTCCTTGGCTGTCACTTTTGTATGGCGATTGAAATATACCTCCTACCTTCAGGTTGTGCCTGTCTGTACTTTGCAACTCAGCTTTCAGTCCTCAGCATATTGCGGTTTGTGGCCCATATACATGGGCTGTTCCTTTAGTGGCTCAATAAGGCTTAATAAGGTCTCTTGATAGTTTTCCATTCATTTTGGAATACAAGCCATGGCTGTACATACCAAGTGCTTGATATCTATTTGCCTCTAAAGCTAGCTGTATGCTTGTCAGTGGTTAATGAATGAGAGCCCGGGTCCTTTATTTTAATTTTCTGACAACGTTGTCACGAATGGTTTTTATTATGGTGTGGTGAAGGTTTTGGTCTTTTTGTTTGTTTGATGAACTTATGTACAAATAAACGTCATCAATTTGATAGTTACATCGCTGTGTGTTTCCCTTTGGAGTCCCTTCACGTTAGTATACTTTACCTCAGTCATTTTCTTTCATTCTAACTCTTCCCCATTCTCTCTGGCACAAAAAAAGTGTTTGGATTTACTGTACTTTAACAATTAACTTATGGAAACAAAACAAGCTTTAAGATAATAGTGGAATATTTTAATAATATCTCTAATATTTACAATTATGTTTAGTTCATCCACACGGTCCATTCTCATCACTTCAGATGTCTAATTTAGCCGTGTCACCTTAAGAGTCCCCCAATACACAACATTCTCCCTCTGGGTATAGGTGTCATAAGGCTCAAATTCTTGTGTGTCCTGCAAAGACAGAGGCAAACATTTACACAATGGTTTTATTTTCAGGATGTACAGAAGTTACAGTATTATAGTTCACAGAAATCATAAAGAACACCCCCCATGAGAAACGTGGGACTTTAAATGTACCAACAAGGAAAAATATATGTAAACCTCTTGTACCGAGCCACACCACATCAGTTCAAAAGGGGGGCCTGGACACCTACGGAGGAGGAGGGCAGGCTGTACTGCCTTATTGCTGACATTTGTGACTTTTGTGGGGATGGGGGATCAGTTCTAGTATCAGTGACCTAGACAGACTGAAGCCTCTGAATCAGCAAGAAGCCTAGCATTTTTATATATGATCATATGTATTGTTTGTGATGGGAGTCACTTTGGGCGGGGGGCTGGTGGAACCCAGAATCCCTTGGAGAGGTTGGGAAACCCTTGCTTCAGCTCCCCATGCACCTCCTATGTCTAAGTTACCCTGTGTCTATTAGGGGCACAGGGTGACCAAGAAAATGATGGACAGCTACTAATGGACATTGAGAATGTGGCTTGGATTTCTAATGGAACAGTAATATTTATCCACAATATCTCCCAGGAAATATACAGAGACTATTCCTGGTTTGTTTGATTCTGAATTATACATGTTAATTGAAAGAGCTGATCACATTGGCCTCTGTACAATGTAGGAGACAGTCAGTCTGCTACTGGTGGTCTCCTGCTATTGTGTGAAGGTGTTCTGTGTTTATACTTATGATAATGTGTATTCTACTGTGTGAAGCTCGGTGACAACAAGTCAGACCTGTAGTGAAATCCTGATTAATCACAACAATGGCCAGGTCGGCTTGGAGTTACCTCGACTGCTTTAAGTGACTAGGTAATTATCTATGTTAATTCTGTTTCTGGTTACAATTTGTATTGCTAGGGTAATATGATCGGGGGGGATGTCCTCCTGGTTTATATATTTGTGTGAGTTTGTTCAAATAAAAATTCCATGTTCCTACAAGCTAGTGTTGGCTAGTGTTGTACGTTTTGGCTATAATATCAGATCTCTGATGTTCAGACTGGAGGAGGCTGTATACTGACGGAAGCACTCAAGCAGAGTGCGATGGGGGTTCGGTGACATTGCTCTTACCAGAATAATATATGGGTAGAGTGTAGTGTGGATCAACCTGCCAACATCCTATGTAGCAACAGAACAAAGGCATACATGTGTCGGCACATGATGTAATCACGCCCTATAGGTGGGGCGACACTATGTGTTATCGTGCCAGGGGGACCCTCCCTAAATACCAGCTTCTGCCACACGCCTCGTGGCGGCTGTTCGCCGCCAATGCACAGCGCATCCCTCAATTAAAGGATTATTTCCTCCCTTGAGGATGATGGGATATTTAAAGTACCTTCCCACCTATCTTCAGCCTCTGCTTGAGCGTGATGGCTGACGACTTGCATTCCTTGAAGAATCCTCTATATGGTAATATACTTTTTTGTTTTTGGGATCTGCTTTCCACGTATGCTTTTGTAGTTTTGGATTGGTGTCATATTGTGATTCTGAGACCTATACAAACACCATTCCCTATTTTAGGGATGTTTTCAATGCACTGCACATACAATGCATGTCGGATCCTATTTATATAATTATACCCTCTTAAGCTCCTTAGTGTTCGTTTGAGTAATTATTACATTTTTATTTTTTCATAGAGTGTTGCCTTGCCCTTACTCTAACAAGCAGGATTGAATGTGGTCCATTAACCTTTTATGTGTATATGGTTGACCTTTGTAAGTACCAACAGCAGCTTGTAATATGTAAATGATTAATATACGTATATGTATAATGAAACATGACTGTTTATGTAATTAACTTTAATGAGCACTATATATTTATGTTGTAGAAGTACAAATAACCATTATCTACCCTGCGGAAGGACTACATGTCTGAAACATGTTGGGATTCATTATTAGAACTCATCTGGGCTGACCTCTGTTTTGTCATCTGCATCTTCAAAGTCCATGATGGGTCTTTATGCACTTTGCACATACCTTTGTGCTATGGGTTGCTCTTAAGACCAGTTTAATCTGCTGTTTTGCCTTCTCTGGTTCTTACTTTCTCTCATCATCAACATTCTGATGATTTTAATGAAAAGTTTTCATTTTCTTTACTTACTTTATATTACCCCCAGTGATGTCATCGCTGGGTTTCTCTATGCAATACATTCAGATTACAGCTGGTGGGAGTGACTAGCAGGGTGCATTATATCCCAGCGCCCTGCCTCAGTGCTCCTGTCAAGAGCCCTCAGTCCTGATGCAAGCAATGAGCTTCTCTTGGGAGAAGTTATGCAAACAGACAGTGCCTTGAAAAAGTATTCATGCCCCATGACATTTTCCACATTTTGTCATGGTACAACTAAAAATGTAAATGTATTTTATTGGGATTTTATGTGATAGATCAACACAAAGTGGCACATAATTGTGAAGTGGAAGGAAAATTATAAATGGTTTTCAATTTTTTTTTTATAAATAAATATGTGAAAAGGAAAGCGTACATTTGTATTCAGCCTCCTTTACTCTGATACCCCTAACTAAAATCTAGTGGAACCAATTGCCTTCAGAAGTCACCTAATTAGTAAAAGTCCACCTGTGTCTAATTTAATCTCAGTATAAACACTATTCTGTGAAGCCCTCAGAGATTTGTTAGAGAACCTTAGTGAACAAATAGCACCATGAAGGCCAAGGAACACACCAGACAAATCAGGAATAAAGTTGTGGAGAAGTCTAAAGCAGGGTTAGATTATGAAAAAGTATCCCAAGCTTTAAACATCTCACGAAAGCACTGTTTAATCCATCATCTGAAAATGGAAAGAGTATGGCACAACTGCAAACCTACCAAGACATGGCCATCTACCTAAACTGACAGGCCAGGCAAGGAGAGCATTCATCAGAGAAGCAGCCAAGAGGCCCATGGTAACTCTGGAGAAGATGCAGAGATCCACAGCTCAGGTGGGAGAATCTGTCCACAGGACAAGTATTAGTCGTGCACGCCACACATCTGGCCTTTATGGAGGAGTGGCAAGAAGAAAGCTATTGTTGAAAGAAAGCCATAAGAAGTCCCGCTTGCAGTTTGCGAGAAGCCATGTGGGGGACACAGCAAACGTGTGGGAGAAGGTGCTCTGGGCAGCTGAGACCAAAATTGGCGGAGGTTCACCTTCCAGCAGGACAACAACCCTATACATACAGCCATAGCTACAATAGAATGGTTTAGATCAAAGCATAGTCATGTGTTAGAATGGCCCAGTCAAAGTCCAGACCTAAATCCAATTAAGAATCTGTGGCAAGACTTGAAAATTGCTGTTCACAGACATTCTCTATCCAATCTGACAGAGCTTGAGCTATTTTTCAAAGAAGAATGGGCAAAAACGTCACTCTCTAGATATGCAAAGCTGGTAGAGACATCCCCAAAAAGACTTGCAGCTGTAATTGCAGACAAAGGTGGTTCTACAAAGTATTGACTCAGGGGGACTGAATACAAATGCATTCCATACTTTTCACATACTTATTTGTAAAACATTTTAAAAACCATTTATCATTTTCCTTCCACTTCACAATTATGTGTCACTTTGTGTTGGTCTATCACATAAAATCCCAATAAAATACATTTATGTTTTTGGTTGTAATATGACAAAATGTGGAAAATTTCAAGGAGTGTGAATACTTTCTCAAGGCACTGTATGGTGGGACAGAGCCAACTTAAAAAGGTCTTAGGGTCTTCCAATGTGACCTCTACAGTATCTGCAGGGTGCAGCAGGTGTGCAACATTTAGCGGCACTGAAAAAACTAATGCTAGCAGTTCAAAAAAAAAGAATAACTCATAGTATAGACTGTGGTCTATTGTATACAGTAACAGTTAAGGAGTCTCCTCTGGGGGCGTGGCCGCAGCATGTGAACTTACCAGTTCTGGGAACCCTTTGCATAATCCTGTGTAATACTGCATACCTGCCTATCCAATTTAACTGATTTCTCTCCTGGCTAATTTGGGAAGGCCCTGTGACATCTCCTGGGACTTTGGTGGATGGCAAATCATAAGAAGAAGCAGCCCCCAGCCAAGATGAGTATTACCACGCGCTCTTGCCAAGATGGCCGCCACTCCACCGCTCCTCACCCCTTCCTGGCATCCACGTCGAAACTGTTTGGAGTGGAGCCTGATCCCTCTCCGCGACCCTCTCCTGGAGCCTCCACTCCTCCAGCGCTGCTGTCCCAAACCTCTCCTAGTGACGACGGCATGGAAGACGATCCGGAACCGGAGCCTACCCTGCTGGATGTTCTTAAAATCATTAAGGTAAATCATACTGTTTTTATGGGTAAGGTGGCAGAGCTCAAACTGGATATAACTATAATGCGCCAGGACATGCATAATATACAGGGACCAGGACACGGAGCGCCGCATCAGTGATTTGGAGGACACTGTTAACCCTGTCCTTCCTATAAAAACCTGTGGCACCAAAATCAAATCATTGGAGGACAAGGTGGACGATATGGAAAACCGTCTATGCAGTAACAACTTACTCTTGGTAGGCCTGCCCGAGCAGGTTGAGGGTTCTGACGTGGTATCCTTCCTGGAAAGTTGGTTTACCCTGGAATTTGGGAAGGACTGTCTATCTCCCTGCTTTGTCCTGGAAAGAGCTCACAGAGTTCCTGGCAGACCGCTACCTACAGGTAACCCTCCCCGCACCATGGTGATCCTGTGCTCTGCTCACATAAAAAGGGAGCCTAATGATCAACAATGCAATGGTGCTCCTCTTCCCTGACTACTCCCCAGCTGTCCATACCTCGAGGGCCAAGTACCAACACGTCAAGCAAAAATTGAGGGAGAAGACATCCAATACTCCATGTTATTTCTTGCCACATTGAGGGTTGTCTACCAAGGCCAGGTGCATTTTTTCCAAACCCCTGTGAATGCTCTCTCCTGGTTTGAATCCGTGCAACAGCCTGGTCATTTGTCTGATTGTGTACCTAAAACCTGATTGGGGCTCTCCCTCTGGTAATGTGTTCTACCTTTTCCATCCCAGCTTCTGGAATCACTGCTGGGGCAGGTATCTACAAATTTATGTCCTGTCATGAAGATATAGATCCCCATCTGGGAGACTATGCTGCTATTGCTAGTTTTATCTTTGATCACTGACTGATCCAATGTTTGTTCATTGACTTTGGCTGTATTGGCCATGTTCCCTACATCAACTTGCTGTTTGGGGTCTAAGCCCGCTCCTTGTTTTTGGTGCAGGGCAAGGGTTAAATTTTGGCTGTGGTTTCTATTACAAGTGTCTATTCTTGATATAGCTCTAATGTTAGTTGGTATGAATGAAGTGTGTATGTGTGTGGATATCCACTCCTGATTTTCAGGAACCCATCCAGCAGGACATGTGTCACTACTGGAGGGACAATGCCGGGTCTTCCTCAACAGGCCCCGCATGGTATGCCTTTAAGGCAAACGTGCGGGGCTCCTATATCTCTAATATTGTTAAGCATAGGAAGTCTTCACAGGCTACCCTTCGGACCTTGGAGTCCTCCTTAGAGACAGCTAGGGCCCAATATATGCACTCCCCACTCCGGACCCCATGATGTCTTGGTAGGGGCACATAAGGCACTGGATCTCCATAGGGTGGACACAACTCAAACAACTCTTTTTGTCTGCAAGATTACATGAGCATAGTGGAAAAAATGGTAAGATGCTGGCCTATCTTTCTCGCACGGAATACACGGATAGGTCCATACCACAAATCCAACTACCCGATGGCTCAGTTTCATCAGATCCTTTGATCATAAACCTGACATTCAAGTCCTTCTATGAACACCTTTATTCGGTCCCACCCTCCCCAACTGAACTTGAATCGGTGGGGTTCTTTGAATCCATCCCTTTCCTGAATTGGAGGACTCACACAAACTTATTTTGGATAAATCCCTGACGATCTAAGAAATTACAGAGGCCATATACTCTCTCCCCCCTAACAAGACTCCAGGGTTAGATGGTTTACATGCTAAATGGTACAAGAACTATGCAGAAACCACATTCTCTGTTCGGACAGGCATTAGAGGAAGGTGAGTTTCCCGTGTTTCCCACCTCTATGTGTGAAGCCCTGGTTGGTTAACCACATAACTAACGCCTGGATCAAAGTGATGTGATAGCCTGTGTATTGTTATAAAAGCGTTATAAAAACTGTATGAACATTGACAGGCGGGAAATGCTATGAATAACTGTATGTACATAGGGGAGGTGTTTAGCATGGCTCGGATTGGTAAAATCCCATGGGTGGGCTATATCTTGAATGTATACCATAAATATGCTGTACCCAGACCAATAAATCGAACAGTGTGTAGATCTAAAAAAATAAAAAAATAAAAAAAAGGAAGTCTCCTCTCACCCAGTGACCACATCATACATTGTAAGTACTGTGATCTACTGTAATACATAGAAGTGTTACACTTACACATAATTTAACACGCACATGCTTGAAAAAACATCTGAAGCTAAAAGCACTCCAGCCAAGATTTGCCTTTAAACCAGAAATTTCCCTGGAAGTCCTTTTTTCTGCCAATTGATGTCCTCATTCCAATGGCCAGCATCATTCAGCCCACTGGTGGAACTACCAGGGTCGCACCGGGATCCTGGCGTTCCGCCACTGTGGGGTGGCCCATAAGCCCAGTCTGCAGATCCACGGCAGAGTTACTGGCTGTAGTTGTAAGCGGAGAGTGTGTCAAACTCTCACTTACACTGCCCAGGCAGAGCCAGCACTGACAGCCCACTTGCATCCCCCCCGCCTTGGGACAGGGGAGGAGAGTGACCTAGATCTACTCCTCCTCCCGCTTCTGTCCTCCTGTGTGTGCCCTTGGCCCCACCCATAGTCCAATCAGATTGGAGTGTGAGCGGGGAAGCCGGAGATGAGTGGGCGGGGAAGCCCAGCAGCCGGGAACAGCATGGAGAATGAGCGTGGAAGATATGCAGACTACACAAGCCTCCTTCCTTCTTGGGGTGAGTGAGCTCACATCCATCCATTCACCCCCTCTGTTATCTCTCCTGCCTCTGAATCAGTACAATAAGGGGTGATTAGATTTAAGATTTAAGGGGGTGCTCCACAGACTCTGATGTAAAGGGGGCTTTGGTGAGCAGAGACCCGCTTTGAGAAAGTCACGTGACATGTGATGATACGTGTGGGGAGATGGAGTCAGTGACGTCTTCGCATAGTGTTCGGCAAACACAGCGATAGCTGTATGAGCGGTGAAGCTGTCTGACCATTATAACAAAAGCAATTCAGCTACTGCAAAAGTGTGAGTGGATTACATTGTTTTCTCAGTCTTGCAGCATTTAAAAACACTGCGCAATGATGGTTTTTCTTTTATCTCTATGTGAATCATCACCTTGCAAATGTAATTCATCATGCAACTGTGATCTATGAGTATTGAAATACAAACAAGTTCATCAAAGGCAATTGATTGGACATTTAGACCTCAGGTGGATTGACACAAACAGACACTATTTATTGTTTTTTTTTTCCATGTACATATATTTAGGGATGTGTGTTCCCTTATATTTTTTTGATGCATCTATTTGCATTTATTCCCTTTATTGATTGATATATTTATTTGCACCTATTCACTTTACTGATTGTGATATCAGGGTATATGTTTTTAATGCATTTTTTTTGCATTTATTCACTTTATTGATTGATTATTTATTTGCACTTATTCACTTTACTGATTATGATATCAGGGTATTTTTATGGTTTAGGATTTTATATATAAGCACCACTCCAACAGATGGGGTTAGTTTTATAAGCACACCAACATATTTTATATTGATTTAAAGTAACACAGTGGCGTATAGCAAAAAATGGCCTGGTCATGAAGGGTATCTTCCGGAGGGCAAGTGGTTAAATAAAATACATTTAATGATGTGAAAAAAAAGCAAAAAGCTGCATGTTTTATATCTGCCTAGGCTTTAGGTAGCATAAGCTAAATAATGAATTTCTGATCATAGCAAGAGTTAAGTTTCCAATCAAAAATTTGACTTTATTTACAAGATTCCCATTAAATGCAGGGTACAAAGTTTCTGGTAAATCACTTTTACCTTAATTAGGCTTATAAAATATGTAACACATGGGAATTATTTGCAAACCAGCTTGAGATTTCACTTTCACAACTAGCAGTTTACCACATACCTCTGCAAAACCTTCCACTTGTTGCGGGGGTGATGTGTTAAGTGACTTTTTGGAGCACGTTCTGCAAATAAAGGCCAGAAAATGAAAATATTAATTTCAAGAGAACCAGTCATGATTAGGTTTATGCAGCCCAAATGCAGCCAGTTTTTTTAATTAAAGTGGGGTTCCACCCAAAAAAACAAAAATACCTGAAAAATTCTAAAAAAATTTTGTATACCCATTGGGGAAATTTCCCTGTGTTTCCTATTTAGGGGATGGGTATCAAGAAATGAGATAGGGTGTCAGTACATCAGGAATGTCCAATTTTCAGATATACAGTATCTCACAAAAGTGAGTACACCCCTCACATTTTTGTAAATATTTTATTATATCTTTTCATATAACAACACTGAAGAAATAACACTTTGCTATGATGTAAAATAGTGAGTGTACAGCTTGTATAACAGTGTAAATTTGCTGTCCCCTCAAAATAACTCAACACACAGCCATTAATGTCTAAACCGCTGGCAACAAAAGTGAATACACCCCTAACTGAAAATGTCCAAACTGGGCCCAAAGTTTCAATATTTTGTGTGGCCACCATTATTTTCCAGCACTGCCTTAACCCTCTTGGACATGGAGTTCACCAGAGCTTCACAGGTTGCCACTGGAGTCCTCTTCCATTCCTCCATGATGACATCACAGAGCTGGTGGATGTTAGAGACCTTGAACTCCTCCACCCTCCGTTTGAGGATGCCCCACAGATTCTCAATAGGGTTTAGGTCTGGAGACATGCTTGGCCATCACCTTTACCCTCAGCTTCTTTAGCAAGGCAGTGGTCATCTTGGAGGCGTGTTTGGGGTCGTAATCATGTTGGAATACTGCCCTGCGGTCCAGTCTCCGAAGGGAGGGGATCATGCTCTGCTTCAGTATGTTGCAGTACATGTTGGCATTCATGGTTCCCTTAATGAACTGTAGCTCCCCAGTGCCGGCAGCACTCATGGAGCCCCAGACCATGACACTCCCACCACCATGCTTAACTGTAGGCAAGACACACTTGTCTCTGTACTCCTCACCTGGTTGCTGCCACACACACTTGACACCATCAGAACCAAATAAGTTTATCTTGGTCTCATCAGACCACAGGACATGGTTCCAGTAATCCATGTCCATAGTCTGCTTGTCTTCAGCAAACTGTTTGCTTCCTTGTACATCATCTTTAGAAGAGGCTTCCTTCTGGGATGACAGCCATGCAGACCAATTTGATGCAGTGTGCGGTGTATTATCTGAGCATTGATGGACTGACCCCCACCCCTTCAACCTTTTCAGCAATGCTGACAGCACTTATACGTCTATTTCCCAAAAACAACGTCTGACGCTGATATGACGCTGAGCACGTGCATTAAGCTTCTTTGGTCGACCATGGCGAGGCCTGTTCTGAGTGGGTCCTGTTAAACTGCTGTATGGTCTTAGCCACCGTGCTGCAGCTCAGTTTTAGGGTCTTGGCAACCTTCTTATAACCAAGGCCATCTTTATGTAGGACAACATTTTTTTTAATTTCAGATCCTCAGAGAGTTCTTTGCCATGAGGTGCCATGTTGAACTTCCAGTGACCAGTATGAGAGAGTGAGAGCGATACCAAATTTAACACACCTGCTCCCCATTCACACCTGAGACCTTGCAACACGAACGAGTCACATGACACCGGGGAGGGAAAATGGCTAATTGGGCCCAATTTGGACATTTTCACTTAGGGGTGTACTCACTTTTGTTGCCAGCGGTTTAGACATTAATGGCTGTGTGTTGAGTTATTTTGAGGGGACATCAAATTTACACTGTTATACAAGCTGTACACTCACTACTTTACATTGTAGCAAAGTGTCATTTCTTCAGTGTTGTCACATGAAAAGATCTAATAAAATATTTACAAAAAATTGAGGGGGTGTACTCACTTTTGTGAGATACTGTAAATATCATAGTTTGTGGATTCTATAACTTTCCTACAGACTAAATAATATACACCAATTTGGAGTATTTTCACCAAATAAATGTAGCAGAATAAATTTTGGCCTAAATTTATGAAGAAAGATTATTTATTTGCAGAATAGAAATGAAGAAAAACACTTTTTTTTCAAATTTTTTGGTCTTTTTTCATTTATTTAACAAATTATAAAAAACGCCAGCAGTTATTAAACAGAACCAAAAGAAAGCTCTATTTGTGGGAAAAAAATGATAAACATTTCATATGGGTACAGTGTTACACGACTGCGCAATTGTCATTCAAAGTGTGAGAGCGCTGAAAGCTGAAAATTGGCCTGGGCAGGAAGGGGATAAAAGCATGGGCGTCCGCAGAACTTTTTTCAGAGAAGGGCATCATTTTAGGGTCACCCATGCGCCGCCCGTTTTCGACAATGTCATCATCACATTGTCATGGTCAGAGACAGCAAAGGTAGTACAGTTCCTAGGATAAGTAATGGATAATGGCCGACAGGCCCTCTTACCAGACCCAGCGAAACTACAGCAGTGATCCCTCCGGCTGGACAATCACTCACTCTGGGTTCCCCGGGGGCGATTCTGGTCAGTAGTGTAGCATGTCTGTACCCTGGCAGAGGCTCAGTCTGTCTCTCTCTAGTGGCACTGGGCAGCGTGGCTCTCTCTTGTGGCACTGGGCAGCGTGGCTCTCTCTTGTGGCACTGGGCAGCGCGGCTCTCTCTGGTGGTGCTGGGCAGAGTGGCTCTCTCTCTGGCACTGGGTAGCGTGGCTCTCTCTGGTGGCGCTGGGTAGTGTGGCTCTCTCTCTGGTGACACTGGGCAGTGTGGCTCTCTCTCTGGCTTCCGCCCAGCACACTCCTCTTTCTTTGTCCTGTAGCACTCACTCCCTCATCTTTTTTCCAGGCTGGAGTCTCTCAATCTCTCTCTTGATCGAGCTGAAGCCTCCTTCCTGTGGAAAATGAGGCCACCAATCTTCGGGACTACATGTCCATGGTGCTCTCCTCTCCTAGTCTCCTTTGATTGGCTCTCAGTTATGATAAATGGGGAAGGAATGGATCGGGCAGGAAGCTGTGTGGGGAACCTGGTGAGAGCCACCATCTCTCCTCCCTGACAGGAGAAGGGGGGGCGAGCGGGGGAAACCTCTGACAGCCCACAGCTCTCCTTTCTCTTGACACATCGCCGCCGAGTTCTCTGCTGGACTGAGCAGGGAAAAGAGCCCGCAGTTAGACTACACTGATGGGGGGCTTGACAGCATCTTGATGGTGTCACCCCGTTGGCTGCCCGCACCCCCATAGCGACGCCACTGTGCTGAATGTGCCAATCTGATCCCTGATTCCAGGGGGGCACTTGACCCCCCTTGCCCCTACCTGCGGACGCCCATGGATAAAATTGCCCTGTATTGAAGTGGTTAAAGCAGAACTTCTGTGATTTTTTCATTTTTCCAGCTATTAAATCTTCTGCCCTTGTTGTTTTAACTTTGGATAGTAAAACATTTTTTTTTCTGCCAGTAAATCCCTTATACAGCCCACTTCCTGTTTCTTGTCTGGTCATTAGCCTAGGCTTATGACATCATGTACAGCTCTCTCTCTCTTACCCTCGTGAGAGTTTGCCAGGAAGGGAAGGGGGATGAGTCATAAGAGCTGCAGAGCTAGAGGTGTGTATCTCTGTAAATCCAGGAAGTAAAAAGGCAGTGGCTTCAGCTGCCCACAGTTAAAATGGATGGAGCCAGAGTCAGTGGAGGGAGATTTCTGCAGTACAGAATCACAGTATATATAAAATAATATGCAAAGTGGTTTGAGGGAAGCTTCAGAATGGCAAACTTTAGCGTGCCACTGTGAAATGTGGGGCGTGGCTTAAATTGTGCTAAATATTGGGCATGGCTTAAAGGAGGTGTGGTTTAACAGAGTCTGAGATGCCTCACAGTGCAGAGTGCGGTAATGTTAAATAGGGAATGTACAGTGTGGAGTGCATGGTGGTGGGTAGCATGTGCAGGAGTGGAGTGCTGAGCGTATGGAGGTGGGTAGTATGTGCAGGAGAGGAGTGCTGAGTGTATGGAGGTGGGTAGTATGTGCAGGAGAGGAGTGCTGAGTGTATGGAGGTGGGTAGTATGTGCAGGAGAGGAGTGCTGAGTGTATGGTGGTGGGTAGTATGTGCAGGAGAGGAGTGTGGAATGTATAGAGGTGGGTAGTAGGTGCAGCAGAGGAGTGCGGAGTGTATGGAAGTGGGTAGTATGTGCAGGAGAGGAGTATTGAGTGTATGGTGGTAGGTAGTATGTACAGGAGAGGAGTGCAGCATGTATGGAGGTGGGTAGTATGTACAGGAGAGGAGTATGGAGTGTATGGAGGTGGGTGTATGTGCAAGAGAGGAGTATTGAGTGTATGGTGGTAGGTAGTATGTACAGGAGAGGAGTGCAGCCTGTATGGAAGTGGGTAGTATGTACAGGAGAGGAGTATGGAGTGTATGGTGGTTGGTAGTACAGTATGTGCAGGTGAGGAGTGAGGATTATGGAGTAGGGTAGTATGTGCAGAAGAGGAGTGCGGACTGTATGGTGATGGGTATTATGTGCAGGAGAGGAGTGCAGAGTGTATGGAGGTGGGTAGTATGTACAGGAGAGGAGTGCGGAGTGTATGGAGGTGGGTAGTATGTACAGGAGAGGAGTGCGGAGTGTATGGAGGTGGGTAGTATGTACAGGAGAGGAGTGCGGAGTGTATGGAGGTGGGTAATATGTACAGGAGAGGAGTGTGGAGTGTATGGAGGTGGGTAGTAGGTACAGGAGAGGAGTATGGAGTGTATGGTGGTTGGTAGTACAGTATGTGCAGGGGAGGAGTGAGAATTGTGGAGTAGGGTAGTATGTGCAGGATAGGAGTGCGGAGTGTATGGTGGTGGGTATTATGTGCAGGAGAGGAGTGCTGAGTGTATGGAGGTGGGTAGTATGTGCAGGAGAGAAGTGCTGAGTGTATGGTGGTGGGTAGTATGTGCAGGAGAGGAGTGTGGAGTGTATGGAGGTGGGTAGTAAGTGCAGGAGAGGAGTATTGAGTGTATGGTGGTAGGTAGTGTGTACAAGAGAGGAGTGCAGCCTGTATGGAGGTGGGCAGTATGTACAGGAGAGGAGTATGGAGTGCATGGTGGTTGGTAGTACAGTATGTACAGGGGAGGAGTGAGAATTGTGGAGTAGGGTAGTATGTGCAGGAGAGGGGTGCGGAGTGTATGGAGGTGGGTAGTATGTGCAGGAGAGGAGTGCTGAGTGTATGGTGGTGGGTAGTATGTACAGGAGAGGTTTGTAGAGTGTATGGAGGTGCTTAGTATGTGCAGGAGAGGAGTATGGAATGTATGGAGGTGGGTAGTATGTGCAGGAGAGGAGTGCGGAGTGTATGGAGGTGGGTAGTATGTGCAGGAGAGGAGTATTGAGTGTATGGTGGTGGGTAGTATGTACAGGAGAGGAGTGCAGCATGTATGGAGGTGGGTAGTATGTACAGGAGAGGAGTATGGAGTGTATTGAGGTGGGTAGTATGCACAGGAAAGGAGTATGGATTGTATGGAGGTGGGTAGTATGTACAGGAAAGGAGTATGGAGTGTATGGAGGTGGGTAGTATGTGCAAGAGAGGAGCATTGAGTTTATGGTGGTAGGTAGTATGTACAGGAGAGGAATGCAGCATGTATGGAGGTGGGTAGTATGTACAGGAGAGGAGTATGGAGTGTATGGTGGTGGGTAGTATGTACAGGAGAGGAGTATGGAGTGTATGGAGGTGGGTAGTATGTACAGGAGAGGAGTATGGAGTGTATGGTGGTTGGTAGTACAGTATGTGCAGGTGAGGAGTGAGGATTGTGGAGTAGGGTAGTATGTGCAGGAGAGGAGTGCGGAGTGTATGGAGGTGGGTAGTATGTGCAGGAGAGGAGTGCGGAGTGTATGGAGGTGGGTAGTATGTGCAGGAGAGGAGTGCAGAGTGTATGGAGGTGGGTAGTATGTACAGGAGAGGAGTGTGGAGTGTATGGAGGTGGGTAGTGTCAATAGGGCAGTGGATGTTGTCATTTATTATTTATTATTATTATTTAATTTTTATTTTTCCCTGCATCGGAGGGAGAGGAGAAGAGGGAAGCCGGTTGTGGGGGGACGAGGGGGGCAGAGGAGAACACAGAGAAGGGCTGGAGGAGGACACAGCGGCCAGAGGAGGAGGAGGAGGACACAGGGGACAGTCCAGATAATCGGTGTGGGGGTGGGGAAAGTTGCAAGCACCGATCTCCCTGTATGGCTTTTCAGCTGACAGCCGCTGTCAGCGGCTTCACTGAAGGCTATACAGAGATCGGTGCGTGCAACTTTCCCCACCGCCACACCGATCATCCGGACTGTCAACCTGGGGATCATCCATGTGTGCAGTGTGGGTCACAGTGGGGCCCCCCCCCCCTCGGGGGCCCATGTGCAGTGACCACTCTGCACCAATGGATGATACACCACTGCTTGATGTGCTGATGGGATTTCTTCACTCTCTTTAAGGCTGGGTTCACATTGCCGTACAGAGTGGCTCACAGCAGGGGTACGGCGCGTCCCTGTTCACCGTTTCAGGTCCGATTTCGTTCCTAATTTTTGGCTGAATCCAGACCTGAAACAGACCAGAAGATGCACAGGACTCCTGTGCAATTCAATCCGGAACCATTGAGAGCTGGTCACAATCTCCTGATATGAAAATTGGATACAATTCGCAATAGTGTGAACCCAGTTTAAAGTGGTTGTATTGCCCGCTTGGTGATTTTTACCTACAGGTAAGCCTATAATAAGGCTTACCTGTAGGTAAAATGAATATCTCCTAAACCTGCACGGTTTAGGAGACATTGACCCTGCATGCAGCCGCTGTCAGCGGCGCATGCACTCTGCAAGTCCGGCGGCCCATGCTGCATGCGTGGGAGTGACATCATCGCGGTTTCGGCCACTCACAGCGCCAGAGCCAGCGATCCTGGAAGAAACGCCAAGGGAACATGTCAGGTCCCTCAGCAGTAAATGGGTTAGCTGCGGGAGCTTCGTTCCAAGGTAAGTATTTTGAGGCATACTAGCACTTTATGCTATTGTCTTGCAGGTTGTTTTTTTTTCGTTGTTTATTACCTCTTTAAAGGAACAGTATTGCTTGGCTTGGACACTGTTTGGGCATTTATACCCGGATTCAGAGGGACTTACATTTGTGAACTCCAACAGAGGATTTGGGCCCCGGCGCATAAAACAGTGGGAGGGGGTTTGCCTGAGATTATCAGATCTCTATTTTTGCATTGCCCCTTAGTATAGGGATTAGAGGTAAAGTGATAACTCCACTTGTTACTTACTGAGTCACACATTATTTTGTATCTGTCTCCATTGGTAAAGTGTTTATTATTGCTTTTCCATCTTTTGACTGTTGATTTATTGTTTGTTGTTACAATATATATTTACCTTTCAGTCTTGATGTTTCAGAGGGGGTGTCATTCACATCTGGAGTCGGGGGACGCAAACATCAGCAGCTCCTTCGGGTGTAAGCACTACACTAGTGTAAAGAGAGCTTTAGATACAACAGGGACCAACTTCAAAGTCCAAATGTTGCTTTGTCACACAAGGCTCACCTTAAGAATTATTTAATCTCTTTTGGTAGAAGCTCTGTCCATGCATTGCAAAATAGTTCATAGAAGTAATTCTCGGGACAATTATTTTTAATAACTGGTTAGCATCAGTCAGTGCTGTTTACAGGTGAAACTTACAAAACTAATTTTGTATGTTAAGACATACCTGATTTTCTTTTGGTTCCAGTAGACAATACACAGGGCAGTGATAAGAAGGATGGCAAAGCCTACAAGGATCCAGATCCAATTCCTGGTTTTATCTGTAAAATGTACAATGATTAACACATGATAATGGCTAAAGTCAAAGTTGGGAAACTCAAGACTCAAGTGCCACTGGACCCAGCTATTATGTGCAACCATGTATCTATCATCCACTCACTCTACTGCTACTGGATGTCTTCTTACTTCCCACCATAAACATCTGTGGAAAGAGCTGGAGAGTAATCCAGTGCTCTCAGCAGTAATAAATGGCAGGAGGCAGAAAATAATCACTGTTTAGACTCTGGGGGGGGGGGGGGGATTTACTAAGAATAAGGTAAAGCAATAGACATTAGGCTCTGAATTGCACCCAATTAAGACCTCACCGTGGTGAATGGAGAAGCGCAATCAAATAAGTGACCGCATATTAGTCAATGTAGTATCGGCATAATTGCATTGACATAGTAGAAAATGCTAAAAATGCTCCCTAGAGGGCTCAGGAGTGCAGGATTTAGCCAGGATCCCATTTGTTTGTGTGTAAAAAGAAACAATTGGCAAGTGTGATTTTTTGTTTGGCTGCTTTTGATGCTAATAATATTAATTATCTTTCCTGTTTTGTATTGTTTTTATGTGCATAGTGTGGCGGGGATTCAGGACACTGACTGGGGACAGTATGTTAAAAATGGGGGTGGGGAAATAGAGCTCCTTACCATCACCCCCTAGCTCAAACAATTTCTATGAGCCACATATTCAAGTTTAATTATAACTGTAGCAGAGTCCCGGGCTCCCAGAGGCCTAATGGTGACCTCCAGAGTTAGGGAGAGCTGACATCCTTCTTTGTAAAGTGGGTTACCAGGCATGGTGGGTGTGATGCATGATGAAATGATGGGCACCAGTCACTTTTTGAATGCAAAGAGATTTATTGTCTCCTAACAAGAACTGTGGGAGTGCGGGTTAGGGCCAGGACACCCTTAGGTAGATGCAAAGTTAATTGGCAGACCCCGAAACCCTATAGGAAGACAGCTATACAGGGAAAGGCCTCCAGCCAGATGCCACGTCTGTATAGGTAGGACCGCTGTCTCCTATGGCACTGAACTAGTACCAGTCTCTAACAGTAGTAGTACATAAATCTTGGTAACACAGAACAGTCTGGTTCTTATCTCACAGTATCCCATTGTAGGTCTTCAATCACTGAGCTCCCAGTCTCTCACTAGACCACCAGATCCCAATCGTCACCGGATCTCCTGAGCTCTTCCACAGCTTTCCCGCTGTATTCTCCTCAAGCGCCACCCCCCGCTAACCTGCTGGGTCCCTGGCTTGGCACTCTCTGAAGCTTTCCCACTTCTTCACCGTCCCTGGCTGGCGAGAAGACTGCTCTGGTACTTGCTCAAGCTTACTCACTGTAGTCTCCGGTAATAAAGGTCGATGGTCCCTTAGTGGTGACTGGTTCCCCTTTACCTTCGACCACAACTGGTTCCCCATCCAGCTGAACCTTCACAACTCGGTTGGACTCCAGAAAAATAAGGGAAAATTGGGGGAAGGGGACAATTGGGACTTTATATGAAACACAAAACTAGGGCAGGCTGAGTCATCAGGTGTAGAAAAAACTTACCATCATGAACATTACTACTTATGCTCTACCACCATTATACCATATATCCACAGGTAAAAGTGCTAGGACCAGCAGTTTTGCTCCCCCTCTTCCTGTTGTAATTAAATATCATTAATTACCACTTTACACTATATTCTAGATATTTCCAGATAGCTGCTCCTGATGAGTGGACAAACTTCCACGAAACGCGGCGAGCATTTACAACTGAGCATTTACAAACCTTTTGACATGTCACAGCAAATATGCATCTACCATGGGTATTTTAGTGTTTTAGTCATCAGTTTGATTTTAATACAATATTGACTACGTATACACATGTTGGGTGTAATGTTGATGTTACTGTAACTTATTCTATGCTACAGTGTTTAACAGGCTACTATGTTACTATAATATGTCTTACTGTCATGTTTTACTTACTCTGTACCATATCTATTGATTATATGTGAGTATCATCTATTGCACTCTGTTCCTCATGTGGTATCAATAAATCCAATATTTTTTCTACACCTGATGACTCAGCCTGCCCTAGTGTTGTGTTTCATATAAAGTCCCAATTGTCCCCTTCCCCTAATTTTCCCTTATTTTTCTCATATACATAGGGATGGAGACCTCTGTACTGGATGGTCATGGTCTCATATAAAGTCCCAACCCAAACTTCTTGTTTCTTCGGTTGGACTCCAATCCTGCAGTCCCAACCCTACGCTGCTTCTCCTGCTCCTGGATAGGCCTCAGGCAGCCTAGCAGCCAGGTGCCCCGGGATAGGCCTCTGGCTTCCGGCCTAGCAACTCGGGGCGACATAACACACGTCCAACTAGACAGCTGTCCAGGTGGCACAGAACCCCGATCACCTGTCTCCGTCCAAATAAATAGGCTCTCCCAGCAGGCCAAGGGACTAAAGAAACCCTTGCCTATTGGCTGAGACACCCCTTCCATTCATGATCTGTCCTTGCTATGCTCTTGTCTAGCTAATGTCACAAGCCACAATGCCACCTAGTGACAGAAGAGAAAAGTGCAGCAATTCCAGAATTAGGGGGAAATCAGTGGATCTCCTAACAATTAGCCAGGACAATTACTACCTGGCAAACTAATTTTGTTAGCAACCCTGCCTAAACACCAGGGTGCTACATAAAAAAAATCAAAACCGTCCTGAAACTGATAGGCACATATCATTGTCAGTATTGACACATCAAACACTAAAACCTCATTCATTTAAACATTATTTTATCCCATAATTAGACTAAGTTTACATAGAGGCAGTAATAACAGGCAGTTAATTCATGTTTTTACCATCCCCCGACCAGCTACTTGAAAATGAAGAACTTTCACTCACAATGCCATAGGCATGATGCTTTGCAGTGCGGCAAATTTAACACAGCATGCCATTTTTGATAGGTGGCTTCACTTGCCAAACAGGAATATTAAAATCAATGGGACCACATCACAATCATGTGCCAAACATGGTATTTCAATGAAAAATACCCCCTTGAAATAAAAAAAAAAACAACAACACAGGTATTCAGGAGGTGGCAATTTAACCTCCTGAAGCAGCTTGAAGCAACACTTCCAGCATTTCAGAAGCAAGTCAAAACAACTCAGAATCAAGAGAAAGCAACTGAGAAGCACTTGAAAGCGTTCTGCATCTGACATGGTTTAGATTTTAAAGCCAGAGTAAAAATATAGGCATAATAGAACAGTGTGGGACAAATCCAACAAAAACTTTTGTTGTATAAGATTATAGCCTGTCGGGTTTTTATTGCTAAAAGAAGAAATAGCCAGCACCCCTTGCATTATGCAGAAATAATAAAAGCAAAAGGTCTTAAAGTTGTATTAAAGCTTCGGCTTTTTTGTAAAAAACAAAACAAAATGTTATACTTACCTGCTCTGTGCAGTGGTTTTGCACAAAGCAGCCCCGATCCTCTTCTTATTGGGGTCTCAACCGGCGTTCCTGACTCCTCTTCATTGACTAGTGCCCCCAATAGCAAGCCGGAAGTGCGTCAACGTGTTTCGCCCCTCCTCCAGTGTGCCCCAGGGGGCGAAAACGCGTTGATGCACTTTTCCGGTTTCATCTAACCATGAACGCTACTTCCACCCTCCGGGAAACGCACATCGATCAGCGGCGTTCTTGGATGTTTTTACTGGTGCCTGTTTAAACCTGATATTGTGTAAGTGGCGCCTTGGATTGTGTGATTCTTCACATTACCTACAGTACTTCACTATTAGTCCTTTCTCTTTCTCATCCGTTTTTTGAGCAAGGTCGTGTATCCTGAATGTCCCAGAACAACTGTTGAAGAGGTTTCTTGACATATCCAATCGTCAAATACCAGATTTTCTTGATCACAGCGTTTTTAACCCCAGACTGCAAAGCCGGTGGTCTATGATTTCTGTTGAGTGGGGTCACAAGAGGGGAGCTTGGCACATGGCACCAGCTATCTCCCTGGAGCACATATGCACTTATTTGGAGCACTTTTCACTTTGATTATTGAATATGTTCATATATTTACCATTATATTGAAAGTATCATGGAAGGGTTATAATGTTTTACCCCTTTATTTTTCTAATTATCCTATAAGCGCTGTTTATATACCATTATTTACTATCCTACACATATTCTGATCCTGAAACCGATTGCCTTCTGGCAAAGAGTAAGAACGATCTCACAGGAAGTTACCAACTTCAAACTCCCAAATGATCCCTCCTTTTTTTTCTTACTTAATTCATGGATCCAGGAAAAAACCTACTACAGTGGTTCTCAACTCCAGTCCTCAGGACCCACCAACAGGCCAGGTTTGCAAGATAGCTGTAATACATCACAGGTGATATCACTTGCTGCTCAGTGATTGCAGTATTCTAGTCTGCAACTCCCCAAGGTAATACTTAAAATCTGGCCTGTTGGTGGGTCCCAAGGACTGGAGTTGAGAACCACTGACCTACTACAAGTCCATTTTGCAGTGTAGTACCCTCCTAGATAGGTGTTTGGATTTAGATTTAGTGCTGGCTCACTGTGTTCAGTGGAGCTGTGTGTGTTTTTGTGTAAATGTAGTTGTGATCACTAGTCAGTGCAGCTGATTAATTAGGTCAGTTCAGTGTTCTCAGCTGCGGAGTCTGACACTGCTTTACTGATAATTCTCTGGAATATAGATGTGGAGCTATGGCAGTTGGCATTTGTATTTTTGTTTGCAGCCCTGACATCCCAGGGAGCAGGGCCCAGAAGGCAGCTGGGAGTCTGTATACATTCTCTGGGAGACTGAGCTTCTGGGTCTTTTCCTGCAGAGGATCAGTCCGGCCTGGAGAGATTGCTGCCCTCCAGGACAATGCTGCCATGTGCCTACTGTTTGTGAGGTCTCAGGTGGACAACCTGAGGGCCCGGATGAAGCTACTGAGAGCTGACTGAGGGGCTGTCTGCTGAAGATCTAGCCTGGTATCACAGGAGGAAGGTGCATAGTTGCCAACATTGCAAAAATTCGGGACACTTTTTTTCATGCAGGCGGAGCCTTGCTATAATTAGGGGGCGTGGCATTCTGTTGTGGGTGGGGCATGCTGTAACAGAATAATGTGGCGTGCATAGCGCGCTGCGGTGATAAATGGGCGTGGTTTGAGCGGGCGTGTCTTAAATGGGCGTAGCTTGGAAGGGGTGTGGTATGAGATGAATGAGGGATGGAGAGAGAAAGAAAGAAAGAGGGAGAGAAAGGAAGAGAGAAAGAAAGAGGGAGAGAAAGAAAAATAAAGAGAGAAAGAAAGAGGGATGGAACGACAGCAGGCCCAGATCCTACACAACAGAAGAAATATGTGTATTCCAGGAAGTTTAACAAATCAGTAGATAAAGATACTCCAAACACCTGGTGTTAACCCTTAAATCATCCCGGCACCAAGGTTGTTATGGTGTCAGGATGACTGAAGTGCATTATTTCTATTATTACATTGCAATATAGGATGCAATTATTTAATTCACCATAATGCAGAATCAGTGGAAGCCCTGAGCATGTCACCTGCCACGTTGCCTGCCACCAGATGCCATCAGGTGTCCCCAGCGGAGTCCCCCCTTACATCAGGCATTCCCAGCTGACCCCTTCCTTACATCAGGCATTGCCAGCTGAGTCCCCCCTTACATCAGGCATTGTCAGCGGAGTCCCCCCTTACATCAGGCATTGCCAGCAGAGTCCCCCCTTACATCAGACATTGCCAGCGGAGTCCCCCCTTACATCAGACATTGCCAGAGGAGTCCCCCCTTACATCAGGCATTGCCAGCAGAGTCCCCCCTTACATCAGACATTGCCAGCAGAGCCCCCCCTTACATCAGACATTGCCAGCAGAGTCCTCCCTTACATCAGGCATTGCCAGCGGAGTCCCCCCTTACATCAGACATTGCCAGCGGAGTCTCCCCTTACATCGGGCATTGCCTGGTGGTCCCCCCTTACATCAGACATTGCCAGCGGAGTCCCCCCTTACATCAAACATTGCCAGCAGAGTCCTCCCTTACATCAGACATTGCCAGCGGAGTCCTCCCTTACATCAGACATTGCCAGCGGAGTCCTCCCTTACATCAGACATTGCCAGCGGATTTCCCCCTTACATCAGGCATTGCCAGCGGAGTCCCCCCTTACATCAGACATTGCCAGCGGAGTCCCCCCTTATAGCAGACATTGCCAGCGGAGTCCCCCCTTATAGCAGACATTGCCAGCGGAGTCCCCCCTTACATCGGGCATTGCCTGGTGGTCCCCCCTTACATCAGACATTGCCAGCGGAGTCCCCCCTTACATCAAACATTGCCAGCAGAGTCCTCCCTTACATCAGACATTGTCAGCGGAGTCCTCCCTTACATCAGACATTGCCATCGGAGTCCCCCTTACATCAGACATTGCCAGAGGAGTCCCCCCTTACATCAGACATTGCCAGAGGAGTCCCCCCTTACATCAGACATTGCCAGCGGAGTCCCCCTTACATCAGACATTGCCAGCGGAGTCCCCCTTACATCAGACATTGCCGCCAGCAGAGTCCCCCCTTACATCAGACATTGCCAGCGGAGTCCCCCCTTACATCAGACATTACAGCGGAGTCCCCCCTATATCAGGCATTGCAGCGGAGTCCCCCCTTACATCAGGCACTGCCAGCGGAGTCCTGTCCTTACACCAGGCATCCCCTAATGGAGCCCCCCCTTTCCTTACAGATCAGGCATTCCCAGCAGTGGAGACTCTCTCCGCCACCATTACTAATCAGAATGGGACAAAATTGCCGGGGGGCTGCCAATAGCAATTGAGCTGTGGCGCCGCCCACCCCCGCCCCTTCCCACATCAGGTCACAGACAGACGGCAGCGAGGTGGGCGGTGCCTAGAGTTGCCACCTCATCCCTTTAAACCCAAACACATATTAATTACACAGGTTCTGTGGCTGATTAAGGTGGTAATTAAACTCACTTAGTGTCTTACCTGCATTCAATTAGCCACAGAACCCGTGTAATTCATATGTGTTCGGGTTTAAAGGGATGAGGTGGCAACTCTAGCGGTGCCACAGCTCAAATTCTATTGGCAGCCACCCGGCCATTACTAAACAGCAATTTGGTCTTTGGGAAAATGGTGGCTGGTGGAGACATTGTCTCCGTCGGCCACAGACCTCTAGCGGCGGTGAAAAAAAAAAATCGGTAAAATAAGAATTTCCCGGGACATTTCCCGGGAATGGCTAAATCCAGGAAAAGGGTCTAAATCCCGGGAATGTCCCGGGAAATTCATGACAGTTGGTAAGTATGAAGGTGTTGCTTGGAAATTGGAAGAATGCAATCAACTGTCCCTGGACATTTTGTGAGTACAAACTGCTGTAAAAGATCTTAGAGACTTTTGGGCTGCTGCCACCCATCTAGTGCTAGAGAGTCAGCTGTATGTTTGTCTAAAGGGGTGTGTCCTGCAAAGCTTAGTCTATCTAGTTCTCTCTGAAGGGACTCTGCTCTTGGTGCTCTAAAGAATGAAGCTTGCATGCTTTTAACCTCCCTGGCGGTATGATTATGTCGGATTTTAGGTACTGAAAGCGATACAATTATTTTGCATAGAAATTTGGCGTTTTATATTGAAGGCCTGTAATTCTTAGCAATAACACACTTAAATCTGTCCAAACAAGAGTCTAGTAGACAGCCCGGGTATGATAAAGTTTGAAACATGAAATCATAAATTATACTATAATAAATAAATATAAAAAATTATAAAAAAGAATTATATAATAATAATAAAATTATTTTCCCCACGATTCACTATTGCTCAATTCTGCAAGTGTTCTAATTTACTATCACTGTTTTCTAACCACTGTAAAACCACTTTTGATGTAAAGGGACACTTTTTGGTTGCTATGGACAATCTCAGTTTCCAGGCAGAAAAAACAGTATATATAATATAAAACTACATGGAGGGCATTGGACAAAGCACTGGAGACAAAAGGGATGTGAAATAATTTCATACAGTAATGTAATCAACGCCCCCGTGCGTTGTGATGCTCGCAGGGAACGGAGCCCGGCACAGAGAGGCTTCGGGCAGAGGACGGAGCCCACGGACAAAGCAGGGGGACATCGCAGGATCCTGGGGACAAGGTAAGTAACCTGCACCAGGATCCTGCAATGCAATCCCGAGTGTGGCTCGGGGTTACCGCTAATGGTACTGAAATTTAACCCCGAGCCACACTCGGGAAAACCACCAGGGAGGCTACATGCTTCTGCTACAAAGCCAGATCCACAGTTTGCTATAAGCAAGGACTTTCTGCTTCAGCTCTACATTTAACTTTTTTACTACAAAGTCAATTCCACAGTTTGCTATATGCAAGGACTTGTGCTTCAGTTTTAAAGAAAGGAGTTAACTGACCTCAATCTGTACTTAGTTCTGATTTTGGAGTATCCCACTCAATTCCCTCTACCCTATCCAAGTTCTCCAAAAAGAAAAACAACACCCCTAGACTGGTTATTGAGGAAAAGTATGGCTAAAATTGTGTGCCTGGCTGTGGGGCAATCCACTGGTGAAGAACCTCCTATGGGTGTAATGCCGCGTACACACGGTCGGACTTTACGGCAGACTTTGTCCGGCGGACTTTTCTACGGACTTTACGACAGACTTTCTGAATGAACGGACTTGCCTACACATGATCAACCAAAGTCCGACGGATTTGTACATGATGACGTACCACCAGACTAAAACAAGGAAGTTCATAGCCAATAGCTGCCCTAGCGTCGTTTTTTGTCCGTCGGACTAGCATACAGAGGAGCGGACTTTTCGACCGGACTTGAGTCTGTCGGAAAGATTTGAAACATGTTTCATTTCTAGGTCCGTCAAACTTTTGGGGGAAAAAAGTCAGCTGGAGCCCACACACCATCGAATTGTCCGACGGACTCCAGTTTGCCGGACCAAGTATGCCGTAAAGTCCGATCGTGTGTACGGGGCATAGGTGCTACAGCAGCATCCTCTTAATGCAGAAAAAGTCTGTATTCTACTACGGTCGAAAGATCCTTGCTCACCATGGATTGCTATGTGGAGACTAAATGTAGAAGAGATAAGAAGAATGGAGGATCTTGCCTAATTCTCAAAAAAAAAAAAAAAAACAAGCATGAAACCTACTATAACCCTGGTTTTACTGGAGTGAATTTCACTTTTCAGATAAAGGTACAACTCTGATGTCCAAAATGACCTGACTTTAGTCTGATCCTACTTCCAAAGGAACCCTGCTTCCCAAACCCTATCTTCCACCTTGCTTTTCCTATTTAGTCTTAGTACCTCTTTCTCCGATCCCCACTCCTTTCCCCTACTTACCTTACACCATTGCTCTCCCACAAACCCATCCCCCCATCCTATCTTTTCTTTCCATTATCTCTTCTCCTACTATACTTCCTTGCCCCCCACCCCAACCACTGATTGGGAGAACATTTAATCCTTTCACCCTGCATACTCCTCTGCTGATGTCAGTAGACCTGTACTGAAGGGAATTTTCTCTTTACATAAACAATTGGTCAGTTGTATTTTGCTCTCAGGAACAACCACCTGACCTCTGGAAGGTTTCACCCCCTTCATGACCAGGGCATGTTTTGCTTTTCAGCACTATGCTATTTTAGCTGGCCAATGCTCAGTTATGCAACACTGTACTTAAATTACCTTTATATCATTTTATTTTCACACAAATACAGCTTTCTTCTGGTGGTATTTGATCACCACTTTTTTTTATTATTATTTGAAAAAAAAAAAAACTTTTTCTGATTTCTGTTATAATACATAGTGTATTTTAATTGGTTTGTGTGAAAGTTATAGCATCTGAAAACTTTGGAATATATACTGAAATCTATGCAGCTATGATGCTGTACTGGTAATGGTGGTGATCAGCAACTTATAATGTGACTGAGACAGTGTGGCGGGAAATCTGGTGCTAAAAGACACTGTCTGGAAGGGTCACTGACTGACTAACTGACACTGATGTCTCTAGTGACACTAATACAGTGATTACTGATAATACTGTACACTGTATGCTGTACTAATGACACTGGCTGGGAAAAGGTTAACATCAAGGGACTAACTGTGTGCCTAACAAGTGTAATCTGTGTATTGTGCACTGCTTTTACTTACTAATCTGGCTGCTTTTCTCCCTGCTTTTCAGGGAGATGAAACAGCCAGATTGCCGTTCTCTGTACACAGAGTTCTGTGTGCTTGTACACACAGAACTCTGTGTGTGATTGGACATTCGGTAGGTTCCAGACGAAACCATTGGCTGAAATCTGCTGCCAAATTCGTGCTGTGTCCAATCCCCACACGGGTCAGCATGCGTGCCCCAAACCTGGAAGACAGGTGACAACGAACAGGTACATTGTCTGGCCTGCCTATGCCACCCGTGCAAAGTAAATCTACTATGGATGGCTGCTAAGTTGTTAAATCAGAAATGTTGCTGGGCCACTGTGTAATACAATTACATAAAGAAATTTCTCAAACAAAATATGTTTGAAAAATGATATACAAATAAAATAAAACGATACAAAAAAGTTTTTGGGTTTAAAGTTCAGCAATAAAATATCAGAAACAACCATTCACCTTTTAGAGGTTGATTGATTATAATTCCCCCAATGCAGGCACCGATACCACCACCCAACACCAACACCACCACCCAACACCACCACCCAACACCAACACCACCACCCAACACCAACACCCAATACCAACACCAACAGACTGGACACTAACTAAGTTCTCTGCTACAGCTCATATGGCTTAATCACATAAACCAGCCATGGTATCAATACACAGCTTCAGTATGGTGTCTGCAGTGTACCCAAGGACCCTCTGCTCTCCAATAGTGATATCATATCAAGCTTTTTAGAGACTATCGGGTTATGGCTTTTATGGTAAAGTGAGTGGCGACTTTAGTCACTTTCCCCAGGTAAGGAGAAGAAAAGCTTCATTTCTTGGGTTTGTAGGAAAAATATTTGCTTTATACATATACTTACCCATTTCACCTTTTATTGGAAAGGGCAAATCACCTAACACTTTGGTCTTCAAATGTGGAGGAAGAAGGCTGCCTAGGGGAATCTAACATACTTCACATACACTCACTGATTTTACCTGATAATACAATAGACTGGCTCCAGACATTCACAAATGTGGAATGAGACACAAGGCATGTCACGTTGTCTCCATTAGACTTGTATGTGCTGATCACTTTCCAGGTATCATTCAAATCTTTAATTTTGGTTATGTTTATATCATCTGAATGTGGGATCCAGGAGATCTCTGCAGCCGGGAATCCACCAATTGCTCTACACTCCAGAGATCCATCACTGTTTCTATCCAGAGACACAGAGGGCTGAGCTACATGAAAAAAATATGAATAAATATTTATTGATTACACTATTGGTGCTGTTAACAGTGGCGTATATACAGAAAAGTTCTGGCGCAAATAATTGACTGGACCCTCTTACTGCTACCAAAGGGGCTGAACTTCCCTTACTGGGCCCCCCGCCCTTCCTCAGGTTAGAAGCGTTTCAGTCAATTTAAAGTAGAACTAATCCCATCTATTTAACAGTTTTCAAAACAGTCACAGACATGACCTGCCGAGAATGACAACTGTCACAACTTCAGATCAAACAGAGGCTAAGATAGCAGCTCCCTTGGCTGTAAAGGATAGGAGGATTTAGTTCCGCTTTAAAGGGGTCCTTACCATTCACAGCCATTATGAATAACCCTCATATTACATCTAATATGTTTATTTCCTATAATTGCCAGCTCCATCTAGTGCTCATAAAGGGGCATTTGCCTGATTTCAGCTAGATCCAAGCACTGTATAACTCAAGTACTCTCATAATACAGACACCTCTGATAGACAATAACCAAAATAATATCTAAATTGAAATAAAGTGTATATCAAATATTTCTTTTATCAGCTATCCAGCACTGACATGTGTTTTCATATCAAAGATAGAATCTCACTGAATAAAGTGCAGGGCAGCTGTAATCATACATTAATTAGACACGTGCGGTTCATTAAGTTCCCAAACGAAATTCTGACAATTTTTTTACAATAGTAATAAATTTAAACAAATCTGAAATAAAGAAACAAAATTTCGGAAGAAATTTGAGTTGTTTTCATATCCAAAATATAAGGGATAGAATGGAAAATAAGAAAAGAATAGAATAGAAAATAAAGGAACAGAATAGAAAAGAATAAAAAAAGAATAGAATAGAAAAAAACCTGAAAGAATATAATCATCTTCTGAAATTCAAATTTCAAATAGATTACATTTGAATTAGAATAGAACAGAAAAAATAGAATAGATTAGAATAGAATAGAAAGGAATACAATAGAATAGAAAAAAAACAAGAGAATAAAATAGAAAGAATATAACCTTCTTCAGAAATTCGAATTTCAAATAGAATGCATTTGAATTAGAATAGAAAATAATACAATAGGACATTAAAAACAAGAGAATAAAATAGAAAGAATATAACCTTCTTCAGAAATTTAAATAGGATAAATTCAAATTTGAATAGAAAAGAATAGAATAGAAAATAAAAGAATAGAATAGCATTCAAAAAAAACACTAGAATATAATAGAATAGAAACAATATAACCATTTCCCCAAAATAGAATAGAATAAAATACATTTCAAATTTGAATAGAATAGAAAATAAAAGCATCAAATAGAAAAGAATAGAATAGCAGTAGAAAAAAACAATAGAATAGAATAAAATAGAAAGAATCTAACCATCTTCTGATATTAGAATTTCAAATAGAATACATTTGGATTTGAATAGAATAGAAAAGAATATAATACAATAGAAAATAATAGAATAGAAAGAATACAACAATATAACAATTTTAATGTCTAACTTTAATAAAAATATGTATACAAAAAAATTACAGTGTTCTGGAAAATAAGTGTAAATTGTTTTATTACTGTGTTTCAAGAAAATGTTTGAATATCGCCCCTTTATATAAATGGAGATGTGCTGTGCTCCCACTTATTAATGAAAGAACAAACTATAGTTCATTTAGTGTTGAATATTCCAGCCCATACATAAATAGATCAGTCCAACTCCGGTGCTCATAAAGAAATAGGTGTTTGGTGAAGTGATATATAACACATTCCATCCAAGTGTTTAACCCAGGGCGTCTCAAACTGGCGGCCCTCCAGCTGTTGTGAAACTACAAGTCCCATGAGGCATTGCAAGGCTGACAGTTACAAGCATGACTCCCACAGGCAAAGGCATGATGGGACCTGTAGTTTCGCAACAACTGGAAGGCTGCCAGTTTGAGACCCCTGGTTTAACCCCTCAGTGCTCATTATGCTCACACCTCTGTTGTTGACTGATAAACATTTATAGGCCAAATTTAACCTCTTTAAGGAATTATATCCTCGCTCTCCCCTCTTCAACCTTCAGTACTCCTTTTCCTCCACTTCCACTTTCCACCTAATATCATACAGGTATTGACAATTCTTCCCTTTTAAGTGATTAATAGCGCCACAATCTACATTATAGCAATCCACCAGATTTCAGAGCATCCTCTGAAGAGGTCATGTCTAGTGACGTAACAAGTAAGGGCGGAGCCAGTGATATCATCATGCAATTATAGGAAGTAGACAGGCACCAGGCACCAAGCTGAGCGGGGCTGTCCACATAGTATACATCTCTTAAGGGAACATTTGCATGCGAATTCTGCAGTGCACTGGATTAGTGCATGAATACATGTGAGTGTGTTTTTACTATTCTTAAAGCGGAGTTCCACCCAAAAGTGGAACTTCCGCTTTAAGGGTAGGTGACCCCCTGACATGCCACATTTGGCATGTCATTTTTTGGGGGGGGGAGTGGATACCCTCTTTTTTTTTTTTTTTTTTGTTTCATAAATTTTTTATTGATGAAAGATAAAATGTACAAAACAGGTAATGGTATTTCTCCAAGGTGTACAGAGATACATCGTCAAGTTACAGTTTTCGTACATTTAACAGGCAGATGTAGTGATACATATAATAACGTTGAATGTAAAATAACATTTGGGTGTGTGAAAGCATCAATATGCAAACAATTAAGACATTTAAAACATTCATAAGTAAATATTTGAGGTGTCCAGTCACCTTAGACAGTTGTTAGCCGCTCTAGAAACATTGAAGTCAGCAATTGAAATCTAAAATATCCCATGTCGTGATGGTGGTGTGGAATTCAAAAGAGGAGCATGGGATAAGGACCTTCAACCATACCTCTCCCCATCCCAGTACCCCAACGGGAGCACACTGTACTGGGGGGGAGGGTCAGAGAGACCAAATATATGGTGGTAGTGAAAAAATAGTGAAAAAATTCTTCTACGTGGATTATTGTTTCCTAGAGGTCTTATAGTGTATGTGGTGTATTTGATATCAGAAGATGTGGGGCGTATATAGGATAGGGGGAGAGATGTTGAAGTAAATATGCTCTACTTTGTATAGATTTAATATGATGGGGTGGAGACCAACTCGGGTGGGTATGTGAGCACAAGGGTGGGAGTGGGAGTATGGGTGTAGATGGATGGCGGACGCTCCTACTTCGGTCCCCGACTAGCACCTGTTATGAGGATCCACGTGGTGCCAAGGATGTTCCGGTTTGTGGTTCAGTAAGTAGTGTGTGAAATTCAATCGAATTACGAAAATGTGTCCAACAAGCCCAGGTATGACTGTATTTCGTGGGATTATCTTTTGCTTGATGTATTAAGTCTTCCATGACTGCTATTTTTTCCACACGTTTTAGCCAATCTGATAAGGTGGGAGGGTTAGTGTCCCTCCATCGTAACGGAATACATTGTTTGGCCGCATTTATGAGGTGAAGCATTAAAGATTTCCTATAAGTGGATTGATGAAGTGAGGTGTGGTGTAGTAAATATTGGGCTGGTGTAAAGTCTAGAGTATAAGTAGTGATTCGAGTGATCATGTTGTGTACCTTTTCCCAGAATGGCTTTATGAGTGTACAATCCCACCATATATGGAGAAGAGAGCCCGCTCCAGAGTTACATCTCCAGCACAAAGGAGAAACAGTTGCATGAAACATATGAATGCGATCAGGGGTGCGATACCATCTAGAGTATAATTTGTAATTGGTTTCTTGTGCTGAGACATTAACAGAGCCTTTATGGATATGAGAATAGATATTTTCCCAGTCTTCCAAAGATAAGTCCAGGTTGAGCTCTCTTTCCCATTTCTGGTTAACTGCGGTAGATGTGAGGTTAGTTTCACCAAAAAGCAAGGAGTACACAGTTGAGATTAAGTGGTGTTGAGGATTTGTGTCGGAGCATAGTGCTTCAAGGGGAGTCATGTCTCTGCCCCATTGAGAGATGGGATTGGAACTGTTGAGAAAGTGTCTGATTTGTAAGTACGTGAAGAAGGGAATGTTTCCAGTCTGGAGTTTAGTGGGAAGATCGGTGTACGGGATAATTGACCCATTATGAAAAAGGTGATGTGCTCTCAATGTAGATATCATGGAGACCAAACTCGGGTTATTTTCTGGAAGGCCAGGAGGAAAGGCGGGGTTGCCAGTTAGGGGGGTCAATGGCCCTGGAGATGGAGTCATTTTAAGAGAAGAACAAGTGTTCCTGAAGCAGTTCAATGTAGGTCCCGTTAGTGGATGCGATAAGTATTCTTTAGGGGTCGCTTTGGTGTCAATCCATGGCGAGTGGGAGAGGGGAGTTTGGGCACAGGAATCTTCAATTTTGATCCAATCTTTAGAGTGGGAATGTATGTGCCAGTCTATTAGTCTGGTGATATGACAAGCATTATAGTATTTATGAATATCAGGTAAGCCTAGTCCACCTTTAAGCTTGGGGAGGACCTGAGTCTTGGAGGTTTATGAGCCCATATAAAGTTCCTGCATATTATTTTATAGATTGTAAAAAATTTTGAGGGAAGTTTGATCGGTATTGTTTGTAAGACATAAAGTATTCGGGGTAGGATGTTCATTTTTAAGATGGAAATTCTTCCAAACCAGGAAAATTGAGCTGAGGACCATTTCGTAAGGTCCTTCTGTATAGTTCGAAGAATGGGAGAGTAGTTTCTTTCGTATAGTTCAGTAAGTTTAGATGGTATTTGAATGCCAAGATATGTAAGGGCGTGTGGTTCCCATTTGAATGGAAAGTTAGTTTGGCATTGAGAAACTATCTGTGACGGGAGGGAGATGTTTAGTGCTTTGGATTTCGTAAAGTTTATTTTCAAGTTAGATAATTTGCGGAAGAAGGTGAAATCTTGTAATAGGTTTGGAATGGTGATTAACGGGTTGGAAAGAAAAAGAAGTATGTCGTCAGCATATGCTGCTAGTTTGTAGTGTTTTTGTCTAATATCGATGCCCATGATATCCGGGTTGACTTTAAGTTTGTGTAGGAAAGGTTCTAATGAAAGAACAAAAAGAAGAGGGGATAAGGGACAACCTTGCCGGGTTCCATTCGACACTGGGAAGGCGTTCGACAGGTGGCCATTAACCCTTATTCTGGCTGTGGGGGACGTATATAGAGCCATAATTAATTGGGTAAAGTGTGCTGGGAATCCCATTGCCTGTAGAACTGCTATCATGTAATCCCATGCCACCCTGTCGAACGCCTTTTCTGCGTCAAGAGACAGAAAAAAACCTTGCTTGGGTAAAGTGGAGAGCCAATGGTGAATGTTGATTGCTTTTATGGTATTATCCCTTGCTTCCCTCCCAGGGATAAAGCCAACTTGATCTAATGAGATCAGTTTGGGGAGTAAAGGGAGCATTCGGTTGGCAAGGATTTTGGCATAAATTTTCATGTCAACATTGATAAGGGAAATGGGTCTATAATTAGTCACTAAAGTTTCATCTTTACCTGGTTTGGTAATGAGCGTAATGTGAGCTTCTAATAGATCTGTATTTACTGAAGAGGACGAGGAGAGGTTATTGAAAATCTTAGCTAGTTGAGGGGAAAGTATATCCTGGAAAGTTTTATAGTAACTCACGGTCAGGCCGTCCAGGGCTTTTACCTGTTTTAATTTGATTCAACACTGATATAATTTCGTCTGTTGTAATGGGAGAAGAAAGATTTGCTGCATCCTCAGACGAAATAGAAGATGGGCAAAAATTATTCAGAAAGTCTGAGTTTGTCGCTTGTCTTTCAGGAGCATTGCCCAGTTTGGTGGAGGAAGGTAAGTTGTAAAGAGCAGAAAAATATTGAACAAATTGGTCGGCAATAGCTTCGGAAGAGACAAGAGAAGTGCCAGACGAGTTTTTAATAGCGTGTATGGTATTCATTGCTTTTCGGGATTGTAATGCTCTGGCAAGCAATTTTCCGGATTTGTTGCCAAATTCATAGAATAGTTTTTGTGTTAAGACATATTTGCGTTTTAAGGATCTACCGAGTTCTTCTAGGAGTTCTTCTCTAGCTTTGATCAGTTCAACAAGGGATTTTGTGGCTAATGAGAGCTTGTGAGCTTGTTCCAGTGAGAGGATTTTTTCAGATAGTGTGGTAATGTGATCGCGTTTGAGTTTACGTCTGTGTGCAGTCAGGGATATGATTTCTCCACGTATTATGCATTTGTGTGCTGCCCATATGCTGGATTGTTTTGAGTCCTTTGAGGTGTTTTCCGAAAAATAATGTTTGAGTCGTGTGTTAAGTTTGGTAGTGGTGTCTATGTCTGTCAGGATGGAATTATCTAGACGCCAAATCATTTTGTGGGATCTAGTTGCTGGTATATCTAGAGTGATGGATATGGGGTTATGGTCCGATAACACCATAGGATTGATGGAGGCCTTTGAAAGGAGAGATAAGTCTGATTGGGATATGAAAAAGTGGTCAATTCTTGTGTATTTATTGTGAGGTGTGGAGTAAAACGTGAAGTCTCTCTCAGTCGGGTGTAGTGTTCGCCAGGCGTCGTGAAGGGTCAGATCTCTAAGGTGTTTTTTAATGGCCCGAAGAGCTCTGTAAGGCATAGAGGATGCGCCTGTGGATGTATCTTGTGATGGAGAGAGTGCTACGTTAAAATCCCCACCCACAACAAGAATGCCGGAATAAAATTCAGTCAGTAGTTGCAGGGTTTCGCGAAAGAATAGAACTTGCTTCGTATTAGGAGCATATAGGTTTGCTAACGTTATGGGTTTGTTGTGAAGAGTCCCTTTGAGAAAAATAAATCTACCTTTAACGTCTCGTTTAACTTCTGAAATTTGTAGAGGACAGTTTTTTGCTATTAATATAGCCACCCCTTTTGATTTAGAGTCATCATTAGTGGCATGATATACCGTAGGGTAGTGTATATTGTGTAGTTTCTGTATGTTGTCTGAGCGGAAATGCATTTCTTGTATGAAGGCAATCTGCGTTTTGTTTTGTCTTAAGGTGTGTAGCAGTTGCGATCTTTTTTCTGGCACATTAAGCCCACGCATGTTTATGGAGCATAGTTTTACCTGTGAAACGTGAGTTGTTCTAGTACCAGTCTTTGTGTCGTGTGTAGGAGCGTCCGCCATCCTTGGAGTTGAAAAGGATCTTAGTTGTAACTGGCAAAGTAAAGTAGGGGATAAAAATCGTATGTAAAGTTGGTGTCTGTTCGGGATGTAAAAGGATGGGGAAGAAAGGGTGGGGTGTATTTAAGTATCTTCCCCTGTTAGGAGAGGAAGATAGGGTACGGTGTGACGTCAGGGGAATCAGCCTGGGATTAAGAACCAGACTGCTCCACTGCACCGTGTGGGGGTCGGGTAGAACTGAGCAGAGAGGATAGAGTCTCAAGTGAGCTAGCCCACCGTTACCAGTCGTAGTATCATATGAATGGAGGTTGGCAAATATGAGGTATAGGAGGAGATGGGGCAATGGGAAGTTAGACATGAGAAGTATTAACAGGAGAGTATATGATAAGCAAGGAATTCACCAGAACATGAGAGAGGATAGTGGAGTGTGAAGACGAGGATGAATTCAAGTGCGTCAATTATTGCACATGGGAGCGGAGGGGGTCATGTATTTAGTGTGTGTGTGTATCAGTAGTAGTGTGCGTAAGTTACATCTAGTAAGTGAATATGTTTACGGGAATAGTATAATGTGAACCAGGCTTCTTGAGTATTGGAGTGAAGGAATAGTATAGTTCAGGAAAACGAAAAAATGCAAAAGTGAAACAGTATATAACACAATTCAAAACTTATACCATACATTCCTCAAGTTGATGTAGTCGTAGATGTTTGTCACAAAGAATTTGTATCTTTCAAAGACTCCAAAAAGGAGTTGAGCACCGTATATTGCGTAAGCAATGCAGCACATCTATCTTCCCTTCATCACCCCCCTCCCCCACCAGCCTATGTGATGTATGTGATATGTGATATATGCCCAAGTGACATACGTGGTATAGAAGAGTGGATAATAGTCAATTGTTTATAGCCATTACTTTATGTGTGGGGACAGGAGATTAAGGATTCCCTATCAGCTATTTAAGGAAGGAGTTTTAAACCCATTAATGGGTAATGGTGGGAGGGGGAGGGAAAAAATTTCCAGTTGATCGGAGAATATAAGCATTAAGTGAAGTAGTTTCACCCTCATGGATACACCGCCTCCATGTTCATGCGGAATATATATAGCCCGCATATAAGTCCCTCATCAATGTGTCAACATCAACAGGTTCCCTTGAGGTGTTGTGTTAGGGTGATCTATACATAAAGTAAAATGTCAGGTTCGGGCATTTGGAGCGGTTAGTGGAGGGAGGGGATAGAGATCTATCTTCTGTAATAAAATCGTAAGACTTGTGTTCAGACGTAGACTAAACAGAAGTGATCTCCTATTGCTGCATAAGTGGCGTGCATTTAGCATACTCACAATGTAATTGTGTGGGGCCTACTGGGATGCCTAGTGCTTGGCCATAGTGGGGGCACATCTTCCCATCATTGTGTACAATATATTAAACAGTGCAATATGGAGCAGATCTGTAGAACACATCTAGTCATACGTTACCCAGATTGAGAATTGTTAGTATGGTTAGTAATACTGTAGTTCAGTTATGATCGTGTCAGTGTTCAGGGATAGGAGGCAAGGTGGTAAGCAGTATGAGTATACAGCGATCCCGTCTGTAAAGGCAGAGTATCTATGACGGTGAGGATGTTGGTCCTGGTAAGCATGGTAGTGAACGGTGGAAGATCTATAATGTTGGGCGTAGATCACGGAGGTCATCAGTGGATTGGGCGACTTGATGTCCTTTGTCTGTTGAGAGGCTAGAGGGGTGGGGGAGAGAGTGCTGCAGAGGTATCATCGTGTACAGTGTCCAATGTTATTTTAGTGAGAGCATTCTCCTTCATCAAGTGACATGTTGCTACAGCGAGAGAGGGAATGTATGGATGTAAATCCAGAATAAAAGGTAGTTATTTACCAATAGATCTTGAACAAGGCTAAACACTGACGGGAACGGTGTCAGTAGGGTGCTGATCAGTAATCTCTCCTGGTTCTCCGGGACCTCGGGGAATCCGAGGGGTAGGAACCAAGTGGAGGATCATGTTGCGGATTTCGCCTCCTGTATCCAGATGAAGATCTTCGTCTGTGGTTTCGTCCTTCCTGGGTTTCCATCGGTTCTGCCAGAGGTGTGGTTTTCTTCATCGCCGTGTGGCGGAATTCCGCATACCATTGTGGAACGTCCACTAGAGGGATATCCAGAGTGTCACAAAATGAACGTAGATCCTTCGGGACTTTTAGCAAGGCAGTGTGCCCCTGATGAGTAGCTGATAAGCAGAAAGGGAACTTCCAGCGATATTGGATTCCCTTTGTGCGCAGCACATCCAATAGTGGTTTGAGATCTCTGCGGTGCTGTAGTGTTATACTGGATAAGTCCTGAAAGATTTGGACTGAAGTTCCTGCATATTGCAGCTGCCTCCTGAGTCTGGCTTGTCTGAGAATTTCTTCTTTTAGCCTATAGTCCACAATGCAGCATATGATATCTCTTGGCGGGTCTGTATCCCTACCCTTGGGGCGTAGAGCTCTGTGGATCCTTTCCATAGATATTTGAGTTTGAGGCGGCCTGTTGAGAAGATCATTGAATAGGCTAGTCACTGCCGATGAAATGTCTTCTGCTGAGACGGTCTCTGGTATACCTCTGATACTAAGATTGTGGCGGCGGCCCCTATTGTCGAGGTCTTCAACGTGGCGCTGTATGTCTCTTAACTGGATGGTGTGGGTGTCGATCCGCCTGGTAGCTTTGCGAAGGACATGTTCATGCTGAGTTGTCGTCTGTTCTATGTCATGGACCCTGTCAGTCAGCGTGTGTATATCTATACGCAGCTCAGCAATTGCAGCTGATAGGGTATCTTTGATGTCCGCAGCTATGGACCGGAGATCATTGATGTTCAGATACGGCTGAGCGGGAGCTGTTCCGGCATCGATAGGCGGTGAGGCGTGAGTTTGAGATACAGGAAGGAGAAGGGGATCCGGTGGCTGTGATTCCGCGGGTTGCGGCGGTCTGTGGCGGGAGGATGCCAAATTGCCCCTTTGTGACCGGAACATCTCCGGAATATTGTGGCTGATTCCTCCTGGAAGCTCTCTCGGGGAGCGGGATCTTGAGGTGGAGGATTGTCTGGAGGCTGTTCCCATGGTAAAGAGCAGGTTTAAAAAAAAAAAAAAAAAAAAAAAGGGGACCTCTGGTAGTGTGTTGCAGGACTGATAACGGTGGGAGCTGTTCCTTTACATGGCCATCTTCCACGTATAGTGGTATGTGGGTCAACTTCCGGAGGTGTCTGTAGTGGCAAGGGCCGGATTAGCGATCGCTCGTACCGCCGATTGCGGTACTCGAGCCCGGGGATCCTGGAGGTTTTACAGGCCGCAAAAATGGCGGCGGGCCGCGAGCGTTCGGAGCTGATTGCTCAGTGTTATAGGCTTTCACAGTGCCTGTACTCCGCCCGATCCTCCCCCGCAACGGCAGCAGTAGATGTGGGGTATTCTGCTTCCCGGGGGTTCGGCTGATCACCGCACTGGAGCCTGGGGATGTTGAGGGCCTGTAGGCCGCAAGATGGCGGCGAGTCTCTGGCGGAAAGGAGCCGGACGCAGTCTGATCGGTCAGGCAGATTTTGAAATTTCCTCAGAGCTAGGTGTGTCAGATGCTTAGTATGGTTTGGTGAAGTTTTGAGGCTCACCAAGGTTTAAAATGTGCAGGATGGCGTTGGATTGTAGATGTCTCTGCGGAGCTAACAAGCAACACGTCCTGTCACTGCAGAGTCCGGACACGCCCCCCCCCTCTTTTTTGACTATGCTGGCAGAGAGGAGGGGGAGATGAGCGGGGATTCGTTCCCACGCATCGCTGGACCCTGGGACAGATAAGTGTCCGATTATTAAAAGTTAGCAGCTGCAGTATTTGTAGCTGCTGACTTTTATTTTTGTTTTTAAGTGAAATTCCGCTTTAATAAAGGAAAGAGTCTGGTGGATTGCCGTTAGGCGGATGTTGGAGCTATTACCCACGTAAAGGGAAAGAGTTGCCAATTTGTGATACAAGGTGGAAAGTCCTGAAGGAGTCTTGAAGGTGGAAGGTAGAGTCCTGAAGGTGGAAGTAGAGTGTGGAAGGTAGAGTCCTGAAGGTATAAGGTAGAGTCCTGAAGATGAAAGGTAGAGTCCTGAAGGTGGAAGGTAGCGTCCTGAAGATGGAAGGTAGAGTCCTGAAGATGGAAGGTAGAGTCCTGAAGGTATAAGGTAGAGTCCTGAAGGTGGAAGGTAGAGTCCTGAAGATGGAAGGTAGAGTCCTGAAGGTATAAGGTAGAGTCCTGAAGGTGGAAGGTAGAGTCCTGAAGGTATAAGGTAGAGTCCTGAAGATGAAAGGTAGAGTCCTGAAGGTGGAAGGTAGAGTCCTGAAGATGGAAGGTAGAGTCCTGAAGGTATAAGGTAGAGTCCTGAAGGTGGAAGGTAGAGTCCTGAAGATGGAAGGTAGAGTCCTGAAGGTATAAGGTAGAGTCCTGAAGGTGGAAGGTAGAGTCCTGAAGATGGAAGGTAGAGTCCTGAAGGTATAAGGTAGAGTCTTGAAGGTATAAGGTAGAGTCCTGAAGGTGGAAGGTAGAGTCCTGAAGGTGGAAGGTAGAGTCCTGAAGGTATAAGGTAGAGTCCTGAAGATGGAAGGTAGAGTCCTGAAGGTATAAGGTAGAGTCCTGAAGGTGGAAGGTAGAGTCCTGAAGATGGAAGGTAGAGTCCTGAAGATGGAAGGTAGAGTCCTGAAGATGGAAGGTAGAGTCCTGAAGGTGGAAGGTAGAGTCCTGAAGGTATAAGGTAGAGTCCTGAAGGTGGAAGGTAGAGTCCTGAAGGTAGATGTTAGAGTCCTGAAGGCGGAAGGTAGAGTCCTGAAGGTGGAAGGTAGAGTCCTGAAGGTGTAAGATAGAGTCCTGGAGGTGGAAGGTAGAGTCCTGAAGGTGGTAGAGAGGAGAGTGAGGCTATGACTCCTTAAAGGGAAAAGTGAATATTTGACCTCTACATGTTTATCAATCAACAGCAGAGCTGAGAGTATAATGAGCACAGAGGGGTGAAACACTTGGATGAAATTTGTTATATATCACTGAGCACCTATTTCTTTATGACCACTGGAGTTGGACGGATCTATTTATGTATGGACTGGAATATTATAATTGAAATACTTGGTTTATGTAATGTTTATTCAGAATCACTGTGACCCTTAACCCCTTTCTTAACCTCCCTGGCGGTATGATTATTTCTGATTTTAGGTGCTGAAAGCGGTACAATTATTTTGCACAGAAATTTGGCGTTTTATATTGTAGGCCTGTAATTCTTAGGAATAGTTCACTTAAATCTGTCCAAACAAGAGTCTAGTAGACATCCCGGGTATGATAAAGTTTGAAAAACGAAATAAAAAATTATAATATAATAAATAACTATAAATAATTATAACAAATAATAATATAATAATAATAAAAATTATATAATAATGTAATCAAATCAAAAACACTGAAATTTGCTCAGTTGCAGAATTTTAGCTTTTGTTACTTTTAGTGTTTGATGACGGATCTCCTCACAAATCACTATCGCTCAATTCTGCGAGTGATTCTAATTTATTATCGCTTTTTTCTAGCTGCTCTAAAACCACTTTTGATATAAAGAGACAGTTTTGGTTGCTATGGACAATCTCCAGTTTCCTGGCAGAAAGAACAGTTTTATATATATAAAACTGCATGCAGGACACTGGGCAGACCACTAGGGACCAAGGGGATGTGTAGTTATTTGATACAGTACTGTAATCTGTAAGATTACAGTATGCTGTATCTATACTGTGTGTTTTACTATTTGAATTTACCGCCGAACTCCGTCCCCGTGCGTCGCAACGCTCGCAGGGAACGGAGCTCGGCACTGTGAATCGAGCGAGACACAGCGGCTCGCCGATCACAGCGGGGAGACATCGCAGGATCCAGGGGACAAGGTAAGTAAACTCTTCCTGGATCCTGCAATGCAAGCCCGAGTCTGGCTCGGGATACCGCTTTTGGTATGAAAAATCCATCCCGAGCCAGACTCGGGAATACGGCCAGGGGGGTTAACCCCTTTCTCCTGATGCATGCTGGGGGAGGGGCTGTACCAGGAAGTCAGTCAGTGTGTGTGTGACTGGAAGCAGCAGCATGATACTGAGGGTGAGATCTGTTGTATAAGACTCCTCCATGTAAGAATGTACATCGCTTTCCGAGTAATAAACCCTTCCCTGGTTAAGAAGTGCATCCAGCCTGTGTGTAACTTGCTGAGCAGATACTGGCAGCATTGCTAGCAATACCCTGAGAGACCCTGTGTCAAAGGAACATAACAGTTTACAACTCTAAATGAACTGTAGATTTTTATTTTATTAATAAGTGTGAGCACAGCACATGTCCATTTATATAAAGGTTTGATAGATGAAAGTTTTATTGAAATGTAGTAACAGCACAATTTACACTTATTTTCCAGCACGCTGGGTAATTTTGTGTTTAATTTTTTTTATATATATTGAAGTGTGTTTACAGCAGCTCTACACTTTATTCAGTGATATTCGCTCCAAGCAGTGCCTCAGGGGTGGAAGTTACATGCTCCTCCATATCTAAAAGCATTGGGTATTGTCGCTGGCTGTAGAAAAGGAAGGAGCAGCGAGGGAGCACAGGCAAGGTGATTATTAGGGAGTCGGAGGTCACTTTGTACAGACAATGTCACATTAACCTGCATGAACAAGAAGGCAGTAGTGTTCACTGTTCAGGCTGTTCACTTTTTAAGTGGATTTTCCCTTAGCTTGCTGAATGTGGTGACAATTCACTTTGTAAAGAATACCCAATCATGTTCAAGGAACATAAAGTTTTTTTTTTTTTTTGGTTGCACTGATTAAATGCTGGAAGTCAGCAGAGCTTCACCTTATTCATTATAATAAGGGAACATTCCATTGCAAAGTGAAAATTCCCTTGTGGATGAACAGTTTATTTGCCTTTGGTAAATCAACCCTACTGTCTTTATTTGCTTTATACATTTTGTTAAAGGTGAAGTTAATGTTCTAATTGTGTATTTTTGCTTTAGTATTTGAAGAAGCAACCATTTTTTATATTAAAAAAGAAAAATGAATGAGTTACAACATACCTAATACTTGTAAAATAGTTGTAGTGATGAAGGTCCCTTCATTACATGACATCTCACAGGTATAATTTCCTCCATCAGATATCTGGGTGTTCTGGATGGTCAGTGTTATATTGGTAAGTGTCATTCTTGTACTGCAGTTGCTGTATATCTGGGGTCCTCTTTTGGCAAGGTCAGCATATGATAATATACACGAAGAATTATTAATGTGATGGATCTTCCATATGACTCCCGTTATATTATTTCCAGGATCCTCTCCACATTGTAGAACTGTAGAATTGCCTTTTCTTCCCACCACAACTGTAACATTTGGAATCCCAAAAATTATATAATTGCAATTATTGTGTGTTGAATTAAGCAGTCAAGTGTTATCACAGGTTCTATATTCTGAGATGTAGATATTGGTATATATATATACACAAGTCACCATAAAGGTCTATAAATCAGCACGTTCCTTTCTAGGAGCATTTATCATTATATCCGTAAAATTCTGGACCTTACAGTATTTATTCTAAATATTCCATTTTAATAACATATACATGCTACAGGAAAATAAATATTTTAGAAAGCACAAATATTGATAAAGACGACATTAAATGATCGGGTAATAAGTAGTGTTGCGGTTCGTGTTTGAGTAAAAATTAAATTCTCCCTGATTGTCTCATATTTAATTTGAGAATGCTTTACGCATTCCCCTGGGAGGGGGTGGATATCTGGGGCCCCTTTATTTTAAAGGGGGCTTTGAGAATCCTGCAAATCCCTCATATTTTTGGGGGACCAGATGGGGAAGAAGCCCTTGCCTCTCACTATTGGCACAGGGTGCCTTGCAAGGGGGTAGGCTTTGTCTCTCTTCCTTGCAAGGTACCCCCAATATAATACCCTCACGTGGCCTGGTATGGTACAGGAAAGGGGGCCGCATATTCACTGCCCTCCTATTATTGGTCACCAAGGCTACTTGCCTTGGTCTGGCTGGTCTTTTTGTTTCAGTTTTTTTAATGTGAATTGGCCTTTTCACATGTACACCAAGTGTAGGTAGCTGCTGTTTCCTCTAGTGCCTGTATCTGTATGTAGCACCCTCCTTTAGCTAGGCTGTCAGGTTAAGTTTAGTTGTTGGCTTCACTGTAGCCAGTGGAACAGTGATCTATTAGGTGATGTTCATTGGGATGAAACGTGTCGGTTAGCGTTTATGAAGTAATTGTGATTCTTGCCCTATACTCTTGGATTCTATGATTGTATAGACAGCGCTATTAAGTGGATACATGTAAGTGCACATCTGTTTTTATGAATAAACAGTTTTACACTATGTGCGGTTGCTTGCTGTTTCCTCCATATATATACAGTTTGATGTGGTTGGCCATGCGTTTAGAGCCTGTCTTTTGAAGGTTGAATCTCTTCATCCTATTCGGGGCTGGTGTATTCCCCTATTAACCCTCTGGGAGAGTGGAGTATGATTGGGGTGTTTCCCCACAATTGCTTGGTTGGCTCAATACCTACCAGTATATGAGTCTACAGCCTCTGGTAAGCGTGATGACCTTACTTCATGGTGGTGGATCACACAAGAATGGTGAAGCCTGATAACATTGTGCCTTTTCATGGGTGACCCTTACCAGATTCATGGGATTTTGGAATATCACACATTTTTTTAATTTACGTATAAACCTTGTTTTGAATTCTGGATCTTATCATATTATTTGCTAATTTTGGATGTGTCAAGGTTTTTTCCATATACCAGTTTTGATTTATACTGTATGTCAAGATATATTTAGCATTTTGGACTGGTTATATATACAGTAGGTATAACATGTAATGGACACATTGTATGCCTTGAGGAATTTCACTGTACAAATTGTTTACTGAGAATTCATTTTAATCCAAGGTCTCGTATTGCTTTTTGCACATATCACTTTAAGTGCTGCACTATTGTTTATTTTATCTATTATGTTTGTCTGAATGGCTCTTCCTAAGCTGGGTGTTTGATTTCTACCATCTGCTTCTGGAATAAGCTTCTGGAATATAGGGCAGAGAGAGTCAAATGTCCAGTATGAATATTTATTATGTCCCATCCAATCCTTGGAAGGATGAGTCCAGAAGGTGGCTGGGAAGGTGATAAACATTTCGGAGGCCTTGCCAGAGTGTTCTTCACCTATTAAGAAGGTTCCAGTTCTCCTTGGCCTGCTGCCCCTGGGAGGCAGCTAGAAACAGACAAGAATTGCAGTCTGGGCCTTAGTGGGAGATGGTCTGAAGGCCTGGAGAGGAATGTTAAAAGACTTTTTTTCTGGAGGGCATGGCTCTGAAGTCCTGGTCTGGAGAAGGATTTTTTATCTTCCTCCCTTCATATACCTGTGCTTAGTTGCCAGCATTTCAAAAATGTTTTTAGGGACAACTTTTTTTCTGTGTGTATAGAAAGCTGCTGTAGGTGGAGCATGTACTTATATTAGGGGCAGAGCATACATTTAATATAGGCATGGTTTTACAAGAGGGTTAATCATGTGCTTCCATCAGCGATCTAACAGCATATGTCCACCCACGAGGACATGATATGCTAGCACTGAAAGATTTAATTGTATACAGTGAGCAAGAATCTGCTAGCAATAACAGGGTTAATCATGTCTCTAGTCATCAATGATCTTAGGTAGGCCACAGACGGTGATTTCCTGCAATCTGTGTAAATTCACCCTCCCGCCAAGCAATTGTCTGCTCCCAGTGGGGAGCCAGGGAGATAGGGGAAAGCCATCCCCGCTAGGAGAAGACAGTGACTATTGCTATATATTGCTACTATAGCAGCCGCTAGAAATAATCACAAGTGAATCCGGCAGGGTGGTGCTATAAGAATGTCTGCTAAGAAGCTTGTCCTCCTAATCATTGCCACTTTCGTTTTGGGGTATCTTGAATCCCCTGAAACCCTCTCCTCCTGGACCCCTCTCCTGTTTCAAGTTATTCAGCAATAAATTCTAAAAAGCCATCCCTAGACTGAGTCTGTATTGTCGGTATGCAGGGAACTGTACTTGTGGATAGCAGCCTCTGTCCTTTTGTAGAAGAACCTGTGATATTCTGAGCGACCTCTCCCCTTTTTTTTTTTGGTTTATAGCGATAAGAATAAAAACCACAGAGGTGATAAAATACCACTAAAAGAAAGCTCTATTCGTGGGAAAAAAGGACGTCGTTTTTTTTTTTTGAGTACAGCGTTGTACGACCGCGCAATTGTCAGCTAAAGTAACGCAGTGCCGTATCGCAAAAAATGGCCTGGTCATGTAGGGGGTAAAACCTTCCGGGGCTGAAGTGGTTAAAGTGCCCCTGTGTTCACATGTAAAGGCAAACACATGCGTCAGTCCTACATCAGTATGTAAACAGCAATCGCACCACACATGTGAGGTATCACCACGAACTTCAGATCAAGAGAAATAATTCTAGCACCTCCTGTGTAAATCTAAAGTGGTAGGTTGTAAAGGCTTTTAAACTATCTTCTATGGAAAATATAATTTACATAGTTTGTCGTCATTACACGGGTGTGCTCAATTTTAAGGCGTGACATGTTTGGTATCTATGTACTTGGGATAACATCATCTTTTATATTTTACCAAACAATTGAGTTACAGTATCTCACAAAAGTGAGTACACCCCTCACATTTTTGTAAATATTTTATTCTATCTTTTTATGTGACAACGCTGAAGAAATTACACTTTGCTACAATGTAAAGTAGTGAGTGTACAGCTTGTATAACAGTGTAAATTTGCTGTCCCCTCAAAATAACTCAACACACAGCCATTAATGTCTAAACCGCTGGCAACAAAAGTGAGTACACCCCTAAGTGAAAATGTTCATACTGGGCCCAATTAGCCATTTCCCCTCCCCTCCCTTAACCCTCTTGGGCATGGAGTTCACCGGAGCTTCACAGGATGTCACTCCGGTCCTCTTCCACTCCTCCATGATGACATCACGGAGCTGGTGGATGTTAGAGACCTTACGATGCCCCACAGATGCTCAATAGGGTTTAGGTCTGGAGACATGCTTGGCCAGTCCATCACCTTTACCCTCAGCTTCTTTAGTAAGGCAGTGGTCATCTTGGAGGTGTGTTTGGGGTTGTTATCATGTTGGAATACTGCCCTGCGGCCCAGTCTCCAAATTGAGGGGGATCATGCTATGCTTCAGTATGTCACAGTACATGTTGGCATTCATGGTTCCCTCAATGAACTGTAGCTCCCCAGTGCCGGCAGCACTCGTGCAGCCCCAGACCATGACACTCCCACCACCATGCTTGACTGTAGGCAGACACACTTGTCTTTGTATTCCTCACCTTGTTGCCGCCACACACGCTTGACACCATCTAAACCAAACAAGTTTATTTTGGTCTCATCAGACCACAGGACACGGTTCCGGTAATCAATGCCCTTATGCCCCGTACACACGGTCGGACTTTGTTCGGACATTCCGAAAACAAAATCCTAGGATTTTTTCTGACGGATGTTGGCTCAAACTTGTCTTGCATACACACGGTCACACAAAGTTGTCGGAAAATCCGATCATTCTGAACGCGGTGACATAAAACGCGTACGTCGGGACTATAAACCTGCTCTCAAACTTTGTGTGTTGGAAAATCCGATGGAAAATGTGTGATGGAGCCTACACACGGTCGGAATTTCCGACAACAAGGTCCTATCACACATTTTCCGTCGGAAAATCCGACCGTGTGTACGGGGCATAAGTCTGTTTACCTTCAGCAAACTGTTTGAGGACTTTCTTGTGCATCATCTTTAGAAGAGGCTTTCTTCTGGGATGACAGCCATGCAGACCAATTTGATGCAGTGTGTGGCGTATGGTCTGAGCACTGACAGGCTGACCCCCCCCACCCCTTCAACCTCTGCAGCAATGCTGGCAGCACTCATACGTCTATTTCCCAAAGACAACCTCTGGATATGACTCTAAACACGTGCATTCAACTTCTTCTTCTGGTCGACTATGGCGAGGCCTGTTCTGAGTGGAACCTGTCCTGTTAAACTGCTGTATGGTCTTGGCCACCGTGCTGTAGCTCAGTTTGAGGGTCTTGACAACCTAGGCCAGTGATGGCGAACCTTGGCACCCCAGATGTTTTGGAACTACATTTCCCATGATGCTCATGCCCTCTGCAGTGTAGTTGAGCATCATGGGAAATGTAGTTCCAAAACATCTGGAGTTCCAAGGTTCGTCATCACTGGCCTAGGCCATCTTTATGTAGAGCAACAATTCCTTTTTTCAGATCCTCAGAGAGTTCTTTGCCATGAGGTGCCATGTTGAACTTCCAGTGACCAGTGTGAGAGCGATAACACCAAATTTAACACACCTGCTCCCCATTCACACCTGGGACCTTGTAAAACTAATGAGGCACATGACACCAGGGAGGGAAAATGGCTAATTGGGCCCAATTTGGACATTTTCACTTAGGGGTGTACTCACTTTTGTTTCCAGCGGTTTAGCTATTAATGGCTGTGCGTTGAGTTATTTTGAGGAGACAGCAAATTTACACTGTTATACAAGCTGTACACTCACTACTTTACATTGTAGCAAAATGTCATTTCTTCAGTGTTGTCATATTAAAAAAAGAGAGAATAAAATATTTACAAAAATGTGAGGGGTGTACTCACTTTTATGAGATACTGTACACTGTCATTCTGTACTTGCCAAATATGCTGCACAAATCTCCACTGAGTCTGGCTGCAGCCATTTTAACTGTGGGCAGCTGGATTTACACAGACACACAGAGACACACCTCCAGCCCTGCAGCTCCCATTGGCCTTCTTATGACTCATCTCCCCTCCCTTCCTCTCAAACTCTCACGAGAGTGAGAGAGAGCGCTGTGTATGATGTCATATGCCTAGGCCTTTTTACCAGACAAGAAACAGGAAGTGGGCTGTATAAGGTATTTACTGGCATAAAAAATATTGTTTTACTATCCAAAGTTAAAACAACAACAAGGGCAGAAGATTTAATAGATGGAAAGATGAAAAATGGCTAAATTTTCACTTTAAACACTAGTTAGATTTATTGAAAATAGTAGGGTTTGTTAATGATTATTATATAGTATACGGTGTATTTGGTATTTATTCTACTGTTATATTTATACAACATTTTTTGACAAAGGGCTGCTGTGGCCATATATATTCAGCCATATAGTCTTTCTATATATTGTAGGGGTTTGGGGTTCTACAGTCAGAGGCCCTCCTCATCTGGAGGTTATAGGCTTTCAGCTACAGTTGCTGTGCTGTGCATGTGTTATTCTGCAATAATGAACCCGGGACTGTCCCCATAACTCAGGAAATGCTCTTGCAAGATGCTTTTGATAAGAGAAAATGTATTGCGGCGTCGTCTTGATTCTAGAAAACAGAGGAGTCCCCTTTGTACTGTTGCCTACAGAATGAAGGTTTTCCAAAAAACGCCTCGCTGCACCTTCACATTATATGAACTGTAAAGTCAGGAATTAAAATGATGTGTAAATGCTTGTCATGTTTTCTACTGACTCAGAACACTTTTTCATGTTTCCTACCTGTGACTTCTGCTTTCTGTTTCAGTAACTCTTTACACACATCAGAGAAGGCATAATCAGGCTTTCACTTAAAGTGATACCAAAGTCTCTCTTTTTTTTTTTTAAATAACAAACATGTTATACTTACCTCTTCTGTGCAGTGGTTTTGCACAGAGCAGCCCAGATCCTCCTCTTCTCGGGTCCCCCCACTGGCTCTCCTGGCCCCTCCCTCCTGTCAAGTGCCCCCACAGCAAGCAAATTGCTATGGGGGCACCCGAGCCGAGCCGCAGCTCTGTGTGTCCATTCAGACACAGAGCCGCAGTTCGGCCCCACACCCTCTCTCTCCTCATTGGCTAACTGACTTTGATTGACAGCAGTGGGAGCCAATGGTGCTGCTGCCGTGTCTCAGCCAATCAAGAGGGAGAGTCCCGGATGGCTGAGGCACTCGTGCACATCGCTGGATTGGGATGGGGCTCAGGTAAGTATTAAGGGGCTGCTACACAGAGAAGTTTTTTCTATCTTAATGCATAGAATGTATTAACATAAACCTTCTGACTTTACAATCACTTTAATGGAAAAGCAAAAAACCTCACCGTAAAAACAATCCATTCTGTTTAACCACTTACAGACCGCCCATCGTCATTATACGGCGGCACTTTGAAGAGGAAAATCGTTGTTATAGCAGCAGCTAGCTGCCATAACCCTGGTATCCACTTCTTCAGTGGGCGGTCCGCTTTCAGATAAAAGTGGTCTCAGCGGCGGATTCGCCGCTTTCCAGTGCCCTCTGCTGCTTACCAGAGACGCCTTTAAACTTTGCCTTTATGTTGGTGAGCACCAGAGCACCGAAATATGTGTTTAAAGCAGTGATAAACCCAAAAGCAAACATTTATTATATTGCAGATTACCAAGTCTTTCATGTGATGTCTGCATTTGTTTTCTTTTTTAGCCTTTCTTTCTTATATATCCATCTGGTGATCTGGCCAGTAAGTCTGATTAGCTTTTATTTATTAATTTAAAACTACCCTAAAATGAAAAAAAATGTTTTACTGTAGCTGCTTATAAAGTGTGAACTGGATTTTGGCTTCAATTTGTTAAATCTGTTAGTATAGTTAACACCCCCCTCCCCTCAGATTAACCAAGCTGCTGTCTCCTATGCCTCTTGTGCTCCTTCATCCAGAGTGGAGGAATTCTAATACAGGAAGTGTGTTACTGGCCAGATCACCAGTTAAAAACAGAGAGAAAACGAATGCAGCCACCACAGCTAATGATTGGTAAGCTGCAATATATTGCATTTTTGGTTTTGGCTTAATGTCACTTTAATTTCAACAGAAAGCTCCTCAGTGGAGGGTACTGTGGGCAGTGGAATAAAAAGGACCATTTTGCTAATTCCACCCACCACCATCCAGATGGCAGAGCACCCCTGGGGCATGGGTAAGTCCACAATAAAATCCATAGCTAAATAGGTCCATTTGGGTAAAGGACAGAAGGCTTGGACAGTTTAGTCTTACCATGGACACAGGTCTCAAAGACATCAACAAAGACTTGAGTGTTAGAATGAAGGAAAGGCCTTCAAAGATCTGTGGAGTCAATCTCTAGTGTCTGCTTGAAGCTGAGATGTCCATCAAGCTTGGAATTATGGATTTGCTGCAGCACTTGAAGGCACACAAAAAGTGGAACAAGCAGAAGTCTCAGGGGGATAGTTGGTGGAGCTTTGGACAGGTAATAAAAGTTTAGAGAGTTACGTACATTGAAATAGAATAAACAATATGTTCCATTCATCTCCCTGTTTTAAGTGGCTTATAAGCCCCTCTAAAATCAAGTTTAGTGAAGATTTTTGCACCCTGAATTTGAGAGATGAGTTAAGTCATGAGTGGTAGTGGATAACAATTGAAACAGTAATTTTTTTAGAGTGATATTAAAGACCATTATTATTACTTTTTTTTAATAACAAGCATATTAACCTGCTCTGTGCAGTTGGTTTTGCACAGAGCAACCCCAATCCTCCTGTTCTCAGGTCCCCCATCGGCACACCTGGCTCCTCCCTTCCTGCTGAGTGCCCCCAGATCAAGCAGCTTGCAACGGGGGCACCCAATCAGACTTGCTCCCGAGCCACTGCTCTGCGTGTCCATTCACCTACGGAGCCACGGCTCGACCCCGTCCTTGCTCGCGCCTCATTGGCTCACTGTCTGTAATAGCTCCTGCTGCTGTCTCAGCCAATGAGGAGGTAGAGTCTCTGAAGAGCTGGATCACAATGGGGCTCAGGCAAGTATTGGGGGGAGCTGGGGGGGGGCTGCTGGACAAAAAAGTTTTTTTAACCTTCATGCATAGAATACATGAAGGTAAAAAAGCTTGAGCCTTTTGAACCACTTTAAGTCCATGCTAGTCAATACAAGTTATGAGACTTCTATCTTTCTGTGGCACATGATGAATGTGAACCCAGCCCCTGTAGGTGACGTGGAAGGGCATATGAAGTCCTTTTCCAGGTTTTCCTGGGTAAGCCTTGCAAGCCTTTATTCTCAGAATTAGAGAAGGCAAACACTCTGTCACAGGTGGGCAAGAATCAGGCAGAAGTTCAATAGAACAATTGTAAATGTGATGGGGGGGAAGAATGCCATTACAGAAGAGAGTGGTAGGAAGGCAGACCTTTAGGTTCGTAAGCCGCAGACTTTGGATGCAGGTGCTGTTTCAATAGGCTAATCATGAATATATTTCCTCCAGTTGCCAGTCAATGGATGGATTATGACCTTATTAGCCAAGAAATTCCTAAGATTAGTGGAGGGAAGGGTGAACGGATGATTAACAAGAGAGTTATTTAAAGTGAAGGAACCTGATTTGGAGTTCAAAAGGCTGAGTGATGCAGTGGACTAGCCTTCTTTAACAGGTTGATTAGAAATGGACAGCAGATGAATAGGAGCTACCAGCTTGAGGATAGGAATAGCCAGCAGGTTAACTAATCCTTTGTGGACAAAGTTTCCTGTGGTCAATAAAGGCTGAGCAAGGAAATGGCCCTTTACTGTAGCTGCCCCTACGGACCGTTATATGGAAGAGGGTCTGGAGCAGGACAAAAACCCTGGACCAGAACCCCACCAGTCTCGGCAGGACCACCAGGTATACAGGACATCTCCCCTTTCTCCACAAGTACGAAAGCATCTGTCACTACTCACCGGGAAAGTATGGGCGACCCGAGCAGGGACCCAGTACCCCCTGAAAAGAACCTTATACGTGGCTTCAAGTGTATTTTTGTATTAAAAGAACATTTTACAACTGTTTTCCAAGCCTTACTCCAGTCCTCCTAGATGTATTGGGGATCGGAGGTCCTGCTCCTATTAAGACATGTAGGAGAGAGATTCTGATGATGGTCGTCTGTTCAAAGATGCATAGATGGCTGAGATGAGGCTAGGAGCCCCCGGGGCATGCTGGCTCGCATGTTCAAAGAAAGTTTTTGGGTAAGTGGACATGCGGCGCAGGGCAGCAATTCAATGTTTACGTTGATGAAAGCGAAAGTGCTCCTGGACTGGGACCCCATGCATCTCTCCAATGGCCTCCTAGGAAGGAAAGGATCAGGAGGAAAGAAAATCTTGGACCCGACTGAAGCCCCGGGAGAGCCAACAGGAGAACGCCCAGGGTTCCTTCAAACCTGGGGGAAAGAGGGGGTTATGTATGATGGGCAGCAGCGGCAGAAAGGAAAATGCCAGAGTAGCGGACCGAATCCCATACCCTTATGCCACGTACACATGGTCGGAATTTCCGACAACAAATGTTCGATGTGAACTTGTTGTTGGAAATTCCGACCGTGTTTAGGCTCCATCGGACATTTGCTGTAGGAATTTCCGACAACAAAAATTTGAGAGCTGGATCTCAAATTTTCCGACAACAAAATCCGTTGTCGGAAATTCTGATTGTGTGTACACAATTCCGATGCACAAAATTCCATGCATGCTCGGAATCAAGCAGAAGATCCGCACTGGCTATTGAACGTAATTTTTCTCGGCTCGTCGTACGTGTTGTATGTCACCGCGTACTTGACGTTCGGAATTTCCGACATTTGTGTGACCGTGTGTATTCAAGACAAGTTTGAGCCAACATCCATCGGAAATAAATACACAGTTTTGTTGTCGGAATGTCCGATTGTGTGTACGTAGCATTGGACTATCCAACATCATGGAGCTCAAGGGGGGGCGTAACTTATGGGGGAGTCAAAGCAAGGCCTGTATTGAATATGGATTACAGTTGGGTAGTTCGAGCAACACACAAAAAGGGACATCCAAGACCGCTTGAAGCATAGCCAGCAGGTAGATCTGCACCGCTGCATAGTATCTAGAAACGATAGGGACCCCCAGGTTGCCTTGTAGCCCATGAACATAGAGTGAGGGTCTAGGAACTCTGGGGTGTTTCTGGGCCCAAATAAATGGAGGAATCCAAATCTGAAGGAGGGGAACAAAAAAGGGGGGCACTCGCACTGGTAGAGAGATGGATATTGCCAGGAATGCATAAGGGAGATTAGAGTGTGCAACAGAGGGTAATAGTGGAGAACAGGGAAGAGTAGGAAGATGTCAATTTAATTCCTAGATAATTGATCGAGTAGGGAGCCCAGCGGTATGGGGAGTGCTCTTTAGATTGTTCCACAACATTGGTGAAGAGAGTTACATTTATTGTCGTTGTCTTAGAAAAGTTGATCCAGAGACCCGAGAAGGCATCCAATCATGTTTAAGCAAAAATGCAGTTTTTTTTTGTGTTTTTTTCATTACATGTGATTGGGTATTCTTGCAACAGTGCAAAAGTGGTCATATAGATTCAGTCATTCATAATATCTCTGTGAGCCAATGCTTTAAATCTTATATTGTAACTGTACACAATTGAACACTTTCTAAAGAGAGGCAGATTTACTCAATCTGTGATTACAACAGAGATGGTATAAAGACAAGCATCTAACAGAAACTTACAAAGGGGTGAGTCTTGTATGAATGGATTGGTCTCAAGAAAACAACTGCTAAATAAATATATTGAAGATAAAACAACTAGGCTGAACCCAGCCACCTTCCTGACCTATAGCAACTAAACTATTTGCCCATTCTATGAAATATTCACAAAGATCTCCAAAATTGGCACAAAGGCTTATTTTCTTGGTTTGGTCGGGCCGCTATAATAAAAATGAATATTATGCCACTGTATCCTGTACATCCTTCAAACAATACCTATCCATCTCCCCAAAGCTTTTTTCGCATCCTTTAGAAGGGCTTGTACACTTTTTGTCTTGGGATATAAACGTCCCAGACTCAGATAAGAACTCCTCATGCTACCTAAACCAAAAGGGGGGTATAGGATTACCAGACTTCACAAATACTATATAGCTTGCCACCTTACAAGAATTACCAACTGGAACCTACATGCGAAAACAAAAGCCTGGGTTCAGATAGAAAATGCAGGAGTTCAAACCCCCTTACAACTGATTGCCTGGTTACCAGCCGCACACACAATTAAGCCTCACAAAGACCATTCAACCATAGGTCCGTCCCTTCAATGCTTACATCTCATCAACAAAAAATTAAAGCTGGCGTCTTACCCAGGCCCATTAGCCCCCATTCAGTAAAACCCTGATATCACGCCAGGCCTTTCCTCCCAGTTCCTTAGTAAAGGGTGGCCATATGAACAAATTTGAGCCAAACGTTTCTTTCAGAAGGACTCCCTAATCCATTATGAAACGCTCCAAGCTAAAATGTTTGACTCTAAATTCCCCTTCTGGACACACGTCCAGTTAAGAAACTTCTTTAAATGCCCAAACACACCCCCAGACTGGTATAGGGAACACACACCTTTTGAATCTTTCTGTAATAAACTCTCCCCACAACACCATATAGTGCCTTTCATGTACTTCATTCAAACCATGAGGTGAAGTCTAGTGAACCTTGTCAAAGATGGCAAAAAAATCTTGACTTCTCCTTCACGGAAAAGGAATAGAACAATATTCTACACAACATCCACAAAGGCACAGTAAACGTTACAATTCAAGAATCTGGCTACAAACTACTGGCAAATTGGTACCTAACACCTATACCTAATACCTAGACTAAGCAACTTTTCCCTTACATCACCATCATCTCTCTGCTGGAGATTTGGAGTCGAACGTGGGTCCCCAATACACATCTGGTGGTCTTGCTTGAAAGTGCAACCCTTTTGGAAAGAGATACATGAAAGTATAAAAAAAAAATTCCACACTTGTGGAAAGTGGGGTCCCCCAGGGTTCTGTCCTGGGACCAATCCTATTTAATTTATTCATAAACGATCTGGAGGATTAGATAAACAGCTCAATCTCACTATTTGCGGACGATACAAAGCTAAGCAGGGCAATACCATCTACTTAGGATGTGGAAACCTTGCAAGAAGATCTAAACAAATTAATGGGGTGGGCAACTACAAATTGAAATGAGGTTTAATGTTGAAAAATGTAAAAAAAATGCATTTGGCTGCCAAAAATATGAATGCAATCTACTCACTGGGGGAGAACCTCTGGTGGAATCTAGGATGGAATAGGACCTGGGGGTCCTAGTAGATGACAGGCTCAGCAATGGCATGCAGTGCCAAGCTGCTGCAAACAAATCCAACAGAATATTGGCATGCATTAAAAAGGGATTCACTCACTCTACAAGACTCTGGTCCAGCCGCACCTGGAGTATGCCGTCCAGTTCTGGGCACCAGTCCTCAGGAAGGATGTGCTGGAACTGGAGAGTGTACAGAGAAGGGCAACAAAGCTAATAAAGGGACTGGAGGATCTCAGCTATGGGGAAAGACTACAAGCATTAAACGTATTCTTTCTACAGAAGAGTTGCTTGAGAAGGGATGTGATTTATAGGTACAAATACCATACTGGTGACCCCACAATAGGGGAAAAACTTCTCAGCGAAAGGGATTTTAAAAAGACACGCGGCGATTCACTAAAATTAGAAGAGAAGCGTTTTAACCTTAAACTGAGTAGAGGGTTCTTTACCTGTAGGTAAGGATGTGGAATTCTCTTCCACAAGCAGTGGTTTCAGAATTTCGAAAAACGATTAGATAGGCACCTTAACGACCACAAATACAGGGGTATACAATGTACTATTGACATATAAGCACACATACAGGTTGGACTGGATGGACTTGTGTCTTTTTTCAACCTCACCAACTATGTAACTATGTAACTTACTCTAGCCTTTACACCCGCATAATACCTTCTGCACCACTCATCTCTTCCACACTCCACATATCACAAATCCTTGGCTCTACACTTTGTAAACGCAGCTAAAAGATTCATCCCGCTAAAATGGGGCTCATCTACCCCACCAACACTAGTAGATTGGACCCACTATGTACGTCAAACAGCAGAAATGGAAGAGCTGATACACATAGCGAGGGACAATCCTACTAAATTTATTAATACCTGGGCATGATGGATTCACTATTCAGACTCCCCTTAACATGAATCCCCTTTTAGCTGATAACATAAACCTTGACCGTTGTTTAACTTCCCTTTTAACTCTACTTTAACTCTGTCTAATTACGAAACAAGCTTCAAAAAGTTAAATGTTAAAATTTGAAAATTCAATTATATTTCTTTAAAAAAAGAAAGAATTATACCTGTGAGTGGTCACTTAGGTGAAAGTGCTAACCACTACACCACTGTGATATGACCAATGCCACTGTTTTGCTGTAGATTTATTAACACACAATATCTGTTTGGTTTTATTTTAATCTTTTGACAGTTTATACATTGTTTAGGTCAAGTCTTGCTTCCATATACATATCCTTCTATTGACAGAAATCTGGAAATGTTCTATTTGATTGCTTATATTTCTTAATTTGTTTTTAAAAAAATTCAATAAAAACATGGAAAAAAAAGAACAACTAAGCTGATTATCACTTTTCCCATCAACATACTTAAATTTGTAATATTTTTTATTGGCACTAGTTACAAGAAGAGGAACTTATATTTACGTAATTCCTCCTGATTCTGCTCTCACCTTCCAAAGTTCTCCATCATTGAGCTCTATAATTTGTCTTGATGTCCGATGAAAGGCAATTATCTTTTATAATAAATAATTTGCTCATGTATATATTTGTATCTGCAGCATTTGCCTAAAGAGCATAACACTCCTATACCTATAACTTTTTCTAAGTTTTGGATAGAGTGGCAAAGGATTAGATCTCATCTGGATTTACTGCAGTGGGCAGCCCCATTGGAGAAAATTCCTTACTACCAAACCAGTACAAAGGTTGTCTCCAGGACAGGAAGAGATGGAAAATCTTTGGATAGCCATACAATCTGACAAGGGCTCCAACCATTCTCTATGCTATCTAAAATGAGTATAAAAAAAGTTTGGGTATAGACACATTGGCATTTGACTTTGATAAATTTGCTGACACATACATTATTAATGCTGTGTCTTGCCATTTGGAGTGAACACCTGCATGAGTAACAATACTGTCCCCTATTTGGATCAAGTCATCACAAAGGTAACTATATTTGCCATTGGAAACAAATTGCCAATCAAGACTCTAAATTAGCAAGCACTATGCCCTAAAGTGGTGCCCTGCACTTTCAGATCCTACAATACTTAAAGCGGGGGTCCACCTAAACCGCCAAAAAAAAATAAATATTAAAAGCCAGCAGCTACAAATACTGCAGCTGCTGACTTTTAATACATGGCCACTTACCTGTCCCAGGGTCCAACGATGTCGGCAGGGGACGCTGAGAACCCGCTCGGTTCTCGGCAGCTGCCGCCGCCATCCTAGCTGAGGGAATCAGGAAGTGAAGCGTTGCGGCTTCACTTCCTGGTTCCCTACTGCGCATGCGCGTCCCAAGTGGTCCCCGCTCTCTCCTGGGAGCTGTGTGTTTCCCAGGGACAGGAAGAGGCATAGAATCCCATGGGAGTCTATTCCTGGAAGTGGGTGCAAATACCTGTCTTAGACAGGTATCTGCACCCCCCTGAAAGGTGCCAAATGTGACACCGGAGGGGGGGAGGGTTCCGAAAAGCGGAAGTTCCATTTTTGTGTGGAACTCTGCTTTAAGATCTTACTGTTATATTACTTACTGACTCATCTCAGCATCATCTTTCATTAATAAATTGCGCACATTTTATCATTTATAGTCAAAAGGTCCAAAGCTTATTACATCCTGTATTCAGTATGTTATGATTGCAATGTGTGATCTGGAGATGTAATAACACTTGAGGATTTTGAATGTAAAGGATAGTTCCTAAAATACATCAATAAAGCTTTTAGGATATATATCTCTTACATCACTCTCCTCATCTTCTGCTGCCTCTCCCCTCCTCCGCTTTTATGGGCAAGTACCAGCTGTCAAAATAACATCCAATCATTGCTTTGTATAAGTTAAAATGCATCTGCGTTAGTCTTGAAGTGTCATTGAGTAAATATAAAGAATTAATGTATTGTTTCAATGTATTTATTATTTAATACATATGTAGCTCAATTAAAAGTGTGACATTTATTAACAAAATAAAAAATTTATTGGAAAAAAAGTGAGATTTGACCCGCATATAACATCACTTTACAACCCTTAGTTAATCCTAATCAGCTCCCCTTAGCTAAGATTCACTGCAGTTCTTTTTATATTTCTATTTTTTAACTATATAAATATATATATATATATATATATATATATATATATATATAAAGAGAGAGAGAATAAAAAAGTCTACACACCCCTATTAAAATATCAGGTTTCTGTGATGTAAAAAAGATGAATAATTTCAGAACTTTTTCCACCTTTAATGTGACTTATAAACTGTACAACTCAATTGACCTTAGATTGTAAGCTCCTTGAGGGCAGGGACTGATGTGAATGTACAATGTATATGTAAAGCGCTGTGTAAATTGTTGGCGATATATAAGTACCTGAAATAAATAAATAAATAATAATTGAAAAAAAAGCTAAAATCTTTTAGGGATGGGAAGTAAAAATAAAAAACGAAAATAATGTGGTTGCATAAGTGTGCCATCATTTAAAGTGCCTCTGATTAACCCAAAATAAAGTTCAGCTGTTCTAGTATATCTTTCCTGACATTTTCTTAGTCACATCCTACAGCAAAAGTCATGGTCTGCAGAGAGCATCCAAAGCATCAGAGGGATCTCATTGTTAAAAAGTATCAGTCAGGAGAAGGGTACAAAAGAATTTCCAAGGCATTAGATATACCATGGAACACAGTGAAGACAGTCATCATCAAGTGGAGAAAATATGGCACAACAGTGACATTACCAAGAACTGGACGTCCCTCCAAAATTGATGAAAAGATGAGAAGAAAACGGTTTCAAAATGAATAAAGAATGAAGCTTTACTAACATCAACGAGGGACTCCCTGAAGACCACTGCTTGTGATCCATACATGCTGTAACCTTAGTAAGGTGAGGGGCTTGTACGCACACACAGATGCTATCACAGAGGATTGGCCAGGCACCGGCTTTTGTTATTTATTCACGGTGGAGGGATCTACTATTCATTTTGAAACCGTTAGACTGTCACAGCCTTGTTTGGATTGCGCATACATATATATATATATATATATATATATATGTACGTATGTATGTATATATGTATATATATATGTATATGTGTGTATGTGTGTGTATATATATATATATATATATATATATATATATATATATATATATATATTTATATATATATATATATATATGTGTGTGTATATATATATATATATATATATATATATATATATATATATATATATAATTGAAGATATTCATTCAGTAGTGCACATGGGACTTTTGATATCTATTTCTTGATTTTGATTGACTTGTTTATATACTTTATTGGTCTTATTGATTTTTATGATCAAGTTTTCACCAATGAATATGGATGTTCGTTATTTATAGTAATTATATTTGTGTTACTTCCCACTTGGCACTATGAATACCTAGTTAGTTTTTTACTATATATATTTTATTGCACTAGCACTTTATTAATTTAGCTATTTCACAGAGCGCAACACTATCATTTATCCATTTACCCCTCTGTTAAGGATCAGCTTACCAGCTGTTTGCCGCAGTGTACCCTTAGTTTTGATTTTGACAGCACGGGAGTTATGTACCTTTTCAAGTAAGGGACAATGTTGTTGAGAAGTACAAGTCAGGGTTAGGTTTTTTAAAAAAAATATCCAAATCTTTGATGATCCCTAGGAGCACCATCAGATCTATCATAACCAAATGGAAAGAACATTGCACAACAGCAAACCTGCCAAGAGACGGCCGCACACCAAAACTCACGGACCGGGCAAAGAGGGCATAAATCAGAGAGGAGCACAGAGACCTAAGGTAACCCTGGAGGAGCTGCAGAGTTCCACAGCAGAGACTGGAGTATCTGTACATAGGACGACAATAACCCGTATGCTCCATAGAGTTGAGCTTTATGGCAGAGTGGCCAGAAGAAAACCATTACTTTTAGCAAAAACAAAATGGCATGTTTTGAGTTTGCGAAAAGGCATGTGGGAGACTCCCAAAATGTATGGAGGAAGGTGCTCTGGTCTGATGAGGATGGATGGAGATGTTTTTCAGCAGTCGGGACTGGGAAACTGTTGAGGGAAGGATGGATGGTGCTAAATACAGGGATATTCTTGAGCAAAACCTGTACTACTCTGTGTGTGATTTGAGGCTAGGACGGAGGTTCACCTTACAGCAGGACAATGACCCCAGACACACTGCTAAAGCAACACTTGAGTGGTTTAAGGGGAAACATGTAAATGTGTTGGAATGGCCTAGTCAAAGCCCAGACCTCAATCCAATAGAAAATCTGTGGTCAGACTTAAAGATTGCTGTTCACAAGCGCAAACCATCCAACTTGAAGGAGCTGGAGCAGTTTTGCAAGGAGGAATGGGCAAAAATCCCAGTGGTAAGATGTGGCAAGCTCATAGAGACTTATCCAAAGAGACTTGGAGCTGTGATAGCCGCAAAAGGTGGCTCTACAAAGTATTGACTTTAGGGGGGTGAATAGTTATGCACATTGATTTTTTCTGTTATTTTGTCCTATTTGTTGTTTGCTTCACAATAAATAAAAAAAAAACATCTTCAAAGTTGTGGGCATGTTCTGTAAATTAAATGATGCCAATTTCTCAAACAATCCATGTTAATTCCAGGTTATGAGGCAACAAAACACGAAAAATGCCAAGAGGGGTGAATACTTATGCAAGGCACTGTAAATGGAACAACCCTTCAAGCCTCTCTTCACACTCCTACACCACTTGGTGTGGGGATTTCTCACATGATATAAAGACTAAGTAAGCTTACCTGCTGAGGCTGTAATTCCACAGATACACAATATCAGGAGAGGAACAATCATGTTGCTTCTAGATAATGTATTTCCGGCTTAATGTTGAGGATTAAAAAAAAAATATCGTTCTTTGTTTTCCATGATTAAACCAACTCAGCGTCCGAGTGTACAACTGCTTAACTTTACACTTTCTCGGCTGTAGAAGTTCCTTTAACACTGTTCACTGACACTTCCTGTTATTTACCTATTGACATTTTAAAGCAGAAAAGGCTATTAACCGCTTCAGCCCCGGAAGATTTTACCCCCTTCCTGACCAGAGCACTTTTTGCAATTGGGCACTGCGTCGCTTTAACTGACAATTACGCGGTCATGCGACGTGGCTCTCAAACAATATTGACGTCCTTTTTTCCCTACAAATAGAGCTTTCTTTTGGTGGTATTTGATCACCTCTGTGATTTTTATTTTTTGCACTATAAACAAAATAAGAGTGACAATTTTGAAAGAAACGCATTATTTTTTACATTTTGCTATAATAAATATCCCCCAAAAATATATAAAAAAAACAATTTTTTTTCCTCAGTTTAGGCCGATCCGTATTCTTCTACATATTTTGTTAAAAAAATAAATCGCAATAAGCGTTTATTGATTGGTTTGCGCAAAAGTTATAGCGTTTACAAAATAGGGGATAGTTTTATGGCATTTTTATTAATAATTTTTTTTTTTACTAGTAATGGCGGTGATCAGCGATTTTTTTTATTTTTTAATTGTGACTGCGACATTATGTCGGACATTTTTGACACATTTTTGGGAACATTGTCATTTATACAGCAATCAGTGCTATAAAAATGCACTGATTCCTGTGTAAATGACACTGACAGTGAAGGGGTTAACCACTAGGGGGCGGGGAGGGGTTAAGTCAGTACTGGGGAGTGATTACTAACTGTACGGGGGATGGGCTAGCTGTGACACGTCACTGATCTCTGCTCCCGATGACAGGGAGCAGAGATCAGTGACACTGTCACTAGGCAGAATAGGGAGATGCTTGTTTACATCAGCATCTCCCCGTTCGTCCTCCTCTGTGAGGCGATCGCAGGTATCCCTGCGGCGATCGAGTCCGCGGGGCCCGCAACCCGAGTCGCGGAGCTCCTGGCCAGCAGGCGCACGCAATAGCACGACGGGAAATTCAAATGGACGTACCTCTACGCCCATTTGCCCAGCCGTGCCATTCTGCCGACGTTCATCGGCGTGCGCCGGTCGGGAAGGGGTTAAAAGATCAGCAGATAACAAAAGAAAAGAAAAAAATTGCACTGACTTGTCGTGTATAAAAAAAAATCTCTAATAATACATTTAGTAAAGATGTAATTTTGATGGCTCTTCTGTGACTTGCATTTCATAGGATTATTATTATTTATAGAATTACTGGAGATGAAGCATCTGAATATATATAATATACACTCACCGACCCCTTTATTAGGTACACCTGTTCAATTACTTGGTAACACAAATTGATTGCTAATCAGCCAATCACATGGCAGCAACTGAATGCATTTAGGAACCTAGATGTGGTGAAGATGACTTGCTGAAGTTCAAACCAAGTATCAGAATGCGGAAGAAAGGGGATTTAACCACTTGCCTACTGGGCACTTAAACCCCCCTCCAGCCCAGATAAATTTTCAGCTTTCAGCGCTCTCACACTTTGAATGACAATTACTCAGTCATGCAACACTGTACCCATATGCATTTTTTTGTCCCTTTTTAATACAAATAGAGCTTTCTTTTAGTGGTATTACTATTTAATTACCACTGGGTTTTTACATTTTTTGTGCTATAAATGAAAAAAGACTGGAAATTTTGAAAATTAGTAATTTTTCTTCATACATTTGGGCCAAAATTTATACTGCTACATTGCTTTGGTAAAAATAACCCAAATTAGTGGATATTATTTGTTCTTTGTGAAAGTAATAGAGTCTACAAGCTATGGTGCTAATCATTGAAAATTTATCACACCTGATGAACTGACGGGCTCATTTCTTGAGACCCTGAAATGTCAGGACAGTAAAAATACCCCCCAAATGACCCCTTTTTGGAAAGGAGACATTCCAAGATATTTAGTAAGAGACATGGAGAGTTTTTTTGAAGTTATCATTTTTTCCCACATTTCTTTGCAAAATTAATTATTTTTTTTTCACACAATTGTCATATTACCAGTTTTTTTTCACATGGCATATGCATACCACAAATTACATCCCAAAATACATTCTTATACTCCTCCTTAGTATGGCGACACCACATGTGTGGGACTTTTTCACATCCTAGCCACATAGAGAGGCCCAACATGCAGGGAGCACCATCAGGTGTTCTAGGAGCTTACATTACACATCTAACTTGTTGACTACCTATTACAATTTTGAAGGCCCTGGAGCACCAGGACAATAGAAATGCCCACAAAATGATCCCATTTTGGAAAGCAAACACCCCAACGTATAATCTGAGGCATAATGAGTCGTTTGAACATGTAATTTTTTTCCACAAGTTTTTGGAAAACGTGGAAAGAAAATTAAAAAACATTTTGGACCTCATTTTGGATAGCAAACACCCCAATGTATATTCTATGAGGCATATTGAGTCTTTTGAAAATGTAATTTTTTTCCACAAGTTTTTGGAATTTGTGAAGAAAAAAACTTATGACACCGTGGCACTGATGACTGATGGCACTGATGGGCACTGTGACACTAATGGGCACTGATGGCACTGTATGCACTCTGACACTGATAGGCACTGTGACACTGATGGGCACTGTTAGCACTGATGGGCAGTGATGACACGGGGACACTGATGGACATGGTAACACTGATGGGCACTGTTGGCACTGATGGGCACTGTTGGCACTTATGGCACTGTGGGCACTGATGGGCATGTGACACTGATGGGCACTGTGACACTGATGGACACTGTTGGCACTGAGGACACTGATGACACTGATGGACACTGTGACACTGAGGGGCACTGTGACACTGATGGGCACTCTGACGCTGATGGGCACTCTGATGCCGATGGGCACTGTACTGTGACACTGATGGGCACTATATCGGTGTAGCGCTACCCCCACAGGAGCCACTTAAGTGTATTTGGTTCCGTACTCTGCCTCTGAACCCCAATAACAGCCTCAGCCCCCTCTGACACACCTGGCAATAGTGTAAGTGCAAGGACCAATGAGAAACACACACCTTCTGGTAAAACACAGAAATTGTCTTTACTGCAATATTTCTGCGGGAAAGTAACAAACAGTAACAGTATATAAATATTCAAGCAATCAACTTGAGAGAAATAACTGAAATTAAGAGCAATATAGCTCAATACTATATTCGGGATGCTTTCAGGGGATTCCAAACCTGAGAATGCCCCCAAGAACAGAGGCACACTTAAACAGGAATTGCAGTCTGCTCACATAATTTGTAATTAATGTAAACGTCTTTGCCATTCTGAAGCTTCCCTACAACCACTTTGCGTATTATTTTATATATATTGTGATTCTGTACTTGCCAAATATTAGACATGTACACAGCCAAAAAATTTGTTCATTTTCGTTTTCGTTTCATTAGTTTATTATTTTTTTTGTTTTTCGGGTCATTCGTTATGATCGCGATTCATAAATTCGTTCATTCGTAAATTCGCAAATGCGTTCATTCGTACATTCGTAAATTCGAACATTTGAACATTCGTTCATTCGTACATTCGTTCATTCGTACATTCGTACAATTTTACATTTGTACATTTGTAAATTCGTAAAATCGTACATTTGTAAATTAGAAAATTCGGAAATTTGTAAATTCGAAGTTTGAAAATCCAAAAACCCGAAAATTCAAAAATCTGAAATAGTAACTAAGTATTAAATTATAGGTATTGTAATTTCCTTTCAAATTTGACTGTCAGTGAACGTAACAAATACGAATTTATCCGAAGTTACGAATTATCCAAAACGAATGCTGCATCTAAACAATTGGAACGGAACAAATTAATAATAAAAAATAATAATAAAACGTTGTTATTATTATTAATTCATTACGTTCCATTCCGTTTTTTTCGGATCATTCATAACTTTGGATAAATTTGTATATGATACGTTCACTAACAGCCAAATTTGAAAGGAAATTACAATACCTATAATTTAAAAGTTACTAGTAATTACTAATAGTTAAGTTATTATTATTTAACTATTATTTCAGATTTCCGAATTTTCGAATTTACAAATTTACAAATTCACTAATTTACGAATGTACGAATGCCCGAATTTTACAAATGTCCAATTTTATCGAATTTTCGAATATTCGGAAAAAATTTGTTAAACGGGTTTTCGTTAATTCGGATATTCCCGAATTAACGAATTTGTCGAAATTCGTTAAAAAACGAATTCGGAACGAAACGAATTGCACATGCCTACCAAATATGCTGCAGAAATCTCCCTCCACTGAGTCTGGCTGCAATCATTTTAACTGTGGGCAGCTGAAGCTGCTGCCTGTTCACTTCCTCGATTTACACAGACCCACAGAGGCACAGCTCCAGCTCTGCGGCTCTCATTGGCTCTCTTATGACTCATCCCCCCTCCCTTCCTGGCAAACTGTGCACAATGTCATAAGCCTAGGCTTTTTTCCAGAAAATAAACAGGAAGTGGCTGTATGAGGTATTTACTGGCAGAAAAACTATTTAATGGCTTGGCTTCCCAGATAAACTATCCCACACACCCACTAGATATACAGAGACCTGAACATGTGTGTGCGAGCCCATATGGCACTAGCAGCTTCAGTCCCTTTGAAGAAAGATGAGGCTTTGTATCTTCAACTAGCCACTCTTGTTGGTGCACTTAAACTTCTGAATAGCGGGGCCAAACAACACAACTGGTCCGGATTATCATGTTAGGAATGCAGAATCTTCTTCAGCAAGGTAAAAGGAAAATGGCGTCTATATATATCTGTATCTGAATGGACTTGTGTCCTGTGGTAATACAGTGTTAGCAAGGTGACTGAGAGCAATGATGTCTGTATACAGTGTCCATACAACTCTGTCTGTGTGCAGTGTCCTTGTTTCCTGCAAATGGGCAAAAGCCCTCTCACCCAAACCTGCTGTCAAGGCCAAAGCGAATGTCCTGGAACAGGCAGGCTCTTCTAGTAACCTGACTTGTCACCTCACACTGGAACGCTTCACACCGTCAGTGCAGGTGCCTCTGGTTATGCACCTGGGATCCCCCTCTCACATGCTGGATGTCCCGACTGGCTGTGGATGCCTAAAATCACACAGTGGACTGACCTGACAGAACCTTTCCCAGAGGTATAATCTCTTGCTATGCCTCGTGTAGTCTAAATTCCCTCAAAAAAGCAAGATGGAGTTTTTAGTTTCCTGATTTCTAGAGCAGGCTGGCTCTTGTAGTTTCACCCTATACAAGGCTATGGGGCCGTTTGGTAAGGGGACTACACATTCCAGAATCCATTGCAGCAGTTCCTGTTATTGCTCCTATAATTGGCTAGCTTCCCTCTGCCAATGAAGAAACAGGAGCTAGAGCAGAGTTGGCTGTCCTGCCTGTTAATGCCTCTAAATCATATACAGTGAGAAGAAAAAAAGGTAGGGGGAAAACTCCTTATAGCTGCAGACATTCCGAACTTGTCCCTGTCAGTTTGGTTGTTTTAATTTAAGTCTCAGGCTGCAGCACCCGCTACATCGGCAAGGAAAAAGTTAAAGATCACTCATTGTGATCACAGATCACTCTCCCTCCTTGTAACGACACCCCGAGTATGAAAGGGGTAAAAGCTGTTTAGGACATTCCATTTCCGAACACAAAGGCAGCTACCGAACACTCCGATCAGCCGAACAAGAACCCCATACGAATAATTCTTCCCCCCCAAATACGAGACGAAGCTCTGTCTTGAGGGTCAAACAGGAATTAACTCATTTATTATCATACATGAACACAACAGATAAAATAACTCAGAGACTCTTTCCCCCCACCCTTGTAAAGGAGGGCGGGTTAAACTGTCCAATGACAATAGACACACAGGTCAGGTGTGTTTAAACTTCTCATCAATAAACAGTCTTATCAAGGCAGACAGACACAATAGAACATTGGAATACAGCCCCACCCAAAACTAGCACAGCAAATAATACACAGCACAATGAGACAGCACACATTATATATACATATATACAGCATTGAGTCTGAGTAGCACAGATCATAGTGGGGTTCTCATTCACCTTGTGCCCCTTTTAGTGACTCCCCATCACAATGGCATATCCAGGGTCCCCAGAGTCTGTGTGTCTTGGGGGACATGGACCTGAATCTAAAGTATTGCCACCTCAAGGGTCCCCAGGCGTACAGCTCACAAAGAGCACCTTTTCCCCAAATGCCAGGGACCATAATCGGTTGGCAAGAGGCTGGCATTCAGTCCCCTCCAAAAGCCTCTGTCCCGGCTAGGACTGTCACACTCCTCATCCGCTGAGTCTGTGTAAGGAGGGAAAGCCGTCAATGAGAGATGATCTCATATGTTTACATTTGAAATCATCTCTCATTGGACACGCAAATCACATGGTAAATGGTCACTGTGATTAACCATTTACCAGGATCTGTGATTGGCTGTGTCCAAGGAACATGGCCATCACAGATTTTCTCCAATGCGCGCCCGGACGTGCGGGGAGCATGTTTCTGGGAGGACATACATGGATAGCCTCCTGGCAATTAAGGCCCACGCTGTAGCGTGGGCGCAAGGTGATTAAGTGACTTTGAACATTGCATGGTTGTTGGTGCCAGACGGGCTGGTCTGAGTTAGGGATGAGCCGAACACCCCCCCGGTTTGGTTCACACCAGAACCTGCGAACGGACCGAAAATTCGCACGAACGTTAGAACCATATTGAAGTCTATGGGACTCGAACGTTAGAAATCAAAAGTGCTAATTTTAAAGGCTAATTTACCCCCCCCCAGTCCATTACCAGGCCCTTTGGGTCTTGTATGGATATTAAGGGGAACCCCGCACCCAAATTAAAAAAAGGAAAGGCGTGGGGTCCCCAGGCCCTATATACTCTGAACAGCAGTATACAGGCGGTGCAAACAAGACAGGGACTGTAGGTTTGTTGTTAAGTAGAATCTGTTTGTAATTTTGAACTGGTACATTTTTAAAGTGTAGCTCCAGCCAAAAAAATCTATTTTTAAGCTTTTTGGAAAACATAGGGAAGGGTTATCACCCCTGTGATATTTGTTTTGCTGTCTGTGCTCCTCTTCAGAAGATTTCACCTCACTTTCTGTCACAATGACAAATGTTTTTAGAAAATTTGGAGGTTTTTAGTGAAACAAGGATTGGTGATAAAGCATCAGTGGAAAGGAGAAACGTTTTTCCCATATTAACTCTTACAGGAGAGCATTTCCCTTCCTAGGGGTAGATTTCATCTCACTTCCTGTTGTCTCCTTCCGTTTGCAAGTAGGAGTCGTTTGTAAGTTGGATGTTTTAAATTAGGGGCCTGCCCTATATACTCTGCAGAAATTGTGGCCTTAGGTGTTGGTGTTGCCACAACACTGTAAGCCCTCACAGGGCCCTGCTGTGAAATATTAGATCAAGAAATGTAATTACCAAGTCAGATCTTGCCCCTAGGTATTCCTGCACCATGTAAAACAGACACTGGCGATGGTTGCTGGAACCGATCATACCTTGGGTCTGCGGACTAAAAAAATTGTCTGAACGCATCGGTCAGACGGCCACCTTCTCCACCGCTCCTTCTTTGACTGACCAAAGCCTCGGCAACACGTTGTCCAGGAACAGGAGTTTGTAACCTCCCAGTCTCTGAGAACGCGTTGCACAGACCTTTCTGCAAGGCATCCCGAAGATGTTTCATCCTCTGCTCCCTCTGCGACAGCAAGATAAGGACTGCAACCTTACTCTTGTAACGTGGATCAAGGAGGGTTGCCAGCCAGTAATGATCCCTCCCCTTAATACCATGAATACGAGGATCCTTCCGCAGGCTTTTCAGTACCAGGGAGGCCATGCAGCGTATGTTTGCTGAGACATTCGATCCGAGGTCCTCTGGGTCACTAAGGACAACATGATCCGCAGCCACCTCCTCCCAGCCACGTACAAGTCCATGGGTTTCTTGGGACTGTAAATGATCCCTTAAAGACTGCTGCTGATGCTGAGTGCCAGGCTCCACCTCCATGCTTACACAATCCTCCTCCTCCTCCTCCTGTGTGTTCGGCGGGCATGCAGTAACACTGTCTGGATAAAGGGGGCCTTGAGAGCTAAGGAAGTCCTCCTCTTCCTGCCTCTGTTCTGCCTCAAGTGCCCTGTCCATTATTCCACGAAGCGTGTGCTCCAACAGGTGGACAAGGGGGACAGTGTCACTGATGCATGCACTGTCACTGCTCACCATCCTCGTGGCCTCCTCAAATGGTGACAGGACAGTGCATGCATCCCTGATCATGGCCCACTGGCGTGGGGAAAAAAAAACAGCTCCCCTGACCCTGTCCTGGTGCCATAGTCGCACAGGTACTCATTGATGGCCCTCTGCTGCGTGTGCAGCCGCTGCAGCATGGCCAACGTTGAGTTCCACCTGGTGGGCATGTCACAGATTAGGCAGTTCTTGGGCAGGTTAAATTCCTTTTTGGAGGTCTGCCAGCCGAGCACTGGCATTATATGACTGGCGGAAATACACACAGACTTTCCTGGCCTGCTTCAGCACATCCTGTAAGCCCGGGTACCTGCCCAAGAACCGCTGCCCCACCAAGTTAAGGACGTGAGCCAAACAGGGCACATGGGTCAGTTGTCCCTGTCGGAGGGTGGAGAGGAGGTTGGTGCCATTGTTGCAAACCACCATTCCTGGCCTAAGTTGGCGTGGCGTCAACCACCTCTGAACCTGCCCCTGCAGAGCTGACAGAACCTCTGCCCCAGTGTGGCCCCTGTCCCCCAAGCACACCAGCTCAAGCACCGCATGGTATCTTTTGGCCTGCGTACTTGCATAGCCCCTTGAATGCCTACGGAGCACCGCTGGTTCTGAGGACAAAGCACAGGAAGAGGCCATGGAGGAAGAAGAGGAGGAGGGGGTGGAGGAGAGAGGTGTGTCAGAATCACCAGTAGTGGCATTTTGGAGGCATGGTGGCAGAACAACCTCCAACACTACTGCACCTTGTCCTGCATTCTTCCCAGCTGCCAGCAGAGTCACCCAATGCGCCGTAAAACTTAGGTAACGTCCCTGTCCTTGCCTGCTGGACCATGAGTCAGCGGTAATATGCACCTTACCCCTGTCCAGCGAGGCCAAGACATTGCCTTCCACATGCCGGTAGAGAGCCGGAATCGCCTTCCTTGAGAAAAAGTGGCTTTTGGGAACCTGCCACTGAGGAACCGCAAATTCCACAAACTCACGGAAGGGGGCAGAGTCTACCAACTGAAAAGGTAGCAGTTGAAGTTCTAGCAATTTTGCCAAGCTAGCATTCAACCGCTGGGCATGTGGATGGCTGGGAGCGAACTTCTTTCTGCGGTGCAGCAGCTGGGGCAGGGAAATTTGCCTGGTACAATCTGATGTCGGTGTACCGATAGCAGATTGCCCGCAAGTACTTGGCTGTGACACACCTAATTCTACACCTTCATTCCTCTCAGTGCAGGTCTCAGAGAGGACTGAAGGTATAGTGGGGTTGGAGATCACAGCTGATGAGGAGCAAGGAGAGGTCCTCTTTGTTCTTTGGTGTGGGTCTTTTAGGTACGCTTGCCAACGAACTGCATGGCAGGTCAACATATGTCTGGTCAAGGATGCGGTGCCCAAGCGGGAGATGTTTTGGCCACGCGAGATACGCTTGAGACATATGTTGCAAATAGCAGCGGTGCGATCTGATGCACTCGTCTCAAAAAAGGCCCACACCAAAGAACTTTTGAAAAAACGCGCAGAGACAGCAGCGCCCTGCACATGCGGAGCTCTGCGGTGTGATGCAGTCAATGTGCTGCCCTTAGGCTGGCCCCTGGAGGGCATCCTGCCTTGTTGGTGATGTGCCTCCTCCTCCTCTCTCTTATCAGGCACCCACATTGAGTCAGTGACCTCAACATCCCCTCCCTCCTCATCACTGGAGCAAACCTGGCAGTATGCTGCAGCAGGGGGAACATGACTGCCAGATTGCTGTCCTTCTTGGGCACCCCCTCTTTCTGTGCTCACGTTACTGCCTTCATCTAGCTCAATATCATCATCAGAGCCTTCAAAATGCTGGACATCCTCCTGGAGCATGTACCCAACACTGTGGTCAAACAGTTCTAGGGACTCCTCAGGAGGACATGGTGCGGCTAGGGAAGGAGTGACTGATGCCATTGAGCTGAGGGAAGAGGCCGCGTTGGCAGCTGAATTGCAAGACAAAGTACCCTGAGCCTGGGTGAGAGAGGATGAGGAGGATGAGGACAGCTTGGACATCCACTTGACCAAGTCTTCGCATGTTGCGGCTCAACACGGCCAGCTGCCGAAAAAAAGGCCAAGCGTGTCCCACGGCCACGTGCTGATGAGGATGCACCATCTCCACGACCAGCACTGTTGCCTCTAGACACAGAGCCTGCTTGCCCTCCTTTTATTGGTTTGTGACTGTCTGCCTCTCCTTGTTGGCCTTCCTGACATACTATTGGCCTGCAGTGAGCTGCAGAAAACTGGGATATATATATATATATATATATATATATATATATATATATTATACCGATTATACAGCAGCTAGCAGAATCAACTGCCTGCCTGTAATATTAGTATGATAACCCCTGCACTTGTCTTCAGGTAGCTATAATGTAGGTGCAACTGTGCAGGGTACACAGTACAGTAACTGGAAATACATCAAGAGCCTACACAAGCACTTGGCTGCAGGTAGCTATACTGTAGGTCAGACTGTGCGGGGTACACCGTACAGTAACTGGAAATACTTCAATGAGCCTACACAAGCACCTGGCTGCAGGTAGCTATACTGTAGGTGAGACTGTGCGGGGTACACAGTACAGTAACTGGAAATACTTCAATGAGCCTACACAAGCACCTGGCTGCAGGTTGCTTTACTGTAGGTCAGACTGTGCAGGGTACACAGTACAGTAGCTGGAAATACTTCAAGGAGCCTACACAAGCACCTGGCTGCAGGTTGCTATACTGTAGGTCAGACTGTGCAGGGTAAACAGTACAGTAGCTGGAAATACTGTAAAAACACCTGCCTGCCGGAACACACTACACAGGGCCGCCGTGGAGGCGGCCTTATATAGTGTGGGGCGTGTACTAAACCCCTGAGCCATAAGGAGGCTTTGGCCAATTACGGCTCTCTGTTCAGACGGCGCTGTGTTTTGCATGCTTGGCCAATCATCCAGGAATGCACTCTGATGCCGCAGTGAATTATGGGCCGTGACGCACCACTCGAATTTGGACATCGTTCGTAATTCGGCGAACGGCCGAACAGACGATGTTTGAGTCGAACATGGGTTCGACTCGAACACGAATCTCATCCTTAGTCCTGAGCACTGTTGAGTTTGGTAATCTTTTTTGTATATTCACTGCTCCAAGTGTTTTTCCACAGCAGCTGTGTGTTATGTACTGTAACGCAGGGGTTTTACCAGAATCCTTATACTGGATGGTGTGTATTCTTTAAATAAGGAAATGGCTCCCTTTAGTGGTTGCAACAACTATGCATGATACCAACAACTATGCATGATACTGTGAAGCCTAGAGGAAGTGACTCATTTGTTTAACTAGGCTGTGCACTACTTACCCACGATGCCCTGTTCACTTACCCACAATGCCAGGGACAGAGGAGTCTGCTGGGTAGGCCTATAAAAGAGACAGCACGGCCATGCTTCTCTCTCTTCTTCCCGGGACGTAAGACCTGCCTGCAGGGACCTATGTGGGTGTATCGGAAGAACTGCGACCTGCATGCTACGAAGCAGAGTTGGAGCTTCCTGAGTGATTTAACGCACAGTGCGCTGGACCAGCACGTGATCGGACCTGAGGATCTAGGACACTCAAAGGAGCCAACAAGACGGTTCCCGGTCATCTGACGGAGGGTGCAGCTTGACGATGCTACACGGGAGTGGGACTGGGATCACAAAAGCAGAGCAGCACAGTTGTTCGGGTCCTGTGTGGTGAGAGGGCTGTTGCCCAAGATATATATTACTTTGCCACTTTGCTTCCTAGTTCAGAGGATTGCTGAGACTCGTAGTTCTACAGAGCGGTCTCACTGCATAGACTGTGTTTGACCACAGGCCTCAAAGTTTGCCTTTCACATAACATAGAGTGCTCAGTTGCACTTTAAATAGAAGAGGAAGTTTGCACGTGTTTCACACAACCAAGTTCACAGTTCACCCACCACCTTTATCTTATTTTAACATTTGCTTATGCCGCGTACACACGAGCGGACTTTACGGCAGACTTTGCCCGGCGGACGGGATTTCGTCGGACAATTCGATCGTGTGTGGGCTCCAGCGGACTTTGTTTTCTCAAAAGTTGGACAGACTTAGATTTGAAACATGTTTTAAATCAATCCGTCGAACTCGAATCCGGTCGAAAAGTCCGCTCGTCTGTATGCTAGTTCGACGGACAAAAAGCCACGCTAGGGCAGCTATTGGCTACTGGCTATGACCTTCCTTGTTTTAGTCCGGTCGTACGTCATCCTGTACGAATTCGACGGACTTTGGTGGATTGTGTGTAAGCAAGTCCGTTCATTCAGAAAGTCCGTCATAAAGTCCGTCGAAAAGTCCGCCGGGCAAAGTCTGCTGTAAAGTCCGCTCGTGTGTACGCGGCATTACTCATTGGATTAAAATTACTGCAGTATAATAAGGCTAGCTGAAGAAAGAAGATCAAAGACTTTGCCATTCACTATAAAGTACTTATTATTTCTCTTACACACACACTCTGTGGACTGCAGTGCAACCTAGGGGGAGCCCTTGAGTATATGTACTGTGTTACCTTGTTATCTAATACTGTATAGTGTACTGCAGGTTAGGAGTGTCAAAGTTTTAGCGCCCTGAGCATCGATCCCACTTTGAGGCATGCCCGCACGCATTACTCATGTGATCTTTGAGTCTGAATATTTATATGTACCTTGATTGTTATTGACCTTGTGTATCAGAATCAACATTGTATTCTATATTCTAAATCAGTTTCCAGTAAACTTACTGTGTGGTTAAAGTACAAATGGTGTGAGATGTTTTCTATTCCTATAGCAGGTGAAGTGACGGATACCCAGGTAACGGTGAATTACAGTATATTGTATTATAATTGTGTTGCTTCTTAGCATTGGGCCTCACACAAACACTGCCACACAGTTGTGCCTAGGGGTCGAGCCTATATTCAGGGGTTGATAGGCAGAGAGCAGATCCAAAACAATTATCAGCAGCTCCTTAGGGGAGTCAGTGCTACACGTTGGGGCTCATCCGGGATACTGTTACTCTGCAATCAAATCCCCCCCAGAGGGTACCCCCCATCTAAAAATCAGAATGGACCCCCTCACTGTGGTCCAGTGGAGTGAAGCACAAGGCACCTGCTCAGAAGCGAGTGTGGCAATTGAACTCCCAGGCGAAGCCTGGGAGGAAGAACAGGCAAGTCAAGTTGTGAAGGCCCTGTCCCCAGACCGAAGGGGCATGGGTGATTGCTGTCAGACCAGATCAGGGGACCTCTCGCACTCATGCATTGTTAGAGTGGAGAAAAGGGGTACCTGACAGCTTCAAGGGTAAAAGTGTATTATTATTATTATACAGTATTTATATAGCGCCAACAGTTTACATAGCGCTTTACAACTTGAGGGTAGACAGTACAAATACAATACAATTTGATACAGTAGGAATCAGAGGGCCCTGCTCCTTAGAGCTTACAATCTAAGAGGGAAGGTCAAGAGATACAAGAGGTAATAACTGTGGGTGATGTGCTGATTGAGAAGATAAATGTACAGTTGTTAGGTGGGGGCCAGATAGGCTTCTCTGAAGAGATGAGTTTTCAGGGATCGTCTGAAAGTGGATAAAGTAGGAGAAAATCGGACGGATTGGGGAAGAGCATTTCAGAGGATGGGGAGGCTCTGGAGAAGTCCTGAAGGCGAGCATGGGATGAGGTGACAAGGGAGTTTGAGAGCAGGAGGTCTTGGGAGGAGCGAAGAGAACAATTAGGTTGGTATTTTGTGACTAGGTTAGAGATGTAGCTAGGGGCCAAGTTGTGGATGGCTTTGTAAGTTATAGTTAGTATCTTGAATTTAATTCGGTGACTGAGTGGCAGCCAATGGAGGGATTGGCAGAGGGGTGTAGCAGACGCTGGGCGGTTTGTGTGGTGGATGAGCCTGGCCGCAGCGTTCATGATGGACTGAAGTGGGGATAGCCTATTTAGAGGTAAACCAATGAGGAGGGAGTTGCAGTAGTCAAGGCGGGAGATGACCAGGGAGTGGATTAGAAGCTTTGTGGTGTCATTGGTTAGGAAGGGGCGTATCTTGGAGATGTTGCGAAGACAGAGGCGGCAAGCTTTGGATAGTGATAGAATGTGGGGTCGAAAGGTTAGTTCAGAGTCCAGGATTACACCTAGGACCTTGGCGTGGGGAGATGGGTTGATAGTTGAGCCGTTGATCTTGACAGGGAGATCAGGGGAAGTGGCACCTGAGGGAGGAAATATCATGAGCTCGGTTTTGGATAGGTTGAGTTTGAGAAAGTGATGTGACATCCAGGCTGATATGTCTGCTAATAAGTTGGTAATGCGTGAGGAGACAGATGGAGAGAGCTGGGGGGTGGAGAGATAGATTTGGGTGTCATCAGCGTAGAGATGATATTTAAAGCCGTGGGAGGCAATCAACTGACCCAAGGAGGTGGTGTAGATTGAGAAAAGGAGAGGTCCGAAAACAGAACCTTGGGGGACCCCAACGGAAAAAGGAAGAGGAGAGGAGGAAGTAGAGTTGTAAGTGACACTGAAGGAGCGGTGGGATAGGTAGGATGAGAACCAGCGAAGAGTACAGTCACGGAGACCAAAGGAGTGGAGTTTTTTGAGGAGGAGGGGGTGGTCCACTGTGTCAAAGGCAGCAGAGAGATCCAGGAGAAGTAGTACAGAATAGTGTCCATTGGCTTTAGCCATTAGTAGGTCATTTGAGAGTTTAAGGAGAGCAGTTTCCGTGGAGTGTTGAGGGCGAAAACCGGACTGAAGGGGATCAAGAAGTTTATTCATGGTCAGATGGTCGCTTAATCGGTTGTAGACCAGTCTTTCAAGAAGTTTGGAGGAGAAGGAGAGTAAGGAGATGGGACGTAAGTTGTTGAGATTGGTGGGATCCAGTGAGGGCTTTTTTAGTATGGAGGTGACTAGCGCATGTTTTAGAGAGTTTGGGAAGATGCCACAAGAGAGGGAGAGGTTGAAAATGTGAGTTAGAGAGCGTAGAATCGAGTCAGAGGGTGAGCGTATCATTTGCGAGGGAACAGGATCCAGGGGGCAAGTGGTTAGATGAGTGCTAGATAAAAGTTTAGCAACCTCAGTAGTAGTAGCAGGGTTGAATGAGGGAAGTAATGATTGTATCTGTGGACATGGGGTGTTGCATGGGGGAGGTTTTTGCGCATTGGCGATCTCCTCATGAATTGTATCAATCTTAGTTTTGAAGTGATTGGCAATCTCCTGGGCAGTGAGTGAGTTGGTGGGTGGAGGCAGTGGAGGACAGAGTAGAGTGTTGAAGGTAGAGAAGAGTTGACGTGGACTGGATGAGAAGGTGTTGATGAGTGTGATAAAGTAGGTCTGTTTGGCAGTGTGAAGGCAGGAGTAGTATTTTAGGAGGGCAGATTTATATTGTGTGAAGTCTTCCTGGGTCTTAGTCTTATGCCACAGGCGCTCAAGAGCGCGGCTACGTTTTCTGAGACTTCTGGTGTCATCTGTTTGCCAGGGTTGTAGCAGTCGGGGCCTAATTCTGCGTGTAGTGAGGGGGGCCAGCTTGTCTAGGGAGGAAGACAGTGAGCTGTTGTAAATGAAAGTAGCTAGGTTGGGGCAGGACAGGGGGGAGATTTTGTCATAGAGGTGATCAGTAGCAGAGTAGAGAAGAGAAGGGTTGAGGTGGCGAAGGTTTCTGCGTGTAACTGTTTGGCGGTTGGAGGGAGAAGAGGTGGAGGACAAGGAGAGAGCAAAACTAATAAGGTGGTGATCAGAGAGTGGGAGTGGATTGTTGGAAAGGTTGCACGGAGTGCACAGATAGGAGAAGGCAAGGTCAAGGGTGTTGCCATTGGAGTGGGTAGGAGCCTGTATCCATTGCTTCAGGTCAAGCGATGAGGTTAGACTGAGAAGTTTAGAAGTAATAGTAGTGTTAGTATTGACAGGGATGTTGAAGTCCCCAAGAATAATTGTGGGGATTTCAGAAGAGAGAAAGTAGGGTAGCCAGGCAGAGAAGTCATCAAGAAAGGCTGATACCGGTCCAGGGGGCCGGTAGATGACAGCAATTCTTAGAGAAATGGGAGAGAAAAGACGAATGCAGTGTGCCTCAAAAGAGGAGAGTGTCAGAGAGGGAGGTGGGTGAAGAACCTGATAGGTGCTGCATGGGGCTAGAAGGATTCCCACTCCACCTCCCTTCCGTCCACTTGGTCTGGGGGAGTGAGTCCAGAGAAGGCCCCCATGGGAGAGGGAAGCAGGAGAAATAGTATCCGATTCATGAAGCCAGGTTTCAGTAATGGCAAGTAGGTTAAAGGAATTTGTGATGAAGAGGTCGTGGAGGGCGGTGAGTTTGTTGCAGACAGAACGTGCATTCCACAGGGCACAGGAAAAGGGGGGGCTGGTTTTGGAAAGAGGAATAGAGACCAAGTTCTGTGGGTTGTGGCTCCTGCCAGAGGGTGTAGGGGGATGGGAGCGTTGGGCAAAGACAGATGATGGTGGCCCAGGGTTTGGGGATATGTCACCAGAGATTAGGAGAAACAGGAGGGTGAGGGAGGTAATGTGGGACTGTGATTTATGTGAAGGGGCATGTCTCAGAGTACTGGAGGTTTTATCAGTGTATGGATGTAGAATGAGCGAGAGTTGGTAAGAGCAGTAGTAGGGGGAAGACAGAAGGCAGGGTGATATGTATAAGCAGGCAGGTGGAGAGGGGGGGGTGAAGGTAATAGAGTTTGAGGAGAGAGGACAGGAGTGTCAGAAGCAGTGGTAGAGAGTGCATGTTACAGAGTGGAAGGAGAGCTTAATAGAGAGACGGGTCACCTGCAGTCTGTTAGCTGCTTTCCAGTGCAGATTGCTGTATTTGTTTGCTTCGTGCAATCGCTGAAGTGCAGAGAATGAAGTGCATATCACTTGTAGAAAGAATCACTTAGAGATAGAAGCCTTAAAGATAGAAGCCCCATGCAATGTGCTCCCCTGAGCAATGTGCTCACCCCTTAAGGATGCTCAAATATATACTGTTATAAGGGTGGGGTTGAAGTTCGTTAATTAATCATGAGTGACTATAAGAGTGCCTAGCAATCAAAGTGAACTTTTTGCTTCAAAAGTCAGAATAGCAAGAGGCCAAGACAAGATCAACACATAAAACTTAGGCATGACAGTTCAGAAAAACAAATAATGTCATGGTTGTTCGCACAGGGCAACAGATAGAGAAGGCCACATACCAGAGACACACACACACACAGACAGCAGGCAGATCCCAATTTCAGTTAACGGTGGAAGATGTGGATGAGCTGACACATACCAGAGACACACACACACAGACAGAAGGCAGATCCCAATTTCAGTTAACAGTGGAAGATGTGGATGAGCTGACACATACCAGAGACACACACACACAGAGACAGCAGGCAGATCCCAATTTCAGTTAACGGTGGAAGATGTGGATGAGCTGACACATACCAGAGACACACACACAGACAGCAGGCAGATCCCAATTTCAGTTAACGGTGGAAGATGTGGATGAGCTGACACATACCTGTAAAGAGACAGAAGGAATGATCAGGTGAGGCAGAACTTAGTGCAGAGAATGAAGTGCATATCACTTGTAGAAAGAATCACTTAGAGATAGAAGCCTTAAAGATAGAAGCCCCATGCAATGTGCTCCCCCGAGCAATGAATAGTGTACAACTAGGCAACAAAACAAAGCTGTATATAACACATCCAAAGGTTTCAGATGAGGGTCCTATTAGCCCCATTCAAGCAGGAACAGCTTCCTCTCAGTCATCGCTGGCTATGATTGGACCAGAGTTCTTTACAGCCATGGGGGACTTTGTGTCAAAATGCCAGAGGAGCAATCCAATATGTATAGACGTTGGATATCGGAAGCTGAGGATTTTCTCTGGAAAACAGTCGATGCCAAATGGAAAGGAGGAGTTTGAAGCATGGCTAGAACAGGCCATGCAGGCCCTAGACGAGTGGGACCTGCCAGAGACCCAGAAGAAACAATGTATCAGAGTTTGTGGGGAGCCGCAGCTGAGGCTATTAGGAACTTGAGATTCAGCAACACAACCTGTACCGCTTACGACTACCTGACTATGTTACAGGAGGATTTTGGACGGCCAGAGAAGGCAGCTGACTTGATCTATCAATTTGAACACAAACTGCAACGCCAAGGTGAATGCCTATCGGAACATATCAGACGGTTGGACAGGATTAGGGATGAGCCGAACACCCCCCGGTTCGGTTCGCACCAGAACCCGCGAACGGACCGCAAGTTCGCACGAACGTTAGAACCCCATTGACGTCTATGGGACTCGAACGTTCGAAATCAAAAGTGCTCATTTTAAAGGCTAATTTGCATGGTATTGTCCTAAAAAGGGTTTGGGGACCCGGGTCCTACCCCAGGGGACATGTATCAATGCAAAAAAAACTTTTAAAAACGGCCGTTTTTTCGGGAGCAGTGATTTTAATGATGCTTAAAGTAAAAAAAAAAAAGTGAAATATTCCTTTAAATATCGTACCTGGGGGGTGTCTATAGTATGCCTGTAAAGTGACGCGTGTTTCCCATGTTTAGAACAGTCCCTGCACCAAATGTCATTTTTAAAGGAAAAAATCTCATTTAAAACTGCTTGCGGGTTTAATGTCATGTCGGGTCATGGCAATATGGATGAAAATCAGTGAGACAAACGGCATGGGTACCCCCCAGTCCATTACCAGGCCCTTTGGGTCTTGTATGGATATTAAGGGGAACCCCGCACCCAAATTAAAATAAGGAAAGGTCCCTATATACTCTGAACAGCAGTATACAGGCGGTGCAAACAAGACAGGGACTGTAGGTTTGTTGTTAAGTAGAATCTGTTTGTAATTTTGAACATTTTTAATGTGTTTAGCTCCAGCCAAAAAATCTTTTCTAAGCTTTTTGGAAAACATAGGGAAGGGTTATCACCCCTGTGACATTTGTTTTGCGTCTTTCCTCCTCTTCAGAAGATTTCACCTCACTTTTTTGTCCCAATGAAAAATGTTTTTTGAAAATTTGGGTTTTTTTGTGGAACAAGGATTGGAAAGCATCAGTGGAAAGGAAAAATTGTTTTCCCATATTAACTCTTACAGGAGAGAATTTCCCTTCCTTAGGGGTAGATTTCATCTCACTTCCTGTTGTCTCCTTCCGTTTGCAAGTAGGAGTCGTTTGTAAGTTAGATGTTTGAAAGTAGGGTCCTACCCTATATACTCAGCAGAAATTTGGGCCTTAGGTGTTGCTGTGGCCAAAACACTGTAAGCCCTCACAGGGCCCTGCTGTGAAATATTAGATCAAGAATTGTAATTACATGCCCCTGTTGAACAGGAGCTGAAAAATTAGGCCTTAGGCACTGGTGCTGGTGCCACAACACTGCAACCCCTCACAGACACTCTAGTTGGAACGCAGGAACGAGCCCTGCTGCAAAGTATTGCATCAAAAATTGTAATTACACGCCCCTGTTAGACAGGGGCAGAAAAATTGGGTCTTAGGCACTGGTGCTGGTGCCACAACACTGCAACCCCTCACAGACACTCTAGTTGAAACGCAGGAACAAGCCCTGCTGCAAAGTATTGCATCAAAAATTGTAATTACACGCCCCTGTTAGACAGGGGCTGAAAAATTGGGTCTTAGGCACTGGTGCTGGTGCCACAACACTGCAACCCCTCACAGACACTCTAGTTGAAACGCAGGAACAAGCCCTGCTGCAAAGTATTGCATCAAAAATTGTAATTACACGCCCCTGTTAGACAGGGGCAGAAAAATTGGGTCTTAGGCACTGGTGCTGGTGCCACAACACTGCAACCCCTCACAGACACTCTAGTTGGAATGCAGGAACAAGCCCTGCTGCAAAGTATTGCATCAAAAATTGTAATTACACGCCCCTGTTAGACAGGGGCAGAAAAATTGGGTCTTAGGCACTGGTGCTGGTGCCACAACACTGCAACCCCTCACAGACACTCTAGTTGGAATGCAGGAACAAGCCCTGCTGCAAAGTATTGCATCAAAAATTGTAATTACACGCCCCTGTTAGACAGGGGCTGAAAAATTGGGTCTTAGGCACTGGTGCTGGTGCCACAACACTGCAACCCCTCACAGACACTCTAGTTGGAATGCAGGAACGAGCCCTGCTGCAAAGTATTACATCAAAAATTGTAATTACACGCCCCTGTTAAACAGGGGCTGAAAAATTGTGCCTTAGGCACTGGTGGTGGCGCCCAGAACCAAAAATGTTCTTACAAGCTATCAGCGTGATGATTGAGGAGGAAGAGGATAATTACTCAGGGATAGTCACTCAGCATCAGCATAGGCAGTCTTTGAAGGGATCTGAGATTTCAAAAAAAATTATTCGGTTACATCTGCATCAGGTGCTTGGTAGCTGGTGGTGATCCAAGACTTATTCATTTTTATGAAGGTCAGCCGATCGACCGAGTCGGTGGACAGACGCACCCTGTGATCGGTTACCACGCCTCCAGCAGCACTGAATGTGCGTTCCGAAAGAACGCTGGATGCAGGACAGGCCAGTAGCTCAATTGCATACTGTGCAAGCTCTGGCCAGTGATCCATCCTCAAGACCCAGTAACCCAGAGGATTTTCGGTGGGAAAGGTGTCCAAGTCTGATCTTGCCCCTAGGTATTCCTGCACCATGTAAAACAGACGCTGGCGATGGTTGCTGGAACCGATCATACCTTGGGGCTGCGGACCAAAAAATTGTCTGAACGCATCGGTCAGACGGCCACCTTCTCCACCGCTCCTTCTTTGACTGACCGAAGCCTCAGCAACACGTTGTCCAGAAACAGGAGTTTGTAACCTCCCAGTCTCTGGGAACGCGTTGCACAGACCTTTCTGCAAGGCCTCCCGAAGATGTTTCATCCTCTGCTCCCTCTGCGATGGCAAGATAAGGTCCGCAACCTTACCCTTGTAACGTGGATCAAGGAGGGTTGCCAGCCAGTATTGGTCCTTCTCCTTGATACCACGAATACGAGGATCCTTACGCAGGCTTTGCAGGATCAGGGAGGCCATGCAGCGTAGGTTTGCTGAGGCATTCGGTCCGGAGTCCTCTGGGTCACTAAGGACAACAACGTCCGCAGCCACCTCCTCCCAGCCACGTACAAGTCCATGTGTTCCTTGGGACTGATCCCTTAAAGACTGCTGATGCTGAGTGCCAGGCTCCACCTCCATACTGACACAATCTTCCTCCTCCTCCTCCTCCTCCTCCTCCTCGTCCTCTTCCTGTGTGATCGGCGGGCACGCAGGAACACTGTCTGGATAAAGGGGGCCTTGAGAGCTAAGGAAGTCCTCCTCTTCCTGCCTCTGTTCTGCCTCAAGTGCCCTGTCCATTATCCCACGCAGCGTGTGCTCCAACAGGTGGACAAGGGGGACAGTGTCACTGATGCATGCACTGTCAGTGCTCACCATCCTCGTGGCCTCCTCGAATGGTGACAGGACAGTGCATGCATCCCTGATCATGGCCCACTGGCGTGGGGAAAAAAAACCAAGGTCCCCTGACCCTGTCCTGGTGCCATAGTCGCACAGGTACTCATTGATGGCCCTCTGCTGCGTGTGCAGCCGCTGCAGCATGGCCAACGTCGAGTTCCACCTGGTGGGCATGTCACAGATTAGGCGGTTCTTGGGCAGGTTAAACTCCTTTTGGAGGTCCGTCAGCCGAGCACTGGCATTATATGACCGGCGGAAATGCACAGAGACTTTCCTGGCCTGCCTCAGGACATCCTGTAAGCCCGGGTACCTGCCCAAGAACCGCTGCACCACCAAGTTAAGGACGTGAGCCAAACAGGGCACATGGGTCAGTTGTCCCTGTCGGAGGGCAGAGAGGAGGTTGGTGCCATTGTCGCAAACCACCATTCCTGCCTTAAGTTGGCGTGGCGTCAACCACCTCTGAACCTGCCCCTGCAGAGCTGACAGAACCTCTGCCCCAGTGTGGCTCCTGTCCCCCAAGCACACCAGCTCAAGCACCGCATGGCATCTTTTGGCCTGCGTACTTGCGTAGCCCCTTGAACGCCTACGGAGCACCGCTGGTTCCGAGGAAGAGGCCATGGAGGAAGAAGAAGAGGAGGGGGTGGAGGAGAGAGGTGTGTCACAATCAGCATTTTGGAGGCGTGGTGGCGGAACAACCTCCAACACTACTGCACCTTGTCCTGCATCCTTCCCAGCTGCCAGCAGAGTCACCCAATGCGCCGTGAAACTTAAGTAACGTCCCTGTCCATGCCTGCTGGACCATGAGTCAGCGGTAATATGCACCTTACCGCTGACCGCCCTGTCCAGCGAGGCATGGACATTGCCTTCCACATGCCGGTAGAGAGCCGGAATCGCCTTCCGTGAGAAAAAGTGGCGTTTGGGTACCTGCCACTGAGGAACCGCACATTCCACAAACTCACGGAAGGGGGCAGAGTCTACCAACTGAAAAGGCAGCAGTTGAAGTGCTAGCAATTTTGCCAAGCTAGCATTCAACCGCTGGGCATGTGGATGGCTGGGAGCAAACTTCTTTCGGCGGTGCAGCAGCTGGGGCAGGGAAATTTGCCTGGTACAATCTGACGTCGGTGTACCCAAAGCAGATTGCCCATAAGTACTTGGCTGTGACACACCTAATTCTACACCTTCATTCCTCTCACTGCAGGTCGCAGAGAGGACTGAAGGTCTAATGGGGTTGGAAATCTCAGCTGATGAGGAGCAAGGAGAGATCGTCTTTGTTCTTTGGTGTGGGTCTTTTAGATACGCTTGCCAACGAACTGCATGGCAGGTCAACATATGTCTGGTCAAGCATGTGGTACCCAAGCGGGAGATGTTTTGGCCACGCGAGATACGCTTGAGACATATATTGCAAATAGCAGCGGTGCGATCTGATGCACTCGTCTCAAAAAAGGCCCACACCAAAGAACTTTTTGAATAACGCGCAGAGACTGCAGCGCCCTGCACATGTGGAGCTTTGGGGTGTGATGCAGTCAATGTGCTGCCCTTAGGCTGGCCCCTGGAGGGCATCCTGCCTAGTTGGTGATGTGCCACCTCCTCCTCCTCCTCCTCCTCCTCCTCTCTCCTATCAGGCACCCACGTTGAGTCAGTGACCTCATCATCCCCTCCCTCCTCATCACTGGAGCAAACCTGGCAGTATGCTGCAGCAGGGGGAGCATGACTGCCAGATTGCTGTCCTTCTTGGGCACCCCCTCTGTCCGTGCTCATGTTACTGCCTTCATTGAGCTCAGTATCATCATCAGAGCCTTCCAAACGCTGGGCATCCTCCTGGAGCATGTACCCAACACTGTGGTCAAACAGTTCGAGGGAATCCTCAGGAGGACATGGTGGGGCTAGGGAAGGAGTCACTGATGACATTGAGCTGAGGGAAGAGGCCGCTGCTTTGCCAGACAAAGCACCCTGGGCATGGGTGAGAGAGGATGAGGAGGATGAGGACGGCTTGGTCATCCACTCGACCAAGTCTTCCGCATGTTGCGGCTCAACACGGCCAGCTGCCGAAAAAAAGGCCAAGCGTGTCCCATGGCCACGTGCTGATGAGGATGCACCGTCTCCACGACCAGCACTAGACACAGAGCCTGCTTGCCCTCTCTTATTGGCTTGTGACTGTCTGCCTCTCCTTCTTGGCCTTCCAGACATACTAATGGCCTGTAGCTGCACTAAGCTGGGATAGAACACCTGTAATTTTCTTCAGGTAGCTTTATATACTGTAACCAGACAAGCCTGCCTGTCAGTAGGAAGATAACAGGAACGGATCTAGCTGAACACTGTGAGCAGGACGCACTGCACTGAATGTAAATAGCAGGAACGGATCTAGCTAAACACTGTGAGCAGGACGCACTGCACTGAATGTAAATAGCAGGAACGGATCTAGCTGAACACTGTGAGCAGGACACACTGTACTAAATGTAAATAGTCTAGCTGCCTGACCGTGGTACTAATAGGATCAAAAAGAACACCTGTAATTTTCTTCAGGTAGCTTTATATACTGTAACCAGACAAGCCTGCCTGTCAGTAGGAAGATAACAGGAACGGATCTAGCTGAACACTGTGAGCAGGACGTACTGCACTAAATGTATATAGCAGGAACGGATCTAGCTGAACACTGTGAGCAGGACGCACTGCACTGAATGTAAATAGCAGGAACGGATCTAGCTGAACACTGTGAGCAGGACGCACTGCACTGAATGTAAATAGCAGGAACGGATCTAGCTAAACACTGTGAGCAGGACGCACTGCACTGAATGTAAATAGCAGGAACGGATCTAGCTGAACACTGTGAGCAGGACGCACTGCACTGAATGTAAATAACAGGAACTGATCTAGCTGAACACTGTGAGCAGGACACACTGTACTAAATGTAAATAGTCTAGCTGCCTGACCGTGGTACTAATAGGATCAAAAAGAACACCTGTAATTTTCTTCAGGTAGCTTTATATACTGTAACCAGACAAGCCTGCCTGTCAGTAGGAAGATAACAGGAACGGATCTAGCTGAACACTGTGAGCAGGACGTACTGCACTAAATGTATATAGCAGGAACGGATCTAGCTGAACACTGTGAGCAGGACGCACTGCACTGAATGTAAATAGCAGGAACGGATCTAGCTGAACACTGTGAGCAGGACGCACTGCACTGAATGTAAATAGCAGGAACGGATCTAGCTAAACACTGTGAGCAGGACGCACTGCACTGAATGTAAATAGCAGGAACGGATCTAGCTGAACACTGTGAGCAGGACGCACTGCACTGAATGTAAATAGCAGGAACGGATCTAGCTGAACACTGTGAGCAGGACGCACTGCACTGAATGTAAATAGCAGGAACGGATCTAGCTGAACACTGTGAGCAGGACGCACTGCACTGAATGTAAATAACAGGAACGGATCTAGCTGAACACTGTGAGCAGGACACACTGTACTAAATGTAAATAGTCTAGCTGCCTGACCGTGGTACTAATAGGATCAAAAAGAACACCTGTAATTTTCTTCAGGTAGCTTTATATACTGTAACCAGACAAGCCTGCCTGTCAGTAGGAAGATAACAGGAACGGATCTAGCTGAACACTGTGAGCAGGACGTACTGCACTAAATGTATATAGCAGGAACGGATCTAGCTGAACACTGTGAGCAGGACGCACTGCACTGAATGTAAATAGCAGGAACGGATCTAGCTGAACACTGTGAGCAGGACGCACTGCACTGAATGTAAATAGCAGGAACGGATCTAGCTGAACACTGTGAGCAGGACGCACTGCACTGAATGTAAACAGCAGGAACGGATGTAGCTAAACACTGTGAGCAGCACGCACTGCACTGAATGTAAATAGCAGGAACGGATCTAGCTGAACACTGTGAGCAGCACGCACTGCACTGAATGTAAATAGCAGGAACGGATCTAGCTGAACACTGTGAGCAGGACGCACTGCACTGAATGTAAATAGCAGGAACGGATCTAGCTGAACACTGTGAGCAGCACGCACTGCACTGAATGTAAATAGCAGGAACGGATCTAGCTGAACACTGTGAGCAGCACGCACTGCACTGAATGTAAATAGCAGGAACGGATCTAGCTGAACACTGTGAGCAGGAAGCACTGTACTGAATGTAAATAGCAGGAACGGATCTAGCTGAACACTGTGAGCAGGACACACTGCACTGAATGTAAATAGTCTAGATAGAAGATAACAGGAACGGATCTAGCTAAACTGAATACAGTGTATATATATATATGCAACACCTGGGATGCATATATATACACAATACACTGTAAGTGCAGCTAACTGACTGACTGTTCTGCCTAATCTATCTAACTCAAATCAAATGACACTGTCTCTCTCTCTCTCTATCGCTCAGCACACCGGAACACACACTACACAGGGCCGCCGTGCAGGCGGCCTTATATAGTGTGGGGTGTGTACTAAATCCCCTGAGCCATAATTGGCCAAAGCCACCCTGGCTTTGGCCAATTACAGCTCTCTCTACTGACGGCGCTGTGATTGGCCAAGCATGCGGGTCATAGTGCATGCTTGGCCAATCATCAGCCAGCAATGCACTGCGATGCCGCAGTGAATTATGGGCCGTGACGCGCCACACGAATTTGGCGCGAACGGCCCATATCGTTCGCAATTCGACGGACGGTCGAACAGCCGATGTTCGAGTCGAACATGGGTTCGACTCGAACACGAAGCTCATCCCTAGACAGGATGCTTTACCAGATTGTGCTAAAGGAATGACACATTCTGCCATACACCAGGCCAGAATACAACAAATCCTGAAGTGAGCCCTACGCTCTGACCCAGTCTGGCTTCAGCTGAGGACATCAGTGGGTGTTATGTCCCTGAGGTGCCCAGATCTCATTAATATAGTGAGAGAAGAAGAGGCCCTGTTTGACGACAAGCAAGCAGCTGTTCGTTCAGTTTCTACGTCCTTAGTAGAAGTCAGGTCACAGGGGCCTATGGAGCAGAACCCAGAAATAGTCGCCCTAAAATCTCAAATGGTGCAAATAATGGAGATGATGACTTTACTGATGGCAAAAGTCACCCAGACAACCCATGACAGTGTAGCAGAGACAAGAACACCGCAAACTTCATCTACGACCTTAAGTCAGAGGGTAATGGGCAATGAAATTTGTTTTAACTGTGGAGGGACCAGACACAATCGATGAGTATGCCCAAGTCAAGCAAAACCTGAGGTACAGAGCCAAAAGCCGTCGGAAAACTACCGAGGGCCCCGGTGAAGGAGTCAACCGGGTGCCCTGCTACATAAGCGAGCTCCAGAAACCTCAATGATGTAAAAAGACCACGGCAGAAGCTCAAACCATTGCATAAAACTCCTGTTGTCACTTCTGAGCAGCCCAGTGTCCCACTCCCCTTGACCCGGACTACCCGGCATTGGAGAGTCAGTGCACACCAGACCCCTGGGGCCCGGAAGAAAAACAAGCCAAATCAAAACCTCCGTGAGAAGGAAGAGCGAATGCAACCCACCAAACAGGCCAAACATGCCACTTCTTATAAATTCCCTTCCAAGTTAGTGGGACCCTCTCCTGAAGTCCCCATTCAGGTAGAGGGAATCTACACCAAGGGCCTCCTGGATACTGGGGCCCAAGTGACCCTCCTCTACAGGGACTTCTACGACAAGCATCTCAAACACTTGCCACTACAGGAGTTAGAAGAGCTGGCAATATGGGGTATCGGGACTCAGATTTTCCTCTATGCTGGTTATCTACCCATCAAACTGACCTTTGACCCCTCTGTGGCTGGGAAGGCTGAGATGTTTGATACTTATGCGGTGGTCTGTCCTCGTCCACCAGGGGCTAGTAGAAGTTCCCTCATCATCGGGACCAATACTGACCTGGTCAGAAGACTGTTAACACCCCTTGCCCAGAAGCAGGGCGCTTCAACTCCAAGTATGCATCCCATGTTGAGATCAGCTTATCAGCGTCTGGTGCAAGAAGAGAAGGCCCCAGCTGAAGGAGTGGGAAAGATCTGGCGTTTGGACCAGAATGAAAGGGTGTTACAGCCCAATGAGGTCGCTTGTTTGAGAGCATGCATCAAGCTGAATTGGGAGCAGCCAGGCCCCTTCATTGTTCTTGAAGCGAACAGTAAGGAAAGAGAGATGGGATTGGAAATTATTCCTGAGGTGGTTTCAACGAAGGCCTTACAGAGAAGTCACTGAAAAGTTTTGGTTAGTGTCCGCAACACGACAGCCTCGCCCGGGAAGATGCAAACTCAGATGTTACTGGGGCAAGTAAACCCAGCCACGCCAGTCTCCCCATGTGATTTGAGATGTGGTAGAGGTGACGAAATCTCTGAAGAAAAAGAGTCTATCCAAGACCAGTGGACCCCTCAATGTGAAGAGGCTTTCAGACAACTGAAGTGGAGCATTACGACTGCCCCAGTCTTGGCCTATGCCGACCCTGCCAAGCCCTATGAACTTCACGTAGATGCCAGCCGGGATGGGCAGGGTGGGGTGTTGTACCAGGAGCATGACGGACATGTAAGGCCTATCGCTTATGTGAGCCGGAGTTTGGCACCTGCTGAGAGGAACTACCCCACCCACAAGCTTGAATTCCTGGCCTTGAAGTGGGCAGTGGTAGACAAGCTGAGAGACTACTTATATGGCACAGAATTCGTCATCAAGTCAGACAACAACCCTCTCACATACCTGCTGACTACTGCAAAGCTGGATGCCACGGGCCATAGATGGTTGGCCGCTCTATCAGGTTTTACCTTCAGTTTGAAGTACCGGCCAGGTGTCGGAAACAAGGACGCAGATGCCTTGTCGAGAAGACCCCACTGCTCCCGAGACTCCCCAGAAGAGTGGACCCACCTCACCCCAGATGGAGTGAGGGCCCTTTGTGAAGGAGCAGAACAACAAGTCAGCGGTAGAGCCAGAGCTGAGGACATTGGAGTGTCCGCTGCTGGAGTGCCCAGAAGCTACTGTAAAGTCACCCAAGTCGGGGCTGAAGGTCTGCCAAAGCTATCCAAGAAGGATCTGCAAAGAGACCAAGTGGAAGACCCTCTCTGCGGCCTGGCATTGAAGGCCTTAAAGAGTCAGTGCCCTGAACTGCTTTTCACTAACTCTCCGAAGGAAGCCCGCTTGCTGCACAAGGAGTGGGATTGGTTGCAACTGCAACAAGGGGTGGTTTACCGAAGGAACCCCTTTGAGGACTCTGTGGCAGTTGTTCCTACCAGAGAAACATAGATAGGTGTTGATTGCTTTACATGATCATCGTGGCCATTTAGGGTCCAAGAGGACTTTTCCACTGGTGAGAGACAGATTCTATTGGCCTCGCATGCGGATTGAAGTCGAGGGTTACTGCCATTCCTGCCTGAGGTGTATTCAAAGGAAGACTTTACCCCAACGAGCTGCCCCAATGGGTCACTAAGAAAGTCAAGGGCCATTGGAACTTGTGTGCATTGATTTTCTGTGCCTGGAGTCTGACTTGAGTGGGCAGGGAAACGTCCCGCTGATAACTGATCACTTCACTAGTCATGCCCAGACATTTCCCACAAAGGATCAGCAGGCATCCACGGTGGCTAAGAGCTTGGTAGAGAAGTTATTTGTGCAATATGGCCTGCCTCGGTGTATCCACTCTAATCAAGGAAGAGACTTTGAGAGCAGCCTAATTAAGAAACTTTTAGACCTGCTGAGGATCAAGAAGTCTAGAACCACCCCATACCATCTTCAAGGGGATACTCAGCCGGAGAGATTCAACAGAACCCTTTTGAATATGCTGGGAACCCTAACCTCAGAACAAAAGCAACATTGGAGTAAACACATAGCGGCTATTGTACACGCTTACAATAGCACTGCGAATGATGCCACAGTATATTTTCCCTATTGTTTGATGTTTGGGCGAGAGGACAGACTTCCAGTAGACCTAGCTTTCGGCATTTCCTCGGACCATACCTCAGCAAATTCTCACAGGGGGTATGTGGACCGACTGCGGAGAAACCTGAAGAATGCCTATGAAAGGGCCCAAGCTGTGTCAGATGCCCAAGGAAAGAGAAATAAAAGAAGTTTTGACCTCAGAGTACGAGTACAGGACCTACAACCAGGTGATAGAGTACTGCTGAGGAATTTAGGTGTGCCTGGGAAACACAAGCTGACTGATCGCTGGAAATCACAGCCCTACATTATCTGCAAACAACTCCCAGGACTGCCAGTGTACCAGATTCGGCCAGAGGGATGTACAGGCCCACTCAAAACTTGGCATCGTAATCATCTCTTTCCCCTGACGGAGACAGTTCGGTGCCACCATAGTAAGCTTCACCTTCCACATCCACCACTCCTTGGAGATCCCGACCAGTGACGAGATCACAGGCTGTACCTCTTGTTGAAGAAGATGAGGACAGCGAGGATGAGGAAATGCGAATAGACTGGTTGTGGTTGTCTCACATGCCAGAGCTTATTACAAGGAGACCTCTCTTAAGCGCTGGTTCAGGAGCCACTGGAAGTGGGAACAGTGGACTCTTGAGCACAGTGGGTAGGAGGGCCTGATGCAGGTTCCAGCAGAAGCAGATGATGGTTTGGAAGGATGTCCCTCAGGGATGGCTGAGCTGCGGATGCAGGTAGGCAGATGCAGGCCGGAAGGCAGGCAAGTAGCTGAGAAGGCAGCGGCAGGATGCTTGGCAAACAGGCTGGAAGCAGCGTCACAGGACACAGGCAAAGCAAGGTCAGACAGTCTGTTCAGCAGGAGATCAGGCAGGTATGAGCAAAAGGGGATGATCCAAGAATAGTCAGGCAGGCAGGAGTTCGGCAACAGGTAATCAAGATAAACAAGGTCAGGCAAGCCGGGTCGGATTGGAGACTGGAGAATGGTCAGACGTAGCCGGGTCACTAGCAAATACAACAAACAGGCGGAGTACAGGAACTCAGGTACAGAGCTGCAGACGAACAGCACCTGACAGAAGCACCTGTCATTCTTTTAAAGGGCCCTTGGCGCCAAAACAGCGCTAGCGCGAACGGGCGCGCGCACTCGCGAACGCGCGTACGGGCACACGCGGGAGCGCTCCGGCGCCCCCTGGTGGGGAATTAAGCGGAATTGTCCTGGAAAGGCTCCTTGTGCACCTGCGTACACGCATATTTGCCCGGCGGCCACTGATATGCCCCTGACATCCACCCTCTCGTCCAACGGTGGCAGATAGTGGATCTCTTTGACCAGAAGCTCCTGAGTTTGTACCTCAAGACAAATCTTCAGAAGATCTAGAGGATCATCAAACTTCTTCATTAGGAACAGACCCTGAGGACCTTTCTTCTTGTATTGAAACAGAAATACAGGAAACTGAAGTAAACAAACAAGAAGAAGGGGATAAAGATGATACCAGTTTGCCTGAGACACCGAAGGAACAGAGAGCGAAGAGAATCATTCACCCACCCAAGAGTCTAACTTACGATACCTTAGGTGAATGCTCCGAAGAAATTTGCTTCACTTCAAAAAGGACTCTTGAAGTGCCTGGTCCTTCCACCGCTGATTTGGTGGAGGACAACCCCATCTCACCCCCTGGCACATCTATACAAGACGCTTCTGTGTCAGTAGCAGGTAGACAGAACAGCCTCCCTCCTTGTGACAATTGTGGGAGGCTCCTCTGTCAGGCTTATGTCATGGTATGAATTGTTTAAATTTAAATTCTGGTTATGATAATGCAACTTGTTTGTTATCATGTGTACACTAACCCAATTTCTCCTCGTGTATACAACAGCATGTAACAGGTCATAAATTTTAATTAACTTTGGGGACCAAAGACTTTAAGTGGGGGAGTATGTAACGAAGGGGTTTTACCAGAATCCTTGTACTGGATGGTGTGTATTAAATAAGGAAATGGCTCCCTCTAGTGGTCGCAACAACTATGCATGATACCAACAACTATGCATGATACTGTGAAGCCTAGAGGAAGTGACTCATTTGTTTAACTAGGATGTGAACTACTTACCCACAATGCCCTGTTCACCTACACACAATGCCAGGGACAGAATAGCCTGCTGGGTAGGCCTGTAAAAGAGACAGCATGGCCATGCTTCTCTCTCTTCTTCCCGGGACGTGAGACCTGCCTGCAGGGCCCTTTGTGGGTGTATCGGAAGAACTGCGTCCTGCTTGCTGCGGAGCGAAGTTGGCGCTTCCTGAGTAGGTTTAACACACAGTGCGCTGGACCAGCGCGTGCTCGGACCGGAGGATCCAGGACTCTCAAAGGAGCCAGCAAGACGGTTCCCGGTCATCTGACGGAGGGTACAGCTTGACGCTGTTACCCGGGAGCGGGACTGGGATCACAGAAGCGGAGCAGCATAGTTGTTCGGGTCCTGTGTGGTGAGAGAGCTGTTGCCCAAGATATATATATATATATATTACTTTGCCACTTTGCAGCCTAGCTCAGAGGATTGCTGAGACTCATAGTTCTACAGAGCGGTCTTACTGCATAGACTTTGTTTGCCCGCAGGCCTCAAAGTTTGCCTTTCACATAACATAGAGTGTTCGGTTGCACTATTCATAGAAGAGGAAGTTTGCACGTGTTTCACACAACCAAGTTCACAGTTCACCTACCACCTTTATCTTATTTGAACATTTGCTTACTCATTGGATTACAATTACTGCAGTATAATAAGGCTAGCTGAAGAAAGAAGATCAAAGACTTTGCAATTCACTATAAAGCACTTATTATTTCTCTTGCACACACACTCTGCGGACTGCAGTGCAACTTAGGGGGAGCCCTTGAGTATATGTACTGTATTGCCTTGTTATTTAATACTGTATAGTGTACTGCAGGTTAGGAGGGTGTTTGCACAGCTGCATTGGAAGTGGGAAAGTGCGGAGTGTCAAGGTTTTACCGCCCTGAGCATCGGTCCCACTTTGAGGCATGCCCACATTCGTTACTCATGTGATCTTTGAGTCTGAATATTTATATGTACCTTGATTGTTATTGACCTATCAGAATCAACATTGTATTCTATATTCTAAACCAGTTTCCAGTAAACTTACTGTGTGGTTCAAGTACAAATGGTGTGAGACGTTGTCTATTCCTATAGCAGGTGGAGTGACGGATACCCAGGTAACGGTGAATTACAGTATATTGTATTATAATTTTGTTGCTTCTTAGCATTGGGCCTCACACAAACACTGCCACACAGTTGTGCCTAGGGGGTCCAGCCTATATTCAGGGGTTGCTAGGCAGAGAGCAAGTCCAAAACAATTATCAGCAGCTCCTTAGGGTGTCAGTGCTACATGTACTTTTTTTACTCATCATACATTTGTAATATAATGGACTCAGCACTTGACTTTTGGGTTTATTGTTAATAATTATCTTAGTGTATTTAGTGAATATTTTGTTTTGTAATTTTCAGGGCGGGGGGCTTTCAAGTAGGCTGTATGGAGCCCTGTGATTTCCTAACAGCAGCCCTGTGCTGACCGGCCCTGAATTCCACATGCCTGGGCTGGGTGGCAGGATAAATAACAAGCACCGGGCAGGCAGGCCTAACCAAAATCTGGTGTTCAGCTTCCTTGGTGTTGTGTTAGGCCTGCATGGCTGAACCCTTCCACCTTGTCTCAGGGCACAATATCAAGCCTTTTAATTAGATTGGAATAATGTACAGATGCAGACATTCTACTGAAGTCAGGCTTAGGGGAGCCTTCTAATGCTGCGTACACACGATCGGGATTTTGGTCGGAAAAAGATATGATGGCTTTTCCGACGGGATTCCACTCAAGCTTGTCTTGCATACACGCAGTCACACAAAAGTTCTCTGAACTTTCGACCGTCAAGAACACGGGGACGTACAGCACTACGATGAGCCGAGAAAATGAAGTTCAATGCTTCCAAGCATGCGTCGAATTGCTTCCGAGCATGCGTGACTTTTTGTGCGTTCGAATTGCATGCAGACCAACGCTTTTTCAGATAGGAACTTTTTTAGGCCAAAAAATAGAGAACCTGCTCTCAATCGTATTTTCCGACCAAAAGCTCACATTGGTCTTTTGCTGGCGGCATTTCCGATCGTGTGTACGGGGCATTAGAAATGTCATTTCTCCGGCCAAACTATTTTTATTTAAATTTTTGATAGATTGGAAAAGCATTCAAATCCCTGTTGGGTTTTTAGTGTTACCCAAGCCACTTCCCATCCGCTTACGCTAACATGCATTGTGTTAAGGCAGCCTGTTCAATCAGAATGTATTGACATTGCACAGCAATAGAAGAAAAACTAGACCTCAGCATTTTTATGTAACTTGGCTCACCACAACACCGGTATGTGATACTTTTCAGGGTGAGTCTGCTGGCACCCCTTATGCTGTGTGTTGGGGATACATACTAGTGTAATTATTATTATTATTATTATACAGGATTTATATAGCGCCAACAGTTAGCTTCACACCTTAAAAGGTGTCATGCTTTACCGTGCCGTGCGGTAACATGTGCTAAAGCATGCATTTTAGTGCGTGTTACTGCAATGCATGAGTGTGAAGGGAGCCATTTACAGAAACAAAGTTAGGACCTCCTTCAGAGTTACAGAAAATGAGAGGGGATGTCTTTAACTGAGCCATGGATAGCAGTAAAACCCCAACGGGGTCCTGGCGAAAATCATGTGATGTGAGTGAAATGCGTTGACATCACAGCGTCATGTGACCTGGCTCCTCTCTCATTCTAACAGCGTTCTCCATCTGATATCAGCCGTCCCATCTGATTAACATTCCACTCGCACAGCCTGCACTGAGGTTTGGAGGACTTCTCAGGTGACATGAGTGTTACTCATCTACTGACTTTCGCATCCGCCCCACAGCTACCTGGGAATTTCTGTGGAAATCGAGGAAGTTCATTGAGTATCGGGTCCGCTACCATTGTGAACCCCCTGCCGTGGAGGACAGAGTGTCAACAGGAGATCGGGTGAGACTGTTCCTAGACACCGTTCCCGATCCCTTATGCTATTAGCCCTCTGCCGTTACCACTGCCGTGTGGATGTTTCCAATTTCATGACTAACAGGCCACAGTGACTAAACTAATATCCCCTCTTTCCATTTCCTTGGCTGTCACTTTTGTATGGCGATTGAAATATACCTCCTACCTCCAGCTTTTGCCTGTCTGTACTTTATAACACAGCTTTCAGTTCTCAGGATATTGCTGTTTGTGGCCCATCTACATGGGCTGTTCCTTTAGTGGCTCAATAAGGCTTAATAAGGTCTCCTGACAGTTTTCCATTCATTTTGGAATACCAGCCATGGCTGTTCATACCAGGTGCTTGAGGTCTATTTGCCGCTTAAGCTAGCTGTATGCTTGTCAGTGGGTAATGAATGAGAGCCCGGGTCCTTTATTTGAATTTCCTACAATGTTGTCACAAATGGTTTTTATTATGGTGTGGTGAAGGTTTTGGTCTTTTTGTTTGTTTGATGAATTTTTCTACAAATAAACATCCTCAATTTGATAGTTACACCGCTGTGTGTTTCCCTTTGGAGTCCCTTCACTTTAGTATACTTTACCTCATTTTCTTTCATTCTAACTCTTCCCCACTCTCTCTGACACAAAAAAAGTGTTCGGCTTTACTGTACTTTACCAATTAACTTATGGAAATAAAACAAGCTTTAAGACAATAGTTGAATATTTTAATAATATCTCTAATATTTACAATTATGTTTAGTTCATCCACACAGTCCATTCTCATCACTTCAGATGTTTAATTTAGCCGCGTCACCTTAAGAGTCCCCCAATACAAAACGTTCTCCCTCTGGGTATAGATGTCATAAGGCTCAAATTCTTGTGTGTCCTGCAAAGACAGAGGCAAATGTTTACACAATGGTTTTATTTTCAGGATGTACAGAAGTTACAGTATTATAGTTCACAGAAATCATAAAGAACACCCCCCATGAGAAACGTGGGACTTTAAATGTACCAACAAGGAAAAATATATGTAAACCTCTTGTACCTTGTGCTTTTGTAGTTTTTGATTGGTGTCATATTGTGATTCTCTATACAAACACCATTCCCTATTTTAGGGATATTTTCAATGCACTGCACATACAATGCATGTCGGATCCTATTTATATAATTATACCCTCTTAAGCTCCTTAGTGTTCGTAGAGTGTTGCCTTGCACTTACTCTAACAAGCAGGATTGAATGTGGTCCATTAACCTTTTATGTATATACGGTTGACCTTTGTAAGGACCAACAGCAGCTTGTAATATGTAAACGATTAATATACATGTATAATGAAACATGACTGTCTATATAATTATCTTTAATGACTGCTATATATTTATGTTGTAGAAGTACAAAGACCCATTATCCTCCCTGAGGAAGGACTACATGTCTGAAACATGTTGGGATTCATTATTAGAACTCATCTTGGCTGACCTCTGTTTTGTCATCTTCAGCCCTCTGGGTGTATCTGATGTTGTCAGTGTATTTGGAGTACTATTCTATTATGTAATGTGGGAGTGGCTAGGTGGTACCGTAGGATGCAGCACCTCATCCCCAAAATAATCAGATAGCTATTGGGTATGTGGACGGGGGATTATAACGGTGCTCAGGTCAAGGGGTATATAGAAGAAAAGCACAAAAAAGGAGAATTTGTAAAAGACAAAAGTTGCAAACTTTATTAATGATAATACAAACAATAAAAAATTGCACTTGGAACAATAGACACATTAAAATAGGTACGTATACTGTATATGACCCATAATATGATGGAGTGGGCCAGATGGAGGTGGCCGACAGAGAGGGGGGCTCAATTTCCTACATGTTTCGCCAAGACATTGGCTTCTTCAGGGAACAAGAGCTCAAATATGGGTATATAAAGGGGATTCTGTATATGGAGATATAGAAAACATCATGTAATCAAAATATATTTAACAATACAGTACATCGTATACATTCAGAAGGGTCAATATTGTGGCTGGAAAAACATGCAACCCAAGGAACCCAAAAATCCTGACGATGCAAACGTACCTGCGGCGTCAGTACCAAGGGGGAGGCCGTACGAAGGCGTTACCACAGGGAGGTAAGCAGGTCGCGCCGTAAAGTGTGCCTGCAGGGGGTATACAGTAGACCTGGCAATGGAGTGTGTTGACATTGTGTGAGTAGTAGTTGAGTTTGGACATATGCAAGGCAGAAGATAGTTACATATCGATTGCATGAGGCTAAAATGTGTAAAAGTATATGGGTAATGTAACTAAATCGCATTGAAAAAGTGTAAACTCACGTTTTACTCTAAAAGCCGATGGGATAAAGAGGACACGGAGTGCCTGCAGGTGGATACACACAAAAACACAGCAAAACAGTCGATGGGGTAAGCCAAATCGACGGTCAGTTGAAAAGGAGCCTAAGTGAAAGGATAATTTACTTGAGAAATAGTACTAATGATTATTTTGAAATTTGGCTAGGCAAAAGTAATCTGAAAAGTACTTACTTAATATAATCAGCTATTGACTAAAGATGTACTGGTGGTGCAGTAACACGAATGGAGTGTCAAGCTTGGAAGTTTTTTTGTTAGATAGTTTTTGAAGTAAGGTAGCAATTACGATGCCTACCTAGATAAAAATGAATGCAGGAGAAAAGTTTTAGGACAGCATAGATTCTATTGGGCAGGTGGAATTGATAAGGGAACAAAAGGTATCTTACCTAATAAGCCCTATGACATATAGTGTCACTCAGAGGAGAACAGCATTGGCCAAAAAAGTGGGTGATGAATGCTAAGGTAGCTCCTATAGGAAATAATAGAGGGCACTGTAAGTAGTGCACAAAGAAAAAACCATTGCAGAGTGTCATCAGAGGAGGGGATTACCTGAATGCTGTGTGTAGAGTGGGTGTAGGCACGTCCCTCGTCCAACAGAGGGACTGAGGAACTGGCCGGTTGCTAATATACCCCCCACATCTGATCAGATACTGATCAGGTGTGCGGACGCAAGTGGAAGGCATCCGCGCCTGCGCACATTGCAATGCCGTGGAACTGCAAGTTCCATCATGCAACGCGCGCGCATGCTCGGAACTAGCGGGCCGAGTGGCGAATGGGAGAGCGAGACGCAGTGGAATGGGAAGTACCAAGGCGCATCCCCCTCCCACCTGCCGATGGAAACAGAGGGACCAGAGAGTCCGAGTGCTGCGCGGACACCGTGGGCAGACAGAGATCTGCCCTGGGCGTCCGTACAGGCACGAACAGCGCTGGCGATGCGCCTCCCGAAGGGGGAGCCGACGCCACGGCCATCACACCCAGGCACTAAGAGGACGGAGATACGGTGCGATCCGGTGATGGGGCACGTCAGGTGCATGTATGGGAGTGGGCGGAGACACAGGGTGAGGGAGCTGTATCTACCCTCACATGGCAATCCACAAGGGTCCGTAGGGATGCCATAAATGCCTGTATGTCAGCCCACAATATCCAGCCACAAACTGAAAACCATGCATAGAGGACCACAGGGTCCTAGTTACAAAGTAGAGCCTCTGAAAGGACAAAAAGAGATACTCATATAGCATAATCTAACATTATAGAAACCAATGGGTCAAAGACATATTTTTAGTGTTGATACAATATCAAAAGATTATTTTAACATATCTGCAAGTGCAAAAAGGTATTGAAGTTGAACCAGACTTGGAAAATAAACAATAATAAGGAATATTGCTGAAAGGAAAAATGCACTTATAGCAAACAACAATATCACGATGGTATAGGATGTATTAAAAGGGCTGTAGAGTGAACCACGGGTGCAGCCATGGCAGAGAAAGGGGAATAAAAGGCAGAGCAAAGAGAGGAAGGAACGAAGCGGGACAGGTCAGTGAGGGCAAAGACAGTAGAGACTACAAACGACGCTGACTGAGGGGTGGGCATAAGGAAAAAAGGTGTATGATACACCTTTTTTCCTTATGCCATGAGCACTCTGTCCTCTTTATCCCATCGGCTTTTAGAGTAAAACGTGAGTTTACACTTTTTCAATGCGATTTAGTTACATTACCCATATACTTTTACACATTTTAGCCTCATGCAATCGATATGTAACTATCTTCTGCCTTGCATATGTCCAAACTCAACTACTACTCACACAATGTCAACACACTCCATTGCCAGGTCTACTGTATACCCCCTGCAGGCACACTTTACGGCGCGACCTGCTTACCTCCCTGTGGTAACGCCTTCGTACGGCCTCCCCCTTGGTACTGACGCCGCAGGTACGTTTGCATCGTCAGGATTTTTGGGTTCCTTGGGTTGCATGTTTTTCCAGCCACAATATTGACCCTTCTGAATGTATACGATGTACTGTATTGTTAAATATATTTTGATTACATGATGTTTTCTATATCTCCATATACAGAATCCCCTTTATATACCCATATTTGAGCTCTTGTTCCCTGAAGAAGCCAATGTCTTGGCGAAACATGTAGGAAATTGAGCCCCCCTCTCTGTCGGCCACCTCCATCTGGCCCACTCCATCATATTATGGGTCATATACAGTATACGTACCTATTTTAATGTGTCTATTGTTCCAAGTGCAATTTTTTATTGTTTGTATTATCATTAATAAAGTTTGCAACTTTTGTCTTTTACAAATTCTCCTTTTTTGTGCTTTTCTTCTATATACCCCTTGACCTGAGCACCGTTATAATCCCCCGTCCACATACCCAATAGCTATCCTACTATTCTATTATGTTTTGTCAACAAAGGTATGGCTCTTTTGATACAATGTTATTTTATTAGGACACAGGTCCTTTTTTATTGAATATTTCTGAAATACAATTGACTTTTGTCTTTTACATACACTTTTTTATATATGTGACTCTGCCTTCAAAGTCTATGATGGGTCTTTATGTACTTTGCGCATACCTTTGTGCTATGTATTGCTCTTAAGACCAGTTAAAGCTGGCATTTAATCTGCTGTTTTGCCTTCTCTGGTTCTTCCTTTCTCTCATCATCAACATTCTGATGATTTTTTTAATAAAAAGTTTTCATTTTCTCTACATACCTTATATTACCCCCAGTGATGTCATCGCTGGGTTTCTGGGTTTCTCTATGCAATACATTCAGATTACAGGTGGTGGGAGGGACTAGCAGGGTGCATTATATCCCAGCACCCTGCCTCAGTGCTCCTGTCAAGAGCCATCAGTCCTGATGCAAGCAATGAGCTTCTCTTAGTTATGCAAACATACAGTGCCTTGTAAAGTATTCATTCCCCATGACATTTTCCACATTTTGTCATGGTACAACCAAAAATGTAAATGTATTTTTTGGGGATTTTATGTGATAGACCAACACAAAGTGGCACATAATTGTGAAGTGGAAGGGAAATTTTAAATGGTTTTCAATTTTTTTTAAATAAATAAATATGTGAAAAGGAAAGTGTACATTTGTATTCAGCCTCCTTTACTCTGATACCCCTAACTAAAATCTAGTGGAACCAATTGCCTTCAGAAGTCACCTAATTAGTAAATAAAGTCCACCTGTGTGTAATTTAATCTCAGTATAAACACTGTTCTGTGAAGCCCTCAGAGATTTGTTAGAGAACCTTAGTGAACAAATAGCATTATGAAGGCCAAGGAACATACCAGACAAATCAGGGATAAAGTTGTGGAGAAGTTTAAAGCAAGGTTAGGTTATAAAAAAGTATCCCAAGCTTTGAACATCTCACGAAGCACTGTTCAATCCATAATCCGAAAATGGAATGAGTATGGCACAACTGCAAACCTACCAAGATATGGCCATCCACCTAAACTGACGGGCCGGGCAAGGAGAGCATTCATCAGAGAAGCAGCCAAGAGGCCCATAGTAACTCTGGAGGAGCTGCAGAGATCCACAGCTCAGGTGGGAGAATATGTCTACAGGAGAAGTATTAGTGTACTGCACAAATCTGGCCTTTATGGAAGAGTGGCAAGAAGAAAGCCATTGTTGAAAGAAAGCCATAAAAAGTCCCGCTTGCAGTTTGCGAGAAGCCATGTTGGGGACACAGCAAACATGTGGGAGAAAGTGCTCTGGTCAGATGAGACCAAAATTGGCAGAGGTTCACCTACCAGCAGGACAACGACCCTAAACATACAGCCAGAGCTACAATAGAATGGTTTAGATGAAAGCATATTCATGTGTTTAAAATGGCCCAGTCAAAGTCCAGACCTAAATCCAATTGAGAATCTGTGGCAAGACTTGAAAATTGCTGTTCACAGACATTCTCTATCAAATCTGACAGAGCTTGGGCTATTTTGCAAAGAAGAATGGGCAAAAATGTCACTCTCTAGATGTGCAAAGCTGATAGAGACATCCCCAAAAAGACTTGCAGCTGTAGTTGCAGAGAAAGGTGGGTCTACAAAGTATTGACTCAGGGGGGTGCTATACAAATGCATGCCATACTTTTCACATATTTATTTGTAAAACATTTTGAAAACCATTTATCATTTTCCTTCCACTTCACAATTATGTGTCACTTTGTGTTGGTCTACCACATAAAATCCCAATAAAATACATTTATGTTTTTGGTTGTAACATGACAAAATGTGGAAAATTTCAAGGGGTATGAATACTTTCTCAAGGCACTGTATGGTGGGACAGAGCCAACTTAAAAAGGTTTTAGGGTCTTCCAATGTGACCTCTACAGTATCTGCATGGTGCAGCAGGTGTGCAACATTTAGGGGCACTGATAAAACTAATGCTAGCAGATCAAAAAAATAGAATAACTCATAGTATAGACTGTGGTCTATTGTATACAGTAACAGTCAAGGAAGTCTTCTCTGGGGATGTGGCCTAAAACGCAGCATGTGAACAGACGTCTTTCTTAGCAGCTCCGGGACCCCTCTGCGTAATCCTTTGTAATCCTGCATACCTGCCTTTCCAATTTGACTGATTTCTCTCCTGGCTACTTTGGGAAGGTCCTATGACATCTCCTGGAACTTTGGTGGATGGGAAATCATAAGAAGAAGCAGACCCTAGCCAAGATGAGTATTACCACGCGCTTTTGCCAGAATGGCCGCCGCTTCACCGCCCCTCACCCGTCCCTGGCATCTGAGCCGAAACTGTTTGGAGAGCAGCCTGATCCCTCTTCTGGGGCCTCCGCTCCTCCAGCGCTGCTGTCCCAAACCTCTTCTAGTGATGACGGCATGGAAGACGATCCGAAACCGGAGCCTACCCTGCTGAATGTTCTTAAAATCCCTAAGGTGAATCACACTGATTTTATGGGTAAGGTGGCGGAGCTCAAACTAGATATAACTATAATGCGCCAGGACATGCATGATATACAGGGCCCGGGTCTCGGACACGGAGCGCTGCATCAGTGATTTGGAGGACGCTGTTAAGAAGCACAAAGAGAGAGAGGCGCCTCTAAGTGTAGGCTTAAAAAACTATTTATTCATAAATCTTGTGTCAATCACACTCACATTTAGGAAGTCATCAGAAAGGTATGTAAATGTGGGATATCCATCATAAAGGTGTCATTAGATCTGTCATAGAACTCCTGTCTGCTTGCTGAATGCTCTGCCTGCGTGCAGAGGGACACCGCTAAGATGTTATGCCGGCTGCGGTGACAGCGAAGGACCAGAACGAGGCTTGGAGCGCAGATGGATAGCGGGCGGAGAGAAATGACGTCACTGGCAAGCGACGCGTTTCCTGGGCATACAGGCTGCAATGACGTGACAGCCGCGCCCCTGATATAAGGAGGGCTCTTTGGACTCTGATGTTAAGAGGGCTCTGCAGACTCTGATGTAAAGAGGGCTCTGCAGACTCTGATGTAAAGAGGGCTCTGCGGACTCTGATGTAAGGAGGGCTCTGCGGACCATGATGTAAGGAGGGCTCTGCGGACTCTAATGTAAAGGGGGCTCTGCGGACTGTGATTTAAGGAGGGCTCTGCGGACTCTGCTATAAGCTCTCTGGACTCTCATGTAGGAGGGACTCTTGGAACCCTGATTATGGGGAATGCTGGGCTCTGGTTACCAGGGACCCCCTTTTATAAGAGTTCCCCTTTATAGCAAAGTGTGCAGTGTTCCCCCTTACATCAGATTCTACAGAGTCCCCCTTTCAGTGTAAGGGAACTCTGTGAGTTCAGATCTAATGGGGAACTCTGTGAGTTCAGATGTAAAGGGGAATTCTGTGGATTCAGATGTAAAGGGAGACTCTGTGGACTCTAATGTAAGGGGGGACACTTGTCATTAAAACCATATGATTAGAAATATTATTTAATGACAAAATATATGCATAGTGTATACTAAAAAAAAATTTGCTGTTGTGCCGTTAAAGGGGTTGTAAAGGTAAATTTTTTTTTTTTTAAAAATAACAAACATGTTATACTTACCTTCACTGTGCAGCTCGTTCTGCACAGAGTGGCCCCGAACCTGGTCTTCTGGGGTCCCTCGGCGGCTGTTTCAGCTCCTCCCCGCAAGCATTAACCACCTTAATGCGAGCTCCCTCGCATGGTGGTTAGTGCTTGCGGGCGCGCTCCCGTGATACAGCCGGCAGCTATAGCCGCTCACTGTATCACTCGGCCCCGCCCCCCAGCGCGCCGCGTCATTGGATGTGATTGACAGCAGCGCGAGCCAATGGCTGCGCTGCTTCCAATCCATCCACTGTAGCCAATCAGCGGCCAGGGTGAGCGGAGTAATAGATGTCGGGAACGCGAAGCTGACTTTCGAGGCGTCAGGTAAGTAAAACGGGGGGGCTGGGGGCGGCGGTATTGTCAGAAGTTTTTTCACCTTAATGCATAGAATGCATTAAGGTGAAAAATTTTTTACCTTTACAACCCCTTTAAAGAAAAGGTGGCAACCCTACCTAAGATGGCAGAAAGGGGGCCTGCTGTAGAACATGTGTAAGGGTTCCACCTCAGGACCATAATATAGGGCCCTGTGATGGAAGTAAAAAGCCCTAGAATTGGTGGGAAGGGCCCCGGGCTCTGAGGGAAGGCTCCAGGACCAGAGGTCAGGGGGGCCCTTTATGGTTTCTTGCACCGGGGCCCTGAAGGTTCTAGTTACGCCTCGGATTCAACCTATTTCCTTTGAGCCCAGGTTATCCTATACCCGCCCCCAGCTTGTGACTGATCAGTGAATGGAGACGAATCAAGACAATGGCATAATGTGCTAGTATGCATTGCATACTAGCGCATTATGAAATACTTACCTTAGAACAAAGCCCCCGCAGCGGCGTCCAGTCAGGGTTGACATGTTCCCCCGGCGTTTCTTCTGCATTCGCGGGCTCCGATGCTGTGGGTGGCCGGAGCCATGATGACGTCACTCCTACGCATGCGCACGGGAGCCCCCGGTTCCGGCACGATGCTCTGACGTCAGCGGCTGCACAAGATGATTTTATAAACGGTGTACGTTTAGGAGATATTCATTTTACCTACAGGTAAGGCTTATTATAGGCTTACCTGTAGGTAAAAATAACAAAGCGGGCTTTGCTACCGCTTTAAAGCATCTCCCACACTGTAATAGATCACTCTGAATGTTTAACCCCTTCCTCATTAATGCAGTGACAGTGCATTTTTTTTACCACTGATTACGTATTAGTGTCACTGGTCCCCAAAAAGTGTCAGGTGTCCGACTGTCCACCACAATGTCGCAGTCCTGCTATAAGTTGCTGATCGCCGCCATTACTAGTAAAATAAATAAAAAAATATACCATAGTTTTAACTTTTGCGCAAACATATATATATTTTTTTTTTTACCATAAACATGTAACAGAATACACATTGGCCTAAATTTATGAAGAAATTATTTTTTTTCAGTTTTTTATTGGATATGTTTTATAGCAGGAAGTAAAAAAAAATTGTCATCAATTTTGTTTATAGTCCAATAAATATAAACCGCAGAGGTGATCAAATACCACCAAAAGAAATCTCTATTTGTGGGAAAAAAAGGACATCAATTTTATTTGTGTACAGCGTCTCACAACCACCAATTGTCAGTTAAAGTAACGCAGTGCCGTATCGCAAAAAATAGGTACATTTTCCGGAGGGCAAGTGGTTAAATAAAATACATTTAATAATGTAAAAAAAAAAGCAAAAAGCTGCATGTTTTATATCGGCCTAGGCTTTAGGTAGCATGCAAATCTAATTGTAAGCTAAATAATGAATTTCTGAACATAGCAAAGGTAGTTTTCTACCAAAAAATGGACTTTATTTCCAAGATTCCCATAAAATACACGGTACAAAGTTTCTGGTAAAACACTTTTACCTTAATCAGGCTTATAAAATATGCCACATTGACAACGTCTGCTGATGACGAAAATGCGTCTGGTGGAAGGCACGTAGTGACGTCACCACGCGAGCGGAGTAGGAGGACAGGTTCCGTCTTTGTAGCATGACGGCTTCCCGCCAGAGCCCACGGAGAACACAGCGCTACCACTGCTGAGCGCACTGCCTACCCTCTCCACATCTGAGCCAGGGGATCATGCCACTATCCAACAACAGCACCCCAGCCTCTATGATCTGAGAACAGTGGCAGCAGACATTAAGGACACCCTGTCAGCAGCCATAGCGGACTTGCGTCTGGATATTCGCGCCATTTCTGACAGGGTGCAAGAAGTAGAAAAGGTCTCAACCCAGCACGGAACGGTCCTCCGCCGAGTGACCCAGAAGGTAGATACACAAACCCTGCAACTTAGAGACCTCCAGCGTCATGTGGAAGACCTGGATAACAGAGGCAGACACCATTATTTGCGTGTCAGAGGACTGCCAGAATCAGTAGAGACTGAACAGCTTACGGCCACCATTACTGGCCTGTTTAACAATCTCTTAGACAGACCAGCGCAGACAGTAGTGGAAATGGAACGTATTCATTGCGCTTTGAGGCCCAAAGGGAGAGAAACTGACCCCCCCAGAGACGTGGTATGCTGCTTGGTTGACTATAAGCTGAAGAAAGACATACTGCGCAAGGCAAGGAACAGGATCCAACTCTCTCATGGGGGCGCAGACATCCACATATACCAAGACCTCTCAGGTATCACGCTGCAGCACAGAAGAGATTTGAAGCCATTGCTGGATACTCTGCGCGCCAAGGGCATCCACTATAGATGGAAATACCCCTTTGCCCTCTCTGCCACTAATCAAGGCCGCATGGGAATACTACGAGTTCCAGAAGAACTACCTTCCTTTTGTGAAATCCTGGATGTCCCCCTGACGGAAGTTCCGAATTGGTCTGCTGAATTTCGCCGTCGTCCACCGCCCAGCAGAGACCAGCGACGTGAGGAACCGATGGAAGCCCAAAACACCCGGTACCGCAGACGCAGATCCACATCTTCCCTCACCACAGGATGATATCTAGGGTTCTCACCCTTGACACTAACTATACTGAAAAGAATTTGAACACCCTAAGGAGCTCCCGTATAGCTCCCAAGTAGCGAACGGACAGCCCTGCTTATGCACTGAAAACCTCGTGGCCGGGTTACCAACGCAGGATAGCCAAGGCTTAGCCAAATCTCCTTGTAGACTCCGCAGTTAATGGGCATGATCCCATGTAATCCCTACAGACTCCTTGGCTGAAACTAATACATGTTGCGGTTCTGAATTTGGTTCACCGTGTGTTTATCTGTTTTCACAGTATCCCAACAGTTATAAGTTACAGTTATTGTTGTATTGAAACATGTCATACAGGTATCCCCATACCCTTAGGCGGCATCTCCTTCTACTGTCTTGTTATGCCTAGAATGCAGGCTGACACAAATCCCGCTTTCCCCCTCAGTAATGAACACTCCGTCTGACTATTAATGTAGTGCAAATAGAATGCTTGGGTCCCACATCCTACACACCTAGACCACTGGCAGCATTATATCTTTCCACACTATATCTGAATGCTTCCCAAATACACCTCCATATACCTGTCGCTGGAGGGGATAGCGACAGGTCATCTTGACACACATCTCGATCTTCCCCGATTGGTCTCTCTCAACCCCCATACAGTAGTGTAGATTGGAGTAGGCCTCCCTAGGGCCGGCACTCTCTAACCCCACTCTGTACCTCACCGACATCTTTCTCGTAGAAGAAAGGGCTGGTCCCCCACCTTCTCGGTTTACTAATTAGGAGTACCATCCTCCTACCCCTTCCCCTATTCCGCACTCCCACCCTTTATCTTCCTTCCTCTCCCAGACCCACTTGCTACCTCGGCGCCCTTCGTTCATACAGACAAGGAAAATCCCCACTATTTTATGGCTCCTCCCGGCGACGGGCTCCCCCCCCTCAGGTCAGGCTGCTATACTCTCTAAACATTAGGGGACTCAACACCCCTGAAAAAAGGTCTCAGCTACTTCTCCTTCTAAAAAAGGCAAAGGATGATGTGGTGTTTCTCCAGGAAACACACTTCAGATCTGACAACATCCCCAAACTTTACAACTCCTTCTATCCCACAGTCTATCATGCGACTAGCGCTGACTCCAAATCTAAAGGAGTGTCCATTTTAATTTCTAAAAACTGTCCCTTTCAAGTCCAGGACACAATGCTTGACACCAATGCTCGCTATATATTTCTCAGGGGCAAATTACATAACAAACCTATCACGCTGGCCAACCTTTACGCCCCCAACAGACAGCAAGTACCCTTTTTCCGCAATACCTTACAAAATCATTTTACAGGGGAATGCTGATTGTCGGAGGTGACTTTAACTTCACCCCTTCGCTGGACTCCTCTTCTGGATCCTCAGCCATTTAGAGCATTGCGCGCAATCAAAACACAGCTAGCTAACTTAACCCTGCATGATACGCGGCGCACACTATACCCCACTACTAAGGACTTCACCTTTTATTCCGCACTACACCATAAATATACGAGGATAGATTACTTTTTTGACTCAATCAGACTTGGACTCCTTATTAACCGTTACTATAGACCCCATGATCCTGTCAGATCACCACCCCATCTCCATCACCATCACTTTTTCCACAACTCTCTCGAGGTCAATGGTCTGGCGCTTGGACAACTCCCTCCTCAATGACCCAGAGCACATAGAGAGAATAAACACATGCCTACAACACTATTTTCGAGAGAATGCCCCCTCCAATACTCAACCGATGTCCCTTTGGGCGGCACACAAATGTGTCGTCCGAGGTGAACTTATATCCATTGCCACAACAAGGCGGAAAGCCAGACAAGCACGAATTACTCGAGGAATCTCGAGGAACTTCGGAAATCAACTAGACGCATATATGCACTTACACAATGACTCTACTACGAATTCGGTAACAAATCGGGCAAATTACTCGCAAGGGCCCTACAAAACAAAAAGGCGGCCTCGACCATTCATGCTGTTGTGGATCCTTCAGGACGCAAATTTGAAACCTCCTCTGACATAGCTAATCAATTTAAACAGTTCTACTCCAAACTCTATAATCTACCTACTCCTCTGACGACAGACCTCACTCAGGACAGGGAAAAATTGATAAAGGACTTCTTAACCCACTATGGCCCACAACCAATCTCAGACGATGAGGCTGCAAATCTAGACAATCCACTTACGTGGGAAGAGACAATTACAGCCCTTAACCAAATGAAACCAGGCAAAAGCCCAGGCCCGGACAGCTTATCTATTAGCTATTACAAAACCTTCAAGGAAACACTCATCCCACACTTTCTGACCACTTTTAACACACTGCCTACCTCTCCCACTAATAACCCGGACATCCTGGAGGCCCACATTGCTATGATACCCAAGCAGGGTAAAGACACGACCGTGGTGTCAAACTACAGACCTATCTCACTCATAAACGTTGATGTGAAGATTTATGCGAAAATACTTGCGAACCGCATACTTCCGCTACTCCCCACATTGGTTTCTTTGGATCAGGTAGGCTTCATCCCTGGCCACGGGGCCCGCGATAACACCCTGAAGGCCATCAGCGTACATCACTGGCTGTCATCGTCTAACACTCCAGGCTTTTTTCTTTCCCTTAACACGGAGAAGGCGTTCGACAGAGTGGCCTGGGACTACATGACAGAAGTACTACGCAAATTGGGTTTTCGAGACCGTATGCTCCATTATATACTGGCTCTTTACTCATCCCCAACGGTGAGAATTAGGGTCAATGGTCACCTATCGGGCGCCTTCTCCCTGTCAAACGGAACACGACAGGGGTGTCCCCTATCTCCCATTATGTTCATTCTCACTCTGGAACCCATGCTTCACAGGCTTAGGACTAATCCATCTATCAAATGAGTTACCATCAAAGATAATCATTATAAACTGCTGCATACGCTGATGACATCCTTCTGTTTCTCACGGACCCCATAATCACAATTCCCAATCTCATCAAAGACTTCTCCCCCTTCAAATCCCTCTTTAACCTCCAAATTAACTTTACGAAATCTAAGGCCCTTAATGTTTCCTTAATCAACTCTTTAATGTCACAATGCCAGGCCAACTTCCCTTTTGGGTGGGAATCGCAGGCCATCACCTACTTAGGTATCCAGTTGCCGACTAAACTTGAAGACCTTTACTCTAGAAATTTCTTACCCATTCTTAAGACTATACAAACTGACCTCCAAGCCTGGAATAAGGGCACTTTTTCCTGGTTTGGGAGGGCAGCCATCCTGAAAATGAACATACTTCACAGACTTCTATACCTGTTGCAAACGATACCGATCAAGCTGCCCCCTTCTTTCTTCACCACCTACAAAAAATTATGCTTGAAATTTCTATGGGCTGACAAACACCCGTGTATACGCAGGGAGGAATTGGTCTCCCAGATATACAAAAATACAACTGGGCTTGCCATCTGGCCAGAATTGTGGACTGGCACCTGCACGCTAAACTTAAGGCCTGGATTGGCCTTGAGGAGGCGTTCTCCTCATTTTTCAATCCATCATTCCCCATGGATAAGCGCCCTCTGGACCCCGAAGGAAAGCAGATCACACCACCTAATCGGCCCAACTTTACAGATTTTCCGTAATGTCTGCAATAAGATGAAAATTGCCTCCTCGCCAGGTCCACTGACCCCATTAGATCGAAACCCGGACTTTCCTCGTATTTCCTTCGTATTACCGACGACCCCGTAAAGCACTCAGTCAAGCAGGATCCTTTTTTGATAAAGGGAAGATGATGCCTTTTCAATCTCTCCCTTCCAAACTTCCAGACACGGATATTCCTTTCTTTAACTTCCTCCAGATCAGACATTTTTTGATTAATTCTACCCAACCTACCCAATGGGACAGAGATTTAACGCACTTTGAAGCTTTATGCACCAGATCTGAACCTCAAAGGCATGTCATACATATCAGATATTTATACCTTATTATATGCTAAAATCTCTACTAAAGATGACACTGCCAGCCAAAAATGGCAAAAAGAACTAAAGATTGATTTCACTCAAGAAAACTGGGACCATATGCTCACTCACATACATAAAGGCTCCTTGAACGTTTCCACACAGGAAAACGGTTACAAAATTTTCTCAAGGTGGTATAGAACCCCCGATAAAATCCACAGATTCCATCCCAACGTCCCACCACTATGCTGGAGGTGCAATAATGCCCACGGATCACTGGTACACATATGGTGGGAATGCCCCCTCATCCAACCTTATTGGAAAGCGATACACCATCTCATTTCACAAATCACTACCTATACCCCAGACTTTACTCCAGCTCAATACTTACTCCATCACACCTCCATTCCCCAAGGAGCGTACATAAAGTCCCTAACTCTACATATGATTAACGCGGCAAAACTTTGCATACCCACCCACTGGAGGACTACTTCTCCCCCCAGCATACCCGAATGGATACGTAGAGTGGGTAAGATAGCTGAGATGGAGGATCTCATACACCAGGCAAGAGATACCCCCTCCAAGTATCACACAACATGGGCATGTTGGCTACATTTTAAGGAATCAGCAGACTACCATAGCCTCATATCTGCATCCCTATAGCCTGACCTGAGGGGAAGAACTGGCTAATGCATGAGCCGACTACCTCTCTACAGATACACCCCCTCCCCCCTCCCTACACGAGCCCTTTCCCCATCATCTATCCACCCCTCCCCCCTATACCCAAATAAGGGCCTCACGGACGGAATTTTTGTGTACAATTACTACACCACGCTCAGATGTAGTGCCTGGCCAGGGCCGAAATAGCTGAACCACTCTGTAGAATGCACCACACTACCGTGAGATTGGTATAATAGCATCTAACAGTCGGACAGTGAAAGCCTCCACCCAAACACAGTTAGATCCCGACTGTCAGGCTACTACTTACCAGACCGGCGAGTCCGCTCGGGCAGAAGGTAGGCTCCCTTACGCGTCCGACTCGCGGCCCCTGGTAGAGCAAACAGGAGGCACGAGAGTACGGAGTGGCATGAGAGTCTGTATGCACAGTCCAGATACTGCAGGGTTAACAGGTGAAATCAAACAACAACCCAAATGGCAAAATATGCGCTCGCTCCTATACAATCTGAGCAGCTACCACAGCACTAGAAAATTGCGCACATACTAAATAAAAAACAAAACGTGTAGCGCTAAAAAGAAAACAAAAGGAATAAACAACTGTAAACTGATATGGTGTAGAACCAGTATGCTATAAACAACTACATTTGGATATCTCATGATATGTAGGAATTAGGAACAGTGCAAAGTCCATGTATAGAACATAGATGAATACTTTTTGTATGTGATGTGTGAACCACCTTCACCAAAGTAAAATTCTATAGTCTTTAAATAAAGTCCAAAATTGGATGATTTGTAAATCGACTCTGAAACATCACCCCACGGTGTCTTCACACACATGCAAACCACTCTGTGGTGGAGTTGGTAAAATTGAAGGCTTACCGGAGGGTTTGAACCCAAAACAGCATATACTGTAAGGGTCAAACCGGCTTTTATAGCTTAGTGGCAATGGTGGGAAGACCTTGGCGGCGTGTAGCGATCCCAGAGAGTTCATAAATTCGTGTCTCCTCCGATCATGACATAGGATCACCCCGTTTGTAGCTCATATAGAATATGAAAGAAGCCACATAGTGTGATACCATAAAAACCGTAATTTATTTAAAAGGAAATACACTTACATGATAAAGTTGTAAAAAAGCGCTTGTGCATAAAAGAGGCAGCAGTGGAGTCCTCCCGACGCGTTTCGTCTGAGTAGACTTCGTCTTGGGGTACCCTCCGCTGCAGCCTGACTCCTTAATATAAGAACTACAATCATCTTGAAGTGACTCCAGCCCATTCAATTGATAAATTTAGCACTTCCGGGTTCGCAAGATGGCGGACCCGCGTGCGTTCCAAGCCTCCCATTAGTAGGTGTGCTATGCGTTCCACCTCCCATTGATGGCTTACCGATCCCCCTATGTGTGACTAAAGGTGGCTCTTATTCCGGAAATTTATAAAGACACTGAAAACCCAAATGTATGAAACACTAAAAGCATAAGGGACACCCAGTTTATATGGTTTGTATCCCCATTGCGTACGGGGAGACAAATCCCGCTTAGTCTCGCGATATAACGCTGTCCCCTCGTGAAGCGGAAGCGGAAATACGTAACAGGGTCTGGATGTTTGCGTTCCAGCTTGAGTGTAGCCGGAAACGTGAAGCGGAAGCGGAAATACGTAACAGGGTCTGGATGTTTGCGTTCCAGCTTGAATATAGCCGGAAATGTTCAATACACCAAATCTCAATGAGTCTCGCGATGTGACGCCCTGAACATCACACCGCGAGAACGGAGGTGTGTTCCCCCAAGGCTGAGTTTGCGTTCCACCACTGATTGGCCGGAAATGCCTAGTGGGATAAAAAGTAAAAAGTAAAAAACGGTCGTTGTTGTACTGCTTGCATCCTGCATTAAAAACGCGATTGCAGCAAGCATTCCGCAAAGGTCAAATTAATAATAAAAGGGGAAGGTATACAGCCATACCTCTGTGTTCACATAAAAGAATGCAAAAAGACCCCGATTGTATCCATTTCAGTATGTGGTTATATATAGTGAAAAAAATGTGTATGGAAAAACCCATGAACTAAATTGTTAAAGAAAATTGAATGAACTAGATTCACTTATTTTTATATAATAAACATATACCTCTATGATGGTCCACAGACCCAAAGCCTACTATAGAAAAACTAGATCCTTTCTCGTCTCTATATTGGACAATAATGACCTTTTATAGAAGCCATCAGATACGGAAAAAAAACATTTGCTATGGATAAAAAAGTGAACCTTACATATAAACTCCACATAGTATTAACATCATGATTCATCCAAGAAAGCGTTAATGTCTATATCTACATTAAGCCCAAACGGGGAGAAAGTCTGTAGCTCATAAGCCCAGAACATCTCTAGACGGGATACCCCCCTTATTTTTGCACCCCCTCTCCATGGTGGTGTGTATTTGTCAATAACGATAAACTGTGACCCATCGGGGTTGCCACCATGGAACTCCTTATAGTGTTTCGGGACTGTGTGCTTCGGGTCTCTACTTTTAATTAAACCGATATGTTCCCCTACCCTAGTCGAGAATGTCCTAGTGGTACGTCCTATATACTGTTTCTTGCAGGGACAGGTAATGAGATACACTACAAACCTCGTACTGCAAGTGCAGAATGGCTTTATAGTGTATCTCCTTCCCGTAGTAGTTGAAGAAAACTCCGTCACTTTACGTGCTCTAACCGCATTGTGCTGACACACTATACACTTCTTACATGGAAAGAAACCAGTCCAATCATGAAAAAAGGAAGGACGGGTGGGAGGGTTAATGATGTTGGGGGCTACCCGACCTTTTATAGATGGGGCACCTCTAAAGATAACATTGGCTTCTTCTGGGATAAGTGGTCCCAGAACACTGTCTTGTTTGAGGACACCCCAATGTTTTTTCAGAATATTTTTAACTTGTCTATGTTGTGTGGAAAAGGCTGTCAGCATGGCCCACCTAAACCTCCCGTCTGGTTCTTTCTTTGGTTTAATTTCCAGTAAGGATTTCCTATCAGTAACGATAGTTCTTTGTATTTCCTGGTCCAGGCCTTCAATATCGTATCCCTTATCTACAAATCTGGACTTTAAAATCTGGGCCTGTTCTAAAAAAACTTCTGTATCCGTGCAGTTCCGTCGGAGTCTCAAAAACTGGCTCCGAGGGACCGCATTTAGCCAAGAGACATGATGGCAACTGTCAACTGGAATAAACCCATTGCGGTCCGTAGGCTTAAAGTAAGTGCTGAATTTAAATTGCTTGTTTACTATCTCTATCTGCAAGTCCAGGAAATGGATTTTGGTCTCACTGGCTTCATACGACAGAGATATACCTCTATCGTTTGTATTCAAATTCCTAAAGAAATCCTCGAGTGTTTCCATGGTCCCATTCCATAGGAGGAGGATGTCGTCTATATACCTAGTCCATAGAACCAAAGAATTGGTTTCATGGACATAGACGACATCCTCCTCCCATTTCGCCATGAATAAGTTGGCGAGACTAGGTGCGAATTTCGCCCCCATGGCGACCCCACGTTGTTGCAAGTAGAAATTGTGGTTAAACCAAAAGTAGTTGTGTTTGGCCGCGAATTCTAGTAACTCCACAAGATACTCACACTGAAAGGGTGCCAAGGAATGTTCCTGGGCTAAATAATGTTTAACTGCATCAATGCCCTTATCGTGTGGAATGCAGGTGTATAGTGACGCTACGTCTGCAGTGGCCATAATAAAGCCATCTTGTATAGTGACGTTTTCAAGGAGTCTGATTGTGGAGCTGGTGTCCTTCAAGTAAGAAGGAGTTTTCTTTACTAGGGGCTGCAAAAAGAAATCTATATACTTCCCTACTCTGGCTGTGATGGAATTAATACCACTTACAATTGGTCTACCAGGGGGGTAAACGGGATCCTTATGGATTTTCGGCAGATAGTAAATGGTAGGGATTCGGGGTGCTGAGGGGATTAGAAAATCCCTTTCTTTTTTATTCAAGATGTTCAACTCATAGCCCTTTAAAACAAGTTGGTTCAGTTTCTGTTTGTATTTGTGCGTGGGGTTATTAGGTAGTACCTGGTAAGTCCCCGGCTCATTTAGAATTCGAAGCATTTCCGCTTCATACTGGCTTTTATCCAGAATAACTATTCCCCCCCCCTTGTCCGCTGGGCGTATCACCAAATCCTTACGTGCACATAAAGACTCCAAACCCCCTTTTAAAGAGGGAGGATGATGGATACGTTTCATAGGTAGTCTGGCCAAGTCCTGTAGGACAAGGTCCCTAAAGATTTTTACAGCTGGCGCTGTGGGAACCGGGGGGGAAAAGAGAGAGGGGTTGGATAAACCAGAATGGACAGTTCCGAACGTAGCTGCTGGGTAATCAGTACGAATCGGATTGGATACCAAATACCTCTGTATGTTAACCTTTCGTATGTACTTATGTACATCCATAAACGTATGGAATTTATCTAGTTTCTTTGGGGGGGCATATTTCAGACCCTTATCTAATACGGATAGTTCAGCCTCCGTGAGGGTCTGTGAGCTAAGGTTGTAAACACCTTGGCCCCTCATATTTTTTGTCTTTTTTCTTCTTTGTATTCTCCTACCCCCCCTACACCCTCTCTTTGGTCTAGGCCTCGTTTTCTCGAGTGCGGAGCCTCGCAAAAAACCTGATTCCCATGTCGATAAGGACTGTATGTATATGGGGCTTGGTCATAGTCCTCTCTCCTGCGTTCTGGACTATAGACCTCCCTAAGAGGTGAGTATCTATTATAGGTCCGTATAGGGGAGGCATACCGATGGTGAGATTCCCCTCTACGTTGGAAATCTCCACTCGTTCTATGCTCTCTAGGGGAAGGATAGTATGGACCATATTGGGAATGGGTATCAGGATGGTAACCCCTATTGTGGGAGTTGCCCCTACCCCCCCTTTTTCCTCTAAAGTTATTTTTCCCCCTATGGGCAGTCTGTGGACTGTAAGGTTGTACCCGTTGTTGAGGTACTTGGGATATTAAATCGCGTTTAATGTCACCTCTCTGAGGACCTCGACCCCGGGAATGAGCATCCATGGGTCGAGATTGTACAGCGGGGGTGTTTAGCGTTGAAGAGCTACTAGATGGTGCAGTACAATCTGCACTGTTAGAAGTGACTTCCATAGGTGGAGTGACCTGAAGTAGTTTCTGCCAACCAAAGACTGCACGGTTCTTGTAGTCACCTGCGTCTCTAGAGTATTTCTTTTGTTTTTTTATTTTTTGGTCACGATCCTCTTTCTCTAGATGTCCCAGAAGATTAGAGGAAAGGGAGTTATACTCCTGAGAGTTTTTATGGCTCAAAAGTTTCTCCCTTAGTTCTCTAATCTCTTTATCCAGAGCTTGAAGTCTGATATTTTTCTTAGAAATGAGTACCTGTAAGAAATTTATGCCTGCGTCGTTGAAGTATTTAAACCATGAATCATAATCTGTCTCCCCCTGTTGTGGTTGAACTTCCCAACGGAGGCTTCTAGGTACCATTTGTTCTGAAATGTATTGTTGTAAAAATACCAAATCCCATTGTAAGTGAAGTTCGGTTGTCATGACATTTTTAAGTCTGAGGAATAATCCTCCAATCTCCGTGTCACTACTCGTTGATATAAATACCCCTTCGGTGTTAACCCTACGAGAGGCTCGGTAGTCAAACACGTCCATGGAGCAGCAGCAAATTTAAAATTCTGAACGTGAAATCAAACAACAACCCAAATGGCAAAATATGCGCTCGCTCCTATACAATCTGAGCAGCTACCACAGCACTAGAAAATTGCGCACATACTAAATAAAAAACAAAACGTGTAGCGCTAAAAAGAAAACAAAAGGAATAAACAACTGTAAACTGATATGGTGTAGAACCAGTATGCTATAAACAACTACATTTGGATATCTCATGATATGTAGGAATTAGGAACAGTGCAAAGTCCATGTATAGAACATAGATGAATACTTTTTGTATGTGATGTGTGAACCACCTTCACCAAAGTAAAATTCTATAGTCTTTAAATAAAGTCCAAAATTGGATGATTTGTAAATCGACTCTGAAACATCACCCCACGGTGTCTTCACACACATGCAAACCACTCTGTGGTGGAGTTGGTAAAATTGAAGGCTTACCGGAGGGTTTGAACCCAAAACAGCATATACTGTAAGGGTCAAACCGGCTTTTATAGCTTAGTGGCAATGGTGGGAAGACCTTGGCGGCGTGTAGCGATCCCAGAGAGTTCATAAATTCGTGTCTCCTCCGATCATGACATAGGATCACCCCGTTTGTAGCTCATATAGAATATGAAAGAAGCCACATAGTGTGATACCATAAAAACCGTAATTTATTTAAAAGGAAATACACTTACATGATAAAGTTGTAAAAAAGCGCTTGTGCATAAAAGAGGCAGCAGTGGAGTCCTCCCGACGCGTTTCGTCTGAGTAGACTTCGTCTTGGGGTACCCTCCGCTGCAGCCTGACTCCTTAATATAAGAACTACAATCATCTTGAAGTGACTCCAGCCCATTCAATTGATAAATTTAGCACTTCCGGGTTCGCAAGATGGCGGACCCGCGTGCGTTCCAAGCCTCCCATTAGTAGGTGTGCTATGCGTTCCACCTCCCATTGATGGCTTACCGATCCCCCTATGTGTGACTAAAGGTGGCTCTTATTCCGGAAATTTATAAAGACACTGAAAACCCAAATGTATGAAACACTAAAAGCATAAGGGACACCCAGTTTATATGGTTTGTATCCCCATTGCGTACGGGGAGACAAATCCCGCTTAGTCTCGCGATATAACGCTGTCCCCTCGTGAAGCGGAAGCGGAAATACGTAACAGGGTCTGGATGTTTGCGTTCCAGCTTGAGTGTAGCCGGAAACGTGAAGCGGAAGCGGAAATACGTAACAGGGTCTGGATGTTTGCGTTCCAGCTTGAATATAGCCGGAAATGTTCAATACACCAAATCTCAATGAGTCTCGCGATGTGACGCCCTTTAACAATTTAGTTCATGGGTTTTTCCATACACATTTTTTTCACTATATATAACCACATACTGAAATGGATACAATCGGGGTCTTTTTGCATTCTTTTATGTGAACACAGAGGTATGGCTGTATACCTTCCCCTTTTATTATTAATTTGACCTTTGCGGAATGCTTGCTGCAATCGCGTTTTTAATGCAGGATGCAAGCAGTACAACAACGACCGTTTTTTACTTTTTACTTTTTATCCCACTAGGCATTTCCGGCCAATCAGTGGTGGAACGCAAACTCAGCCTTGGGGGAACACACCTCCGTTCTCGCGGTGTGATGTTCAGGGCGTCACATCGCGAGACTCATTGAGATTTGGTGTATTGAACATTTCCGGCTATATTCAAGCTGGAACGCAAACATCCAGACCCTGTTACGTATTTCCGCTTCCGCTTCACGTTTCCGGCTACACTCAAGCTGGAACGCAAACATCCAGACCCTGTTACGTATTTCCGCTTCCGCTTCACGAGGGGACAGCGTTATATCGCGAGACTAAGCGGGATTTGTCTCCCCGTACGCAATGGGGATACAAACCATATAAACTGGGTGTCCCTTATGCTTTTAGTGTTTCATACATTTGGGTTTTCAGTGTCTTTATAAATTTCCGGAATAAGAGCCACCTTTAGTCACACATAGGGGGATCGGTAAGCCATCAATGGGAGGTGGAACGCATAGCACACCTACTAATGGGAGGCTTGGAACGCACGCGGGTCCGCCATCTTGCGAACCCGGAAGTGCTAAATTTATCAATTGAATGGGCTGGAGTCACTTCAAGATGATTGTAGTTCTTATATTAAGGAGTCAGGCTGCAGCGGAGGGTACCCCAAGACGAAGTCTACTCAGACGAAACGCGTCGGGAGGACTCCACTGCTGCCTCTTTTATGCACAAGCGCTTTTTTACAACTTTATCATGTAAGTGTATTTCCTTTTAAATAAATTACGGTTTTTATGGTATCACACTATGTGGCTTCTTTCATATTCTATATGAGCTACAAACGGGGTGATCCTATGTCATGATCGGAGGAGACACGAATTTATGAACTCTCTGGGATCGCTACACGCCGCCAAGGTCTTCCCACCATTGCCACTAAGCTATAAAAGCCGGTTTGACCCTTACAGTATATGCTGTTTTGGGTTCAAACCCTCCGGTAAGCCTTCAATTTTACCAACTCCACCACAGAGTGGTTTGCATGTGTGTGAAGACACCGTGGGGTGATGTTTCAGAGTCGATTTACAAATCATCCAATTTTGGACTTTATTTAAAGACTATAGAATTTTACTTTGGTGAAGGTGGTTCACACATCACATACAAAAAGTATTCATCTATGTTCTATACATGGACTTTGCACTGTTCCTAATTCCTACATATCATGAGATATCCAAATGTAGTTGTTTATAGCATACTGGTTCTACACCATATCAGTTTACAGTTGTTTATTCCTTTTGTTTTCTTTTTAGCGCTACACGTTTTGTTTTTTTATTTAGTATGTGCGCAATTTTCTAGTGCTGTGGTAGCTGCTCAGATTGTATAGGAGCGAGCGCATATTTTGCCATTTGGGTTGTTGTTTGATTTCACGTTCAGAATTTTAAATTTGCTGCTGCTCCATGGACGTGTTTGACTACCGAGCCTCTCGTAGGGTTAACACCGAAGGGGTATTTATATCAACGAGTAGTGACACGGAGATTGGAGGATTATTCCTCGGACTTAAAAATGTCATGACAACCGAACTTCACTTACAATGGGATTTGGTATTTTTACAACAATACATTTCAGAACAAATGGTACCTAGAAGCCTCCGTTGGGAAGTTCAACCACAACAGGGGGAGACAGATTATGATTCATGGTTTAAATACTTCAACGACGCAGGCATAAATTTCTTACAGGTACTCATTTCTAAGAAAAATATCAGACTTCAAGCTCTGGATAAAGAGATTAGAGAACTAAGGGAGAAACTTTTGAGCCATAAAAACTCTCAGGAGTATAACTCCCTTTCCTCTAATCTTCTGGGACATCTAGAGAAAGAGGATCGTGACCAAAAAATAAAAAAACAAAAGAAATACTCTAGAGACGCAGGTGACTACAAGAACCGTGCAGTCTTTGGTTGGCAGAAACTACTTCAGGTCACTCCACCTATGGAAGTCACTTCTAACAGTGCAGATTGTACTGCACCATCTAGTAGCTCTTCAACGCTAAACACCCCCGCTGTACAATCTCGACCCATGGATGCTCATTCCCGGGGTCGAGGTCCTCAGAGAGGTGACATTAAACGCGATTTAATATCCCAAGTACCTCAACAACGGGTACAACCTTACAGTCCACAGACTGCCCATAGGGGGAAAAATAACTTTAGAGGAAAAAGGGGGGGTAGGGGCAACTCCCACAATAGGGGTTACCATCCTGATACCCATTCCCAATATGGTCCATACTATCCTTCCCCTAGAGAGCATAGAACGAGTGGAGATTTCCAACGTAGAGTGGAATCTCACCATCGGTATGCCTCCCCTATACGGACCTATAATAGATACTCACCTCTTAGGGAGGTCTATAGTCCAGAACGTAGGAGAGAGGACTATGACCAAGCCCCATATACATACAGTCCTTATCGACATGGGAATCAGGTTTTTCGCGAGGCTCCGCACTCGAGAAAACGAGGCCTAGACCAAAGAGAGGGTGTAGGGGGGGTAGGAGAATACAAAGAAGAAAAAAGACAAAAAATATGAGGGGCCAAGGTGTTTACAACCTTAGCTCACAGACCCTCACGGAGGCTGAACTATCCGTATTAGATAAGGGTCTGAAATATGCCCCCCCAAAGAAACTAGATAAATTCCATACGTTTATGGATGTACATAAGTACATACGAAAGGTTAACATACAGAGGTATTTGGTATCCAATCCGATTCGTACTGATTACCCAGCAGCTACGTTCGGAACTGTCCATTCTGGTTTATCCAACCCCTCTCTCTTTTCCCCCCCGGTTCCCACAGCGCCAGCTGTAAAAATCTTTAGGGACCTTGTCCTACAGGACTTGGCCAGACTACCTATGAAACGTATCCATCATCCTCCCCCTTTAAAAGGGGGTTTGGAGTCTTTATGTGCACGTAAGGATTTGGTGATTCGCCCAGCGGACAAGGGGGGGGGAATAGTTATTCTGGATAAAAGCCAGTATGAAGCGGAAATGCTTCGAATTCTAAATGAGCCGGGGACTTACCAGGTACTACCTAATAACCCCACGCACAAATACAAACAGAAACTGAACCAACTTGTTTTAAAGGGCTATGAGTTGAACATCTTGAATAAAAAAGAAAGGGACTTTCTAATCCCCTCAGCACCCCGAATCCCTACCATTTACTATCTGCCGAAAATCCATAAGGATCCCGTTTGCCCCCCTGGTAGACCAATTGTAAGTGGTATTAATTCCATCACAGCCAGAGTAGGGAAGTATATAGATTTCTTTTTGCAGCCCCTAGTAAAGAAAACTCCTTCTTACTTGAAGGACACCAGCTCCACAATCAGACTCCTTGAAAACGTCACTATACAAGATGGCTTTATTATGGCCACTGCAGACGTAGCGTCACTATACACCTGCATTCCACACGATAAGGGCATTGATGCAGTTAAACATTATTTAGCCCAGGAACATTCCTTGGCACCCTTTCAGTGTGAGTATCTTGTGGAGTTACTAGAATTCGCGGCCAAACACAACTACTTTTGGTTTAACCACAATTTCTACTTACAACAACGTGGGGTCGCCATGGGGGCGAAATTCGCACCTAGTCTCGCCAACTTATTCATGGCGAAATGGGAGGAGGATGTCGTCTATGTCCATGAAACCAATTCTTTGGTTCTATGGACTAGGTATATAGACGACATCCTCCTCCTATGGAATGGGACCATGGAAACACTCGAGGATTTCTTTAGGAATTTGAATACAAACGATAGAGGTATATCTCTGTCGTATGAAGCCAGTGAGACCAAAATCCATTTCCTGGACTTGCAGATAGAGATAGTAAACAAGCAATTTAAATTTAGCACTTACTTTAAGCCTACGGACCGCAATGGGTTTATTCCAGTTGACAGTTGCCATCATGTCTCTTGGCTAAATGCGGTCCCTCGGAGCCAGTTTTTGAGACTCCGACGGAACTGCACGGATACAGAAGTTTTTTTAGAACAGGCCCAGATTTTAAAGTCCAGATTTGTAGATAAGGGATACGATATTGAAGGCCTGGACCAGGAAATACAAAGAACTATCGTTACTGATAGGAAATCCTTACTGGAAATTAAACCAAAGAAAGAACCAGACGGGAGGTTCAGGTGGGCCATGCTGACAGCCTTTTCCACACAACATAGACAAGTTAAAAACATTCTGAAAAAACATTGGGGTGTCCTCAAACAAGACAGTGTTCTGGGACCACTTATCCCAGAAGAAGCCAATGTTATCTTTAGAGGTGCCCCATCTATAAAAGGTCGGGTAGCCCCCAACATCATTAACCCTCCCACCCGTCCTTCCTTTTTTCATGATTGGACTGGTTTCTTTCCATGTAAGAAGTGTATAGTTTGTCAGCACAATGCGGTTAGAGCACGTAAAGTGACGGAGTTTTCTTCAACCACTACGGGAAGGAGATACACTATAAAGCCATTCTGCACTTGCAGTACGAGGTTTGTAGTGTATCTCATTACCTGTCCCTGCAAGAAACAGTATATAGGACGTACCACTAGGACATTCTCGATTAGGGTAGGGGAACATATCGGTTTAATTAAAAGTAGAGACCCGAAGCACACAGTCCCGAAACACTATAAGGAGTTCCATGGTGGCAACCCCGATGGGTCACAGTTTATCGTTATTGACAAATACACACCACCATGGAGAGGGGGTGCAAAAATAAGGGGGGTATCCCGTCTAGAGATGTTCTGGGCTTATGAGCTACAGACTTTCTCCCCGTTTGGGCTTAATGTAGATATAGACATTAACGCTTTCTTGGATGAATCATGATGTTAATACTATGTGGAGTTTATATGTAAGGTTCACTTTTTTATCCATAGCAAATGGTTTTTTTTTTTCCGTATCTGATGGCTTCTATAAAAGGTCATTATTGTCCAATATAGAGACGAGAAAGGATCTAGTTTTTCTATAGTAGGCTTTGGGTCTGTGGACCATCATAGAGGTATATGTTTATTACATAAAAATAAGTGAATCTAGTTCATTCAATTTTCTTTAACAATTTAGTTCATGGGTTTTTCCATACACATTTTTTT
>JBBGZY010001420.1:0-42500 GCA_037952925.1 Lithobates clamitans
TTTAACAGATCACTAGTCAACCTTAGAAACACTTAGCATCACATGAACATTTGGTTTAAAGTGGCAGTAAAGGCACCTCCTGGATAAGACACATGGGAAATACCCTTATTATGGAACAATACATTTACCAGCACAGGGGATGCCCGGGCAGGTTCGAACACATATGGTCACGCTGGTTAGATACACCTGGTTTAAGTCCTAGAGAACTTGTAATGTCTCGACTTTTACAGTGTCCCTAGGGGTGAAGATATACTGCATATATACCATGCATGCTGCGGGCTGTATCAGTGGGGAGAAGGAGTGGTGGAATGCAAGTGCTAGGAGTACTTTGATGAGTAGTAACGGTAAGGTTAACATGCTTGTGTATATGTTATTGGTTGGAGATTCCTTTATGTACTTGTACATTGGAAGTTGTTATTTGACATGTTCAATAAAAACCTTTTTGATAAAAAAAAAAAAAAAAAAAAAAAGTGGTAGTAAAGGCTAATACCGGTACTAAATATTCTTAAAGTTTCCTTTCCCACCACACCAACCTATACTGCATAGTCATACCCTGTATATTTAAAAAAAAATTCTGTGCATTTACCCATTTATAATCTGGTCATGTGATCCAGCAGCTCTGACTCCCCTGTGTAAGGCAGCACTAGACAAGAGATGTGAATTCCCGGAGCCGCAAAGTGACCTATAGGCTCAATTGGCCCAGCCATTCATGGCAGAGCCACTCACTGGCACAGGGGAGCTGGAGCTGCAGGATCACATTGGAGTGTATGAAAAATAATGGAGTACACAGATTTCTTTGTTTATACAGGTTTGGTGGGATGTCAACATGTCTAAGAACAGTTAGTATTAGCCTTATCTTCCACTTATGTAAAGTTATGTAACAGAACAGCATTTGAGTTCCAAACAAACCTACAGAATGCAATCATGACTAAACTACTGCTTAACTCTTAAAGCAATCTTAAAGTATGGTGCTGGCAGTGACTGTCTCATGCTTTTGTTCCTACTTCGCCACAAGAGCTGGCAGAACATATCTTTCAAGAATACAATCAAACTGAAAAGCAGTATTCAGTCATTTAGAGCAAGCTAATCTTCCAAGCTGCCTTTATTTCACACTGATACATATTCCAAATACTACATCTGTTCACATAAAAAGTGCACTCATTCTCATCCCGGTATGCTAGCAATCTACAGTATAATGGATGGGCACAGTAATTCCAACACAATGGGGTTTATTTACTAAAGGCAAATGCACTGTGCACTACAAATGCACTTGGAAGGGCAGTTACTGCCCTTCCAGAGAAAAAAAAAAAAAAAGCATTTTTGCTTGCGCATGATTGGATGATAGAAATCAGCAGAGTGTCCCCTCATTTAAAATCTTCCCCTTAGATCTACAGCAACTGCATTTCCAAGTGCACTTGTAGTGCACAGTGGATTTGCCTTTAGTAAATATACCCCAATGTCCAATCGTGTGAGGAGAGAGGGATGACCTCACAACCTTATCCAGGTCTCGTAACATCATTCACTGGTCTAAATACAAGACAACTGCTGATTTCTGTCAGAGACACAAGGAAAATCAGCCATGGTTGCCATTTCCAGATCCTTTCAGCTAGTAAAGTCCTACTTGAAATAAAACAACATTTACAGAAGTGCATTTTTATCAGCTGAACATTTGCAGTACGGTTTGTTTTGGCTACTATACTAAGAAGACTACTCTAAGCAAACATACAGTTGCAATACACACACCAGTCTTAGCATTAGTCACATTCTTTATGCCTCGATTCTGTATTGTTTACATGACAACCAATATGGAACAATGACATAGTTATCATTTGGCTCAGGTATGTGTTTGTGTTACTAGCAGAGGCAGAAAATGAATAAACATATCATCAGAATATTGAGTGTAAGGCTTATTAGCAGCTTTTTTGAGTGATGAGAACCAACCAGAATAGGACTTTTAACCACAATATGTTGTGTTTCTTAAATGTTGCAAAGTTAAAAACATAAATAAATAGGAAAAAAGACATCTCTTTATGTAACAACCTCGGCACCAACATAGAGCCAGAACAAAAATTAGAATAAACCCAACTGTCAGGAAACAGTATGTAGTGAGCTAGTAGGTACAGCTTCATAAACATGTGATCAATATAAATATATATATTTCGCACACACAGGTTACACAGGCTATGTATATGGCCCCTTTCACACTTGTGCGACTTGTCCTGTGACTTGGGACTGCAAAGTCGCATGACAAATCGTATCCCACAAGTACCATTCATACCTGTGTGACTTCAACGTAGTCCTTTTACTACTTTGGTCCGACTTTGATGCGAGTTGAGGTCCACAGACCTCAAGTTTACACAGGCATTCCCTGAAATCGCGCGACTTTTAAGTCGCATCAGTGTGAAAGGGGCCTATGGCCATTGTCCTTCTATTGATGACAACACCCTATATTTTTTTGTGTTTTATAAGATTTTTGTACAATTGGATGGAGTTGTAAAAAAATGAAATAATAGATCTTTAAATACATTTTCTGTGATGAACAATGTGACAAACTCCTATTCTGGAGTCTTGGCTGCAAGTGGAGGTAAACAAAAATTAAGAAAAAAAAAAAAAAAAAAGGAGAGCTTACTTTCTGAAAAATCGTACTTCTGCTAAATACTCTCGAGCAGAAAACTGGCCAAAAACGGTTGGTTCAGCAGAAACTGGCCATACTTCCGTCAGCCTATGTGAACAGCTCCTTGTCCGACAGAAGGCAGTCGCACAACTGCTTCTGTCAAAGCAGCATGCTGGAAAAACAGTTAATTGCTGCAAGCACTGATCAGTGCATTTTTTTTGGGGGGGGGGGGGCATATCCCATCGGAATATGATAGCTCAGTGGGGAGTTCCCTGCACCAACATCAGATATGTTAGTACAGCAATCTGTATGCGGGCTGAATGAAAAAACTTCCTGTGTGTACCCTTTACTATGTATTAAGAGGGAGGGGGGGGGGGGGGGAGTGGTATTTTGTATATTTTTACATAATTTTTAGGTAGATTTTATGAATGGGAACACAAATATATAGTGTGTGCGTTCTCAAGTTTGACTGCAAAGGTGTAAATGCACTTTACAAAAAAAAAATAAAAAAAAATCACTTATTCTGCTGTGATTGCTTTGTGAATTCAGCCTATAACATTGGTGGAACTGAAGAGATTGAACTGTGCCCAACTATAGATCTACTGGAACAGGAGCAAAGTGGAAATTATTCATCGACAGATAAATGGGACTAGCATCTCTTGGGCGACCCGGGTCATATGCCACCAGCTACGCCGCAACCCCGGGTCATATGCCACCAACTACGCCGCGACCCGGGTCATATGCCACCAGCTCTTCTGCGACTCTGAATATAGATTATATACATGACCTAGATTAGTAATACCAGCTTTAGCATGACCAGGAGAGTTACTAACAGCTATACCAGGACCACTATGATCTGGATCAGTAATATGAATGCCACATGACCCAGATTAGTACTACCAGCTCTACTATGTAAATACTACTGGCTCTTCCATGCCCGGGATGAGTAGTATGTCACCACCCCATGTGCTGCCTCCGTACTAGCAGCCCCCCCATACCCACCTCCTTACTATCAGCCCCCCCCATACCCACCTCCATACTAACAGCCCCCCCATACCCGCCTCAATACTAACAGCCCCCCCCATAACCTCCTCAATACTAACAGCCCCCCCCATAACCGCCTCAATACTAACAGCCCCTCCATAGCCGCCTCAATACTAACAGCCCCTCCATACCCGCCTCAGTACTAACAGCCCCCCCCCCCCCATACCTGCCTCAGTACTAACAGCCCCCCCCCCATACCTGCCTCAGTACTAACAGCCCCCCCCATACCTGCCTCAGTACTAACAGCCCTACTAACAGCCCCCCCCCATACCTGCCTCAGTACTAACAGCCCCCCCCATACCTGCCTCAGTACTAACAGCCCCCCCCATACCTGCCTCAGTACTAACAGCCCCCCCAATACCTGCCTCAGTACTAACAGCCCCCCCATACCTGCCTCAGTACTAACAGCCCCCCCAATACCTGCCTCAGTACTAACAGCCCCCCCCATACCTGCCTCAGTACTAACAGCCCCCCCATACCTGCCTCAGTACTAACAGCCCCCCCAATACCTGCCTCAGTACTAACAGCCCCCTCCATATCTGCCTCAGTACTAACAGCCCCCTCCATATCTGCCTCAGTACTAACAGCCCCCTCCATATCTGCCTCAGTACTAACAGCCCCCTCCATATCTGCCTCAGTACTAACAGCCCCCCCCCCCCATATCTGCCTCAGTACTAACAGCCCCCTCCCCCCATATCTGCCTCAGTACTAACAGCCCCCTCCCCCCATATCTGCCTCAGTACTAACAGCCCCCTCCCCCCATATCTGCCTCAGTACTAACAACCCCCTCCCCCCATATCTGCCTCAGTACTAACAACCCCCTCCCGACATTTCTGCCTCAGTACTAACAGCCCCCCCCCATATCTGCCTCAGTACTAACATCCCCCCCCCATATCTGCCTCAGTACTAACATCCCCCCCCATACCTGCCTCAGTACTAACATCCCCCCCCATACCTGCCTCAGTACTAACATCCCCCCCCATACCCGCCTCAGTACTAACATCCCCCCCCATACCCGCCTCAGTACTAACATCCCCCCCATACCCGCCTCAGTACTAACAGCCCCCCCATACCCGCCTCAGTACTAACAGCCCCCCCATACCCGCCTCAGTACTAACAGCCCCCCCATACCCGCCTCAGTACTAACAGCCCCCCCCATACCCGCCTCAGTACTAACAGCCCCCCCATATCTGCCTCAGTACTAACAGCCCCCCCCATATCTGCCTCAGTACTAACAGCCCCCCCATACCTGCCTCAGTACTAACAGCCCCCCCCCCCCATACCTGCCTCAGTACTAACAGCCCCCCCCCCATACCTGCCTCAGTACTAACAGCCCCCCCCCCCATACCTGCCTCAGTACTAACAGCCCCCCCCCCCCATACCTGCCTCAGTACTAACAGCCCCCCCCCCCATACCTGCCTCAGTACTAACAGCCCCCCCAGTACTATCAGCAAGCCCCGTATGCCATAAACAATAGCAGACACCGACTCCTGTCCCATCCCCCACCCTTGGTCCTGACCATCCAGGGGCAGCAGCCTGTTCAGGGTGAGCGGAGGAATCCGGAGAGCACTATGGCGGCTCCTGGGAGTGAACTTCCTCCGTACAGTCCGCTCTGCCCTGGTAGGACTCTGTGTGTAAGGAGAAGGAAGTTGTAGGCGCAGAACCATAGAGCGGACTGTACTTCTCCCTCCCCCATAGAAAACACAGTGTAGGCGGAAGCAGACGGTCACCCGCTCCCCCGCACATATATACGGACACAGTAGAAGAGACATTACCGCGGCCATGGTCGCTGCCTGTAGCCCGGCTCTCCCCTCCCACGTCACCGCGTTTACCGATCCAGCCTGCGCCAAGCCGCGGCCGGTGTGACGGTTGCAGGCGGGGCTCTCCTCCGTCTGATAGCAGACTCACCCAACCTGCTAGCCACCGCTCGCCACTAACAGAACCGCCCTCAGCCAATGAAAGGCGGAAGGCGTGGCAGGAGAATGAATCGCGCACATTCGTCGAGCGCATGCTGACGTAGCCACGTCTCGGGTTTGGTTGAGATGACAGCAGCGTCGAATGGTTGGGCGGAGGGAGGGAGACGACAATGGTGTGGGCGGGGTAGGGGGAGGTCTCAGGGAAGCGGACTGACTATAGCTCTGGAATGTTGGGACTGGTTGTGTCAGAACGTTCGCTGTGTGTGGGGCGTGCTGCTAGATCACCTCAGAGAGTTCCTGACAGGCGAGAGTACAGGAAGTATATCCGTGAGGGGCTCAATTTCACCTGGACTTGGTGTCTCATAGCTTCTATAGGCCAGTTCTAATGCGACCTCATGGACATTGATCATTTAGTGCTGATGTATGAGCTCCTGGCTGGGTTGCCAAACGTCAGTAAATTTATAGACTGTAAAAATCAGTGATTTTTACAACTCTATAAATGTCGGGCTGATAATTTGTCGTGCAGTGCTTACTTTTTAAAATGACTTGTTATATGTATTGTCAGTGTTTCAATGTCGTGTTTATACTGTTTACCGCTGTCAAAGCTGTGGAGGAGAGGACACAGGAGACGTGCTGCCCGCCGCCAAAGCCGAGGAGGAGAGGACACGGGAGCCACGCTGCCCACCGCCAAAGCTGAGGAGGAGAGGACACAGGAGCCACGCTGCCCACCGCTAAAGCTGAGGAGGAGAGGACACGGGAGCCGTGCTGCCCGCCATCGAAGCCATGGAGGAGAGGACATAAAAGCCGCGCTGCCCGCCACAGAAGCTGAGGAGGAGAGGACATGGGAGCCGCTGCCCGCAACCCGCTTGCTTGGAGCCTGCAATCTGGCCGCCACCTAGGTGGGGTAAGTGCCGGTGGGGTTGCTGCCGACCAACCAACAGGGGGGGTGGTTGTTTGCCGCCCCCCCCCAAAAAAAAAAAACATCCGCCACTGTCCATCAGTAAAAATGCTGTGGGAGGTTGACAACCCTAGATCCTGGTGCTCAAAAGGCACAGCCGACCATTTGGCAGCCTGTACAGCTTCTTCGACAAATGCCTGAATCGCAGACTGTCTGTGTTCCAGGCATTCCTTCCTGAGTACGCTCCGTGTACCATCTAGCCACAGTAGCTGTCAGCCTCTCATAGAGTTTACAGATTGCCAGCGATGGTAAGCCTGTGCCTTATGTCCACACCAAAGCGCCAGGATCCCATACATTAGGGCTAAATGGCCAGTGTGCATGATGTTATAAGAGGATATCCAAGAATTATATCCACACAGGTAGCAACGACACTTTAACCACTTGCTGCCGAGCGTATGTATATAAACGTGGGCAGCAAGCCCAAAGCATATTATATAGGATTTATATAGCGCCAACAGTTTACGCAGCGCTTTACAATATAAAACAGAGACAATACAGTTATGATACAATAAAAATACAAGAGGATCCTGCTCAGAAGAGCTTACAATCTAATAGGGTGGGCAGGTGGTACAAAAGGTTGTAACTGTGGGGAATGAGCTGGTGAAAGTGGTAGGAGATTAATTGGAGACGTGATAGGCTTTTCTGAAGAGGTGAGTTTTCAGGGATTGCCTGAAGGTAGCAAGAGTATAGCTGGACAGGTTGAGGTAGCGAGTTCCAGAGGATGGGAGAGGCTCTGGAGAAATCCTGGAGACAAGCATGGGAGGAGGAGACGAGAGAGCTTGAGAGCAGGAGGTCCTGAGAAGAGCAGAGAGGACGATTTGGGTGATATTTGGAAGCAAGATTGGTGATGTTATGTAGCTCGGGGCAGAGTTGTGAATGGCTTTGTATGTTGCGGTTAGTATTTTGAATTTAATTCGCTGGGTGATTAGGAGCCAGCGTAGGGATTGGAGGAGAGGGTTGGTAGACACTGAGCGGTTGGTAAGGTGTATAGGTCTGGCAGCAGAATTCATGATAGACTGAAGAGGGGATAGCCTATGGGAGAGGCAGGCCAATGAGAAGGGAGTTGCAATAGTCAAGGTGAGCGATAACAAGGGAGTGAATGAGGAGCTTGGTGGTTTCATTTGTTAAAAAGGGGCGAATTATAGAGATGTTACGGAGGTGAATTCTACAAACTTTTGACAACGATTGGATTTGAGGCTGAAATGACAAGTCAGAGTCTAGGATTACACCTAGTACCCTGGCGTGAGGGGAAGGACTGATGGTTGCATTGTTGATTTTGATGGAAAAGTCATGGAGGGGGGCACGGATGGGGGGGGGGATATATAATAGCTCAGTTTTAGAGAGATTTAGTTTAAGGAAGTGGTGCGACATCCATGCTGATATGTCAGTTAGTAAGTTAGCAATGTGAGAGGAGACTTAAAGAGTGAGGTAAGGAGTAGACAGATAAATTTGGGTGTCATCAGCGTATAAGTGGTATTGGATGCCGTGGGCGGTTATCAAGTGACCAAGGGAGGAGGTGTAGATAGAGAAGAGAAGGGGTCCAAGAACAGAGCCTTGGGGGACCCCCACAAAAAGCGGCAATGGAGTGGAGGAGACAGAGTTGTAGGTGACACTGAAGGAGCACTGTGATAAATAGGCAGAGAAACATGATAGAGCAGAATCTCGGAGGCCAAGGGAATGTAGTTTATTGAGAAGGAGCGGGTGGTCAACATTATCAAAGGCCGCGGAGAGGTCAAGTAGTAGGAGTATGGAGTACGCGCTGTTGGTTTATACCAGGATCATGGCTGTAGCTGTTATTTTTTAGAGGCAGTGATCAGCTTGCCAGTAAAAGTGATCCAAGCAGCTTTACAGCCACCCAATCACTTTTATAAGGCTCGGCAGGGCTCGCCACCGTTCCTAGGCTCTCCCTTCCGCCGGAGCGCCCAGGACTGGGTTAGCTGCTCACAAAGGAGATTGAGAAACATCCAGTCTCCAATTTCCTTTGTGACTAAGTCGGAAGCAACAAGGATTCACAGCTATCATTCCCTGGCTGATTCAGCCAGGGAAGCATCTGACCAAACAGATCTGTGTTCGATCAGATGCTATGAGGGGTAGGGGAGATATAAACCGTACCTGTCTGTCAGAAAAGATATTTGCATGCATGCAGGCGCATAGGCCTAAGAACCACTGGCCATGTGATGGGTGCTACTAATCCTCTGTGTTAGTGCCGTTTGGTCTGTTATGCTCCTGAACATCTGTGCATCGGTTCCTGTGTTGATCCTCTGTTGCCGACCTCATCTGGCTGGCATTCTTCTGCCTGTTCCTTCCTTTTGTATGATCTGCCTTGCTGTTCCCAACCCTGGCCTGATTCCTGTCCACTCTTCTGCCTGCTGTCTGTACCTTGATCTGCCCGAACATTGTTGACCTTCACTGTCAGACCTTGCCTTGGCTCTTATACCTGCATCTGCATCAGCTGACCCATGCATGCCTCCAGCTCTGGTCCTTCTGCTTATGTGCATTCAGCCAGTCATCTCTACGCACCCTAATGCACATCAGCACCTGCTTGCAGAAGACTTTACAGGCACTCGTGCTACTCTGTGCTCTGGTGTACCCTACTGGGGCTCCTGAGCCAGACCTGTAAGAGAGGCCTACCTCTGCGCTTCAGACCTCATCACCAGGTACATTACAGTATGAAACTGTGATGTCAGAGCCTGAAAGAGGAACCCGCCCGCAGTATGAAATTTGCCAGTATATTATTGTGCTAACCCAAGCCGTCAAGAGCCTACAAGGGGGGTATACACAGCTTGAGAGCCGTTTCCATGCCTTGCCTGCACCTGTGACCACGACAACTACAACCAGTATGGTCTCATCAGCTCCTTCCACAGCCCAGGCCACTGCTTCCTACTGTGATGATGTTGCCACCTGAGCTAAGGTTTCCCATGCCAGAAAGGTTTTCCGGCAATAAGACCAAGTTTTGTGCGTTCTGCAATGCATGTCAGCTTTATGTTGCATTGCAACCCCACACCTTTTTGCTGGAAACTACCAAGGTGGTATTCATTATTTCCCTGCTACAAAGGGAATCTCAGACATGGGCTCATTGTCTACTGGAGAAAGAGGATGCTAAGTTAGGGCTGATTTTGCTGTCAATTTAGATTGACCGGCAGCTCAGAGAATGTCGCCTGGAGGAACCCACTGGCCAAGTTCATCCCGTGTGAATGCTACCCAGGGTACCACCACCAGCTAGCCCAGGCCCTTCTGCTCCTCCTGCAGCCAATGAACCTGAACCTATGCAGCTAGAGGAATGTCAGCGACAGAAGTTTCTGCCATCTTAGACTGGCCAGCTCCAACCGATAAGAAAGGTGTTCAACGTTTTATCGGTTTCACAAACTTCTATCAAATTCATCAGGGGCTTGTCTGCAATTATTACTCCAATTACAAAGTTAACTGAGCAAAGCATGTGTTTCTTCTGGTCACCTACAGCACAGACTGCTTTTGTAAAGCTGAAAGAATTATTCACTTCTGCACCTATCCTGAGTCATCCCGAACCAGCTTTACCTTACATCGTTAAGGTAGACGCCTCCTAAGAATGCGGTAGGAGCTATTCTATCGCAACGCCAGGGACTAAAGACCTTGCTACATCCAGTAGCATATTTCTCACGTAACCTCTCTTCTGCTGAGAAAAATGAAGACACGGGTAACCTTGAGTTATTAGCAATCAACTTCACTTTGGAGGAGTGAATGTACCTTCTGGAAGTTTCGGCTCATCCCATCCTAATTTACACTGATCATAAAAATGTAAAATACCTGAAGACTGCTAACCGACTGAAACCACTCCAGGCCAAGTAGGCACTTTTCTTCTCCAGATTTGTGTTTCACATCATGTACAGGCCTGGGTCCAAGAACATTAAACCAGAGGCCCTTTTTGGATGTTCGATGATCCCAAGCAGCCACTCTCTTCTGACACTATGGGGTTGATTTACTAAGGGCAAATCCACTCTGCACTACAAGTGCACTTAAAAGTGCATTTGTAAGTGCAGTCACTGTAGATCACTGTAGATCTGAGGGGAAGCTCTGAAATAAGGGGAAGCTCTGCTGTTTTTATCATCCAATCATGTGCAAGCAAAAATGCTGTTTTTTATTTTTCTTGTATGTCCCCCTCAGATCTACAGCAGCTGCACTTCCAAGTGCACTTGTAGTGCAAAGTGGATTTTCCTTTAGTAAATAACCCCCTATATTGTCAGTTGGAAACTTCTTACTACTTCAAGCAGACCCCCTGACTCAGATCAAGCAAGCATCGGTGGGAATACCACTTTCCTTTCTGCAAGTAAGAAGCCTCTGCCAGTATCATCAAGGGGGGCCACCGCCCGCTTCTCCCAATCCTCACGCCGTGCATCATGGGGGGGGGCTCCCACTTCTCAAATGTCAATTGGGAAGAATAGGCAACCGGTCTCAAGGGTTGTGACCTTACACCTCCCCTTTCCATCTATGTAAACTTGCTGGGATCATAGAGCTGATTTTGCAAGTTTATGGATAGCAGGAAATTTGACATCTGTAATGACTGTGGGCAACCCAAGATTCATAGCTGTATATGGCCATTTCAAAACCTTCCAAGCCCCACATGCTGAAGCTGCACTAAGCATTCTCCACCCCTTCTTACAGAGCTTATTGAAGGGGCCATCCCCTCCCAATTCAAATATGGCGGTTATGTTGTAGCATGTCGGTGCCTTACAGTTACGGCATACACCAATATCCGTTTTAATCTTCGTTTGTTTCCATGTCTCATCGTACCTTTTCGCTTAGGGTTCTTCGCACACCAGGGTTTAGTTAGTGAGTGCTCACATCTCAGGATCTGTCATGTCTACAGATCCATACGGACTGAGGTTTCCTTTTTAAATGATTGTCATGTCACGCTTTAACATTGCGCAAGCACCGTGCAGCGGCGACAAACAAGGTAAATTTTACTATCAATAGGAGGCGCTTTAAAAGCCTTTACAGGTTACCACTTTACAGAGGAGGTCTGGATACCTTACATGTGTGGGAAGATCGTTGTATGTGTGCATGCGTTTGCTTTTGCGCTCAAGCACAGGGGGGTGGGGGCACTTTAATGTTTTAATTGTGTGTTTTGTTTTTTTTGTTTTTTGTACACTGTTGCTTTAACCACTTGACCACTGGGCACTTAAAGAGGAGTTCCAGTAAAAAAAAAAAAAAAAACAAATACAAATACTGCAGCTGCTGACTTTTAATTGGACACTTACCTGTCCCTGGGTCCAGCGATGCGGGGGATCGAAGCCCCGCTCGTCTCCCCCTCCGTTCGGCGGTGCCGGCATTGCAACTGTGGGCGCCGGGCTGTGGCTTCACAGCCTGGCACCCACTGCGCATGCACGAGCGGCGCCGAGCGCCGTGATTGGCCGCTCAGTCACCTGGGACCTGTAATGGGCCCCAGATGATTGACAGGAGGGAGGGAGCAGAGCTGAGCCCTTCCTGTGCCGAGCGGGAAGTGATGTCACCAGCCCAGGCACTGGAAGAGGCAGACTACGAGGGACCCCCTAGCAACAGGCATTTAGAGGTGAGTAAAAAAAAAAAAAAATATCCAAATTTTTTTTGTATTAGGATTCATGTAGTTTTTTTTTTTGGGTGGAACCCCACTTTAAACCCCCTTAATAACCAGACCAATTTTCAGCTTTTGGTGCTCTCACATTTTGAATGACAATTACTCAGTCATGCAACACTGTTTCTATATGAATTTTTTGTCCTTTTTTCACACAAATAGAGCTTTCTTTTGGTGGTATTTAATCACCGCTGGGTTCTTTATTTTCCTGACAGGCTCCATGGCAGCATACGTGTGGGTAGGCTCCGCCTCCATAACTACCCAATAGGACCCCCTCTCCCATAAATCTTTGATCTAGGCTGCTATCCATGTTCCTTTTTTGTTCTCCTACCTGAAGATAAACCTCCCTACGATCGATGATGCCGAGTGCCAAAGATTCCTCCGATAGGCCCTGACTGTTAAGCAGGGTATGGAGTGTATAGCAGAGTAGCGCTGAAGATTGGATCGGTTGATCTATGTGCGCACGGTCTGTTTGCCTAATGTTTCAGGCGACCATTATCTGCTGCCAAGTCCGGTGTGTGTGTGTGTGTGTGTGTATGGATGGCGTTCCTCGGCCAGGTGATCGTAGGTGGAGGGGTACGTTTTTTTTTTTTTTGTTTTTTTTTTACATTCATTCACATATGGCAGCAGTGTTTATGTGTATCATACCTCTGTGTGTTTTTTTTCCTGCTTCCTGGTGTCCTAGATTGGCGCTGACGCTCTCTGCGTTCCAGCAGCCGCTTTCTCTGTGACTTCCGGGTACCGGCGTACGTTCTGCGCATGAGCGGACCCAATACGAAGTCGAGGCTTGCTTCGCGCATGCGTGCGAGCGTCTCGCGTCTGACGTCGGCGATGATGTCACGGGTGCCACTTTTAAAAGCTGTGGAAAGCTTTCAGAGCCCTGGGAATGATCGTGGGGGATACGGCGACTTCCCGGGGCTACTATCTTGGCGGTTCAAGGTAAGACAATCTCTATTGTCTGGGGTGGAGGTCTGTTGTCAGTCAGCTGAATCTGTGAATCTGTCTCTGCAGCTTCCTATTGTATTGATACTATGGACTCCTCACTGCCCCCTGGTGGCCAGCCCGCTTGTAGCAGGTATGTTTGCAGTTTTGCTTTTCTGCCTGTACAAGGATTGAGAGTAGGATTTTAGGACACCAGCTGATTTCTTTCTCTATCTTCTTTGTGTTTCTTTCCTCACAGCCCTACTAGGTCTGATCCACACCGTAGTTCCCATAAAGGAAGTGGATCATCAAAATCACACCACCGGCAATCTTCCTCCAGGTCTAGCCATCATAGATCTCCTCCTTCCAGATCTGAACAGCGCAATAAAAATCCTTCTCACCCCCCTTCATCTCACTCTAGAGAGAGTTCAGGAAAATCATGCTGGGGATGTAGGATGCCTGTTCCAACAAATAAATCTCTCTGTGATCACTGCTTCTCTAAAGCTGCAGATGAGAGGGATGGTGCAGACCAGCGTTTGGAATCTATGGTGAGGCGGGTGGTGAAAGAATCTCTACAGGAGAGAGAGGCCCAGCAGCCCCGTGATTCCCCATCAGACCCATTATGCCCTCCAGTGGGTGAAGGTTCTGTGCATGAGACATGGGAATCTTCCCAGCCAAGTCACCCTTCTGCTCCTGTTTCAGACAGCGAATCGGATCTGGAAGATCCTGGCGTGGGGTTTGAGTATGCTTTAGTTCCTTCTTTGGTGAAGGCAGTTAAAGAGGCCCTGAAGTGGGAAGGTCCAGTTACTTCCCCCCCAAAACAGAGGAAGTTTTTCAAGCAGCTCAATAAGGAGCGACAGTATTTTCCTTTTCTCTCTGAGCTGGGTGAAGTCATTTCTGAGGAATGGAGCAAAATGGACAAGAAAAGTTCCATGCAGTCAAAGGTCTTGAAACTATATCCTTTTAAGGAAGAGGAGGTAAAGCACCTTGAATCAGCCCCATTAGTGGATGCAGCTTTAATGAGACTAGCAAGATATGTAACGCTTCCCTTGGAAGACACTGTATCTTTTAAAGATCCTTTGGAAAGGCGAATTGATTCGGATTTAAAGGGGATCTACCTGACATCAGGAATGGCATGTAAGCCAGTACTTGCGATAGCTGCAGTCTCCAAAGCTTTGGAATCTTGGTCTGATAAGGTGGATTGAGTTCTTAAGAGGTATCTCTACTGAAACGGCTAAGGATTCTCCTATCCAAGAGATCAGGCTGGCATCAGCCTTTCTTGGGGAGGCATCTATTGATGTCATCCGCCTGATGTCCCGGGTTATGTTGGCTGCTGTTTCAGCTCGTCGTGCCCTATGGCTCCGTCCGTGGTTGGCGGACCCAGCTTCCAAGCAAGCTTGGTGTCGAATTCCGTTTGAAGGTTCTTCATTGTTCGGCAATAAGCTCGATAGTGCCATAACCCGGGCCACAGGTGGGAAGTCTGGTTTCCTCCCTCAAGACAGACGCCTACAAAATCGGAAACGCAGTTTTCCTAGAAGACAAAACTCTGATCGCGCTAGGGATGCGCGCAGCTACAGACCTGGTCGTGAGTTCTCTAGATCCTGGAAATCCAGGCAGTCTTCTTTCAAGAAACCCGCAAAAGGGGGTTCCTCTGGCAACCAGGACGCCACAAAGTCCTTTTGAGATTGGGCCCGCTCAGGCATGCCAGGTGGGGGCTCGTCTTCGCCACTTCGGGCATGTCTGGGCGGCCTCAATCCGAGATTACTGGACCATCAAGACAGTCTCCTCCGGTCACAAGTGGGTTTTCGGCAATACCCCAAGACTCAGATTTGTTCCCACATCTCTTCCAGGTTCAGAAGAGAAAAAGCAGGTCCTAGTAACCTACGTGAGCTGTTTATTGGATCAAGGCGCAGCCGTCCCTGTTCCAGAAAACGAACAAGGCAAAGGCATGTATTCTCCTCTGTTCATGATACAGAAGAAAAACGGTACATGGAGGCCAGTAATAGATTTAACACATCTCAATTCCTTTATCCGAAAGGAAAAGTTCAAAATTGATTCTTTAATTACGATCCAACAATCAATACATCTGGGAGATTGGATGATTTCAATCGATCTGAAAGATGCATACTTTCACGTGCCAGTGGCAACAGAGTTCCAACAATTCCTCCGCTTTGCGGTAGGCAATCAGCATCTGCAGTTCACATGTCTACCCTTCGGCCTAACAACATCACCTCGGGTCTTTTCAAAGGTCCTGTTGTCGGTTGTGGCTCTACTCCGTATCAAGGGGGTTCGTCTCCACCACTATTTAGACGACCTACTTCTCCTAGCTCAGAACAAAGATCAACTGTTAGAGCACAGGAGCTTAGTCATCTCCACCCTGCAGGAATTCGGGTGGCTTCTGAATCTAGAGAAGAGCCATTTAGAGCCACCACAATCTCTGGTGTTTCTAGGGGCTCACTTCAACACATTGGAAGGCACCATCTCCCTTCCAGAGGAGAAGATTGGAGTGATTCGAGACAGAATACACGCAGCCCTTGCGTCGTCTCACCTCTCCGCTCTCCAATGCCTGAAAGTAATTGGCACAATGACAGCTACCATTCCTATGGTGAAGTGGGCCCAATGGCATACACGACCCTTCCAAAAAGGGTTCCTTCAACAATGGGATTCTTCCAGCCAAGTCCAGCGCATACACCTTACGTCATCCATGAGGACGTCTCTCCTTTGGTGGCTTCAAGGGAAGAATCTGCGCAATCACCATTCAATCATGCCCATCTCATGGGTCACGTTAACTTCGGATGCCAGCAATCGAGGTTGGGGCGCTCACTGCCTTTCAGAAGTGGCGCAAGGCCAATGGGTTTTCCCTGCTCGAGGGATTGTCTCCAACATTTTGGAGCTGAGGGCCGCCTTTTCAGGCACTCCTGTCATTTCGCCATCTCATAGAAGGTTCATCTGTGATGCTAAGGTTGGACAATACAACTGCGGTGGCTTACATAAAGAAGCAAGGTGGAACTCGCAGCCGGTCTCTGCTACAGGAAGTGGAGCCAATAATGAGCTGGGCTCAGAAGTATTTGTCCAACATCTCGGCAGTTTACATTCTGGGGATCCAGAATGTACAGGCGGACTTCCTCTCGAGAGTGCAAATGGACAACAACGAGTGGTCTCTCCACAGAGAGGTGTTCGAGTGGCTTCTGACCCTGGGAGTACTTCCAGAGGTCGATCTATTTGCTTCTCCATGCAATCACAAAATGCCCAGATATTATTCGAGGTTCAGAGACCCTCAGGCTTACGGGATAGATGCTCTCTCAGATCATTGGAAGTTTCAGAAGGCTTATGCCTTCCCTCCAGGACCGGTGATTCTGCAATTCCTCCGGAGGCTCAGAACAGAGAAGGTGGAGATCATTGCAGTGATTCCTTTCTGGCCCAACAGGCCGTGGTTTCCTCTGTTATCACTCCTGAGTTATCAAGACCCAGTTCCCCTTCCTCTCAGGCCGGATCTACTGTCGCAAGGCTCGACGTTACACCCATGCCCATCTTGCCTACACCTCAGGGTGTGGTTCTTGAGAGGGAAAGGCTTGAATCCCTAGGCTGTCCGGAAGAAGCTATTCCAACTCTTCTTAGTGCCCGGAGGGGAAGTACTAACAGAGTATACGAATGGATATGGTCTAAATTCTCTGATCATATGTCTTCCCGGTCAAATCGGTGTAATTCTCCAGCAGTACAGGACATTCTAAGTTTTCTCCAATCAGGGCTGGACCTATCTTTAGCAGTCAGCTCACTAAGAGTGCAAGTTTCAGCCATCTCGGCCTTCACAGGAGTATCTTGGGCTAATCACACATTAGTCCGTCAATTCTTTAAAGGAGCTATCAGGCTTAAACCTCAAAGAAGACCCAGGTTCCCCAAATGGGACCTTCCTATTGTCTTGGATTTTCTCTCCAATCTCGGATCAGATCCTGACAAACCTCTTTCCATGAGAGATCTCACGCTCAAGACCACCTTCTTAGTAGCTGTGACATCGGCTAAAAGAGTGTCAGAGATTAGAAATCTAGGTTCAGAAGAACCTTTCCTAACCTTCTTTCCAGATAGGGTAGTGTTGATTCCCATGCTTGGGTCAAACCCTAAAGTGACCTCAGTCTTTCATGAAAATCAAGAGATTGTACTTCCTACTTTCAGAACAACGGACGATCAGGATGTCCATCCACTTGACGTAGGCCACACTCTAAAGCAATATCTGGAGGTCACGGCTCCATTCAGACAAACGGAATTCCTTTTCGTTCTTCTCCATGGTAAAAACAAAGGAAGGCGAGCTTCGGTCAGATCAATTTCTTCTTGGATTGTGCAGACCATTCAGAGGGCATACAAGGCAAAGGGCTTGGCTCCTCCAGAGGCAGTGACAGCTCATTCGACTAGGAGTATCTCGACCTCGTGGGCAGCTTCCCGGCATGTCGCGCCTGAAATCATTTGTAGAGCGGCTTCCTGGTCTTCTATTAACACACTTGTTTCTCATTATTGTGTTGAGCCTGCTGCTCTGTCATCTATTAATTTTGGTTTACAAGTATTGTCGGTTGACAATGTAAAATAAATTTTGGTTTCTTTGCTCAAACATTTTTGCCCGCCCGTGTGTATTTTTGGGCGAGTTATTTCCCACACGTATGCTGCCATGGAGCCTGTCAGGAAAATGGAAAATTTATATCAAATACTTACCGTAATTTTCCTTTCCTGATAGGCTCCATGGCAGCAGGAGTCCCTCCCAAAATGTCTGGAGTAGGCTAGTTACGGAACATGGATAGCAGCCTAGAGCAAAGATTTATGGGAGAGGGGGTCCTATTGGGTAGTTATGGAGGCGGAGCCTACCCACACATATGCTGCCATGGAGCCTATCAGGAAAGGAAAATTACGGTAAGTATTTGATATAAATTTACAAGTATTTGATATAAATTTTCCGTTTTTTGTGCTATAAAAGAAAAAAGACCGAAAAATCTGTAAAAAAAAATGCATTTTTCTTCGTTTCTGTTATAACATTTTGCAAATTAGTAATTTTTCCTTCATATATTTTGGCCAAAATTTATACCGCTACATATCTTTGGTAAAAATAACCCAAATCGGTGGATATTATTTGGTCTTTGTGAAAGTTATAGAGTCCAAAAGCTATGGTGCCAATATCTGAAAATTGATCACACCTGAAGTACTGACGGCCTATCTAATTTCTTGAGACCCTAACATGCCAGAAAAGTACAAATACCCTCCAAATTACCCCTTTTTGGAAAGAAGACATTCCAAGGTATTTAGAAAGATGCATGGTGAGTTTTTTGAAGTTGTCATTTTTTCCCACAATTCTTTGCAAAATCAAATTTGTTTGTTTTTTTTTTTTCTTTTTCTTTTTTTTTTCACAAAATTGTCATATTAGCAGGTTATTTCTCACACACAGCATATGCATACCACAAATTACACCCCAAAACACATTCTGCTATTACTCCCGAGTATGGCGATACCACATGTGTGAGACTTTTACATAGCGTGGCCACATACAGAGACCCAACATGCAGGGAGCACCTTCAGGTGTTTTGGAGCACCCAGGCCAGTTCTGACATTTTTCTTCTACATGTAAAAATCATCATTTATTTGCTAGAAAATTACATAGAACCCCAAAACATTATATATGTTTTTTTTAGCAAAGACCCTAGAGAATACAATGGTTTTGTGCTTTAAAAAAAAAAAAAAAAACAGTAAAGTTAGCCCAATGTTTTTGAATACTGTGAAAGATGAAGTTACTCCAAGTAAATAGATACCCAACATGTCACCTTTCAAAATTGCACACGCTTGTGGAATGGCGCCAAACTTCACTACTAAAAAATCCCCATAGGCGACACTTTAACATTTTTTACTGGTTACATGTTTTAAGTTACAGAGGAGGTCTAGGGCCAAAATTATTGCTCTTGCTCTACCGATCGCAGCGATACCTCACATGTGTGGTTTGAACACCGTTTTCATATGTGGCGGGACTTACGTATGCATTCACTTCTGCATGCGAGCACACGGGGACAGGGGCGCTTTAAATTTTTTTTATTTTTTTTTTTATTGTTCATTTTACTTTATTTTAGTTTGACGCTTTTTTCCCCAAATATTTTTTTTGATCACTTTTATTCCTATTACAAGGAATTTAAACATCCCTTGTAATAGGAATATAGCATGACAGGTCCTCTTTACAGTGAGATATGGGGTCAATAAGACCCCACATCTCACCTCCTAGGCTGGGAAGCCTGAAATAAAATAAAAAAAGATCCTGGCTTCGATCGTAGCAGTGAGTCGGTAGAAGCCCTGGAGGGCAGTGGGAGGGGGGGACGTCCCCTCTCGCCTCCCGTAAGAACTATCAAGCAGTGGAACAGCCACTATGATCGTTCTTATGGTCTAGGGAATCGCTGGCTGAAAAAGCTGATATCTGAATGATGCCTGTAGCTGCACCCATCATTCAGATATCCCCGCACAAAGTCAAGGACGTCGTTTGATGACTGGCGGGCGGGAAGTGGTTAAAAGGTTTTTTGGGTTTTTTTTAAACACAAAGTTGTCCATTTATACAATATTTCTAACACATAGCATGTACATACCAAAATTGACACCCCAAAATAGATTCTCCTACTCCTGAGTACGGCGATACCACATGTGTGAGACTTCCACAGCCTGGCCACATACAGGTGAAGGTGTAAAGATGACCTCTGCAAAGTATGTGGAGTTCCTGACTGACCACTTCCTTTCCTGGTACAGAAGGAAGAACTATGCTTTACATAATAAATCATCTTCATGCATGACAATGCACCATCTCATGCTGCAAAGAATACCTCTGCATCAATGACTACTATGTGGATAAAAGGAGAGAAAGTCATGGTGTGGCCTCCATACTCCCCTGACCTCAATCCTATTGAGAACCTTTGGAGCATCCTCAAGCAAAAGATCTATGAAGGTGGGAGGCAGATTACATCCAAACAGCAGCTCTGGGAGGCTATTCTGACATCTTGCAAACAAATTCAAGCAGAAACTGCCCAAAAACTCACAAGTTCAATGGATGCAAGACTGAAGCTGCTATCAAATAAGGGGTCTGGGGTTAAAATGTAACTTGATCTGTTAAAATGTTTATAAAGTTAAAATGTTGTCCAAAGTTTGATTGAAATAGCTTTAGATTTTAGTAAATATGCTGCAAACACAACAAATGACAGTGTTTTGAAACGTACTGGGGGTTATTTACTAAAGGAAAATCCACTTTGCACTGCAAGTGCACTTGAAATTGCACTGAAAGTAAAGTCGCTGTAGATCCGAGGGGGGATATGCAAGGAAAATAAAAAAAAAACAGCATTTTAGCTTGCACATGATTGGATGATAAAATCAGCAGAGCTTCCACTCATTTCAGATCTACACCTTAGATTTAGAGCGACTGCACTTCCAAGTGCACTTTCAGTGCACTTTTAAGTGCACTTGCAGTGCAAAGTGGATTTGCCTTTTCGTAAATAACCCCCACTGTGCGTAATAATTTGGAACAGTGCATTTGTAATTTTTTTATTTTGAAAAATAAAAACTGTTATCATTAGGAGGTTTGTTCAATAAAATTTTAATTGTACTCTGCTGACTGTTGTTTACATCAATTATTTAGGTAAAAGAGAAAAATATAATTGGCATAATAATTTGGAACAGGGTGTAAACAGGTACTATATTTGTGAAATTTCTTGCCGCTTAAGAGATATGACTGATTTAATTTTCAGGAAGTCAGTTTTCTGATTTAAAAAATGCTTCATCTTTTCTGTCAAGGAGGAGGTGTTAGAACAGTGATTGCATCATCTCCTCTTCTCTCTCTAACTGTAATCAGCCTACATTTCCCATGAATACTTGGGATGGGAGTGAATGTGGGAGGTACACTAGGCTTGTACATGTAAATGTGAACTCGCCCACTTCAACATAAATCACACCCCTCATTCTGCAGCCAGCAAGCCATACATAACATACAGTATGATAGGTTACAGCCTTATAAATGCAAAGCATTTTAATGTAAATGCATATTAATATAATATTTAATAAATTTAATGCATTTAATATAAATGCAATCCAGTGCAGCTTATCAGTGTCCACCAGTGCCGAATGTCAGGGACCACCAGTGCCGCTCGTCAGGGACCACCAGTGCCGAATGTCAGGGACCAGCATGTCAGGGACCACCAGTGCAGAGCGGGGATGATTATCATCAGTAACTGCTTGTATATACACAGCGCGTATCTCCCGCGGTGTTAGGTATAGTATACAAGAACGCTGAGCACTGATGCCCCACCATTATTATGATTGACAGCGCACTGTGCCATTAATGGGGGGGGCAGGACATCAGCGCTCGGCATTCTCGTATACAATACCTGACACCGTGGGAGATCCTTGCTGTGTTATAGAAGGAATTACTGATGATAATCATCTTGCTATGCACGGAGATAGCAGGTGGCGGGGACGGTGGTGACTGTCAGGGAGGAGAAGGACACCTCCTCCATAGGCGGCACAGACCGGGGGCTGTGAGACCCCATCCGCCCACATGTCTTCTTCCTCCTGCTCGGCTTTCAGAGGACTACAAGGGGGAGTGCCAGACCGCTGGCTGAGCTGAGGAGAGGGATGGCAGCCAGCAGTCTTATAAACAGGATGTCAGCAGGCAATAATGTTTTTTCAGCAGCCTATTACAAAGGAACTACAGAGCTCAGAAGAACATGGATGGTAAAGTGGGTGAAGGTAGGAGATCAGCAATAAGGACACGAAAAAAAAATTTGGCCGGAGTTCTGCTTTAAGGATCCTCAGATATATAATTTGCTATGCTTAGTTCACTAATAGATAAAGGATTGTAGGTTGAATGATTATTGGTATTGATTCAATACGTAATGCATATATGCAGGGGATGGGGTGCCTGCTACTGGTATCGTCTTGGGTTACTTTTTCCCCCAAGGGGCGTAGCTCCCAGGATAGGAGTTATAACTGCGACATGCAGTATATTTGGGGGAGATGTAGGTGGCCCTGGGGAAGGACTGCCCATACCTCCCAAATGTCTCCACAGGTTTTGTTAGTTTTTATTGGGGGGGGTTTATCTTCTTTCTTTTTCCACTGAGCTTTACTATGTACTTGCGGGGGTCAGATACATACAGTATATAAGTGGGCTGGTAAAGGAGAATTATTGTTACAAAGGCGGTATTATAATTTCAACTCATTGGATTAAAAAACCTCATAGTAGTGCTTAAATGTTTGCCATATAATGTGCAGGGTTTAAACTCAGTAAGTCGCGGTTCACACTGCTGCGAGTTGCTAACGCATGCGATGTGCTAAAAAAAAAAAAAAAATTGCATGTCATCCTTAAAAATCATTGTTTTCAAAGACGGTCGTTCACATCTATGCGTTGCGAATCCTCTACTAATGCGATGCGATAATAAAAAGGGTTTAGTGCGAGTTTACAGCGTTGCGTTGCGAATATAGTCTCTATGTACATCAATGCAAATCGTTCAGGAATCGCATTGTTGGTTCAGATATGCTGCAAATTACTCACCTCCTGCTCCTCCTCCCAGTTCTGCCCCCTCACTTCCTGTTTCCTGTCTCGTGTCCGTCTGCAAACAGATAAGACCATCATGGCCCCCAGGCGTCGGAACAGCATCGACAATGAGGAGCTCATCAGATTAGTCCGTGCCAGGCTATATATATGGGATAACCGTATACCCGAATATAAAAATAATTCCTGGAAGAGCAGAGGCTGGGATGAGATTTTGTAAAAGTTTGTATGCAGACTGGGAAGCCTTCACATCTCAAGTTCGCAAACATAAATGTAAGTATATTTCTATGTATTCATACCACTGACCACCAATCCCACTGACCACCAATGAAAGGGCATGCATCCCACAAGGCACATTCTTCCCACTGACCAGCAATGTAAGGGTCTGTATCTCACAAGGCAGCATGCATCTCACAAGGCATATTCTTCCCACTGACCACCAATCCCAGTGACCACTAATGTAAGGGCATGCATCCCACAAGGCACATTCTTCCCACTGACCATCACCAATGTAATGTTATGGAATGATAATGTATGTTGACACAGAAAGCACAAAATATAATTGGAGGCACTGCTGAACAATAATAAATGCCATATGCATTTACAGTTGCTATGTACCTGGAAGAAAAATATATAATGAATTATTTATGTATTATTTTATTACTGAAGAACTCATACATACTAGGTGGCGGAGCCTCAAGGACACACTTCAAAGACACCAGAGACTGGATCGTGAATCAAGAAGTGGGTCTGGTGCCCCCCCAAAGCATCCCTATGCCTTCGCCAGATACATGGATTTCTCAAGCCAGTTCTAGAATTAAGGAAGTAAGTTATCAGACAAGAATAGTTCGCTCTATCATCTCTCTCTCGCTCTCTCTCTAATTAACCTTTCCTCCCCCTAACCTTCACTTCTCACCCTATCATCTTCATATTTTGTATTTCATAATTTCACATATTTGTATTTCAGCACAGAAGCAAGTTTGGAGGAGGAGGAGCATGCTGCTACTGTTGATGCTGCTACTGTTGACGTTGAAGAAGGAATATCATTTGCTTGCACAAATCGAGAGGATTCAACAATGGAGGTACAGGGTGAGGGGATTTAGGTACAGGCCTTGTCATCTACTCAGGAGCAAGATAATGAGGATACTGACATTTCTAGTCCTTCCAGCAGAGGGCAAGGTCAAACATCTACCTCCCGCAGGAAGTGAAGCAGCAGGGCAGGAGAACAGATTGAAGACTCAGACCAGACAAATAAGTTACTCCACATAGTGTCAGGGATCACTGAACAAATCGATGCCGAGTGATGCCCTCATACTATGTTTGCCATTAGTTTGGTGCCTCTTCTCAAAGAGGTCTTGCCAGATCTTTACTTTGACATGAGGATTGCAGTGCAACATTGCATACATTCCTTCAGTATGCCACGCCAAGTTTCGTTGCTAAGGCACGAGAGTACTAGTACTCAAAATATTACTCCTATTGCTTCTGCCTCAAACCCTGCACCAAACCCTTATCCCTCTAGTTTTGCTAACCACTCTAGCATGTATGAGACCCCTAGTTCACAAATCCCCTATCCCATTCCTTCACCAATTGCCTCAGTAATATCCCCACCAACGAGAGCCCCGGATATGAAGAACAATGGATATGAGACCACTCAACTCAAATTCGTACCATTTCCCACAACAAAAAAGACCACCACAGTTCTACAAGCAAATACCACCCATGCCAAAGCAATATCAACTTGCGTCAAGACCTATGGAACAGCACAAACCAAGTCAATATCCATATAGAAATCAATCAATTGAAGTTACCTCCATCATACCTTCAATCAATCCACAATATGGGCCCCCAAGTGGACCACCAGATACAGTGATATCCCTGCCTGTGTCATTAAGGCAATATCCCTCAGCATCAAAATCAAAACCAGAGGAACAGAGTTCAACTACTTATTTGAATTTATAGATGCCTACCTGTTAACGGCACTGCCACTTTCATGTTAATTTATATATATTTTTTTACATTATGTTTTCTAAATGTGAATGTTATATTTTTATAATTGTTCCTATTCTTGAGGTCTCAGCTAGGGAAAGAGAGAGGGAGAGAAAAAAGATTAGGGTGAGAGGGGAGATGAACATGCGAGGGAGGGAGGATGAGAGGGAGGATGAGGTGGAGGTTTTGGTGCAGTTTTTTGTATACATTCCAAAATTTACACTATGTACAATCAGGTCCATAAATATTGGGACATCGACACAATTCTAATCTTTTAGGCTCTATACACCACCAAAATGGATTTGAAATGAAACAAACAAGATGTGCTTTAACTGCAGACTTTCAGCTTTAATTTGAGGGTATTTACATCCAAATCATGTGAACAGTGTGGGAGTTACAACAGTTTGTATATGTGCCTCCCACTTTTTAAGGGACCAAAAGTAATGGGACAATTGGCTGCTCAGCTGTTTTATGGCCAGGTGTGTGTTATTCCCTCATTATCCCATTTACAAGGAGCAGATAAAAGGTCCAGAGTTCATTTCCTAGTGTGCTATTTGCATTTGGAATCTGTTGCTGTCAACTGTCAATATGAGATCCAAAGAGCTGTCACTATCAGTGAAGCAAGCCATCATTAGGCTGAAAAAAACAAAACAAACCCATCAGAGAGATAGCAAAAACATTAGGTGTGGCCAAATCAACTGTATTGAACATCCTTAAAAAGAAAGAACGCACCGGTGAGCTCAGCAACACCAAAAGACCCGGAAGACCACGGAAAACAACTGTTGTGGATGACTGAAGAATTCTTTCCCTGGTGAAGAAAACACTTCACAACAGTTGGCCATATCAAGAACACTCTCCAGGAGGAAGGTGTATGTGTGTCAAAGTCAACATTTAAGAGAAGACTTCACCAGAGTGAATACAGAGGGTTCACCACAAGATGTAAACATTGGTGAGCCTCAAAAACAGGAAGGCCAGATTACAGTTTGCCAAACAACATCTAAAAAAGCCTTCACACTGGAACAACATCCTATGGACAGATAAGACCAAGATCAACTTGTACCAGAGTGATGGGAAGAGAAGCGTATGGAGAAGGAAAGGAACTACTCATGATCCAAAGCATACCACCTCATCAGTGTAGCAAGGTGGTGGTAGTGTCATGGCATGGGCATGTATGGCTGACAATGGGAACTGGTTCTCTTGTATTTATTGATGATGTGACTGCTGACAAAAGCAGCAGGATGAATTCTGAAGTGTTTCGGGCAATATTATCTGCTCATATTCAGCAAAATGCTTCAGAGCTCATTGGACGGCGCTTCACAGTGCAGATGGACAATGACCCGAAGCATACTGCGAAAGCAACCAAGAGTTTTTTAAGGGAAAGAAGTGGGATGTTATGCAATGGCCAAGTCAGTCACCTGACCTGAATCCGACTGAGCATGCATTTCACTTTCTGAAGACAAAACTGAAGGGAAAATGCCCCAAGAACAAGCAGGAACTGAAGACAGTTGCAGTAGAGGCCTGGCAGAGCATCATCAGGGATGAAACCCAGCATCTGGTGATGTCTATGCGTTCTAGACGTCAGGCTGTAATTGACTGCAAAGGATTTGCAACCAAGTATTAAAAAGTGAAAGTTTGATGGATGATTGTTAATCTGTCCCATTACTTTTGGTCCCTTAAAAAGTGGGAGGCACATATACAAACTGTTGTAATTCCTACACCGTTCACCTGATTTGGATGTAAATACCCTCAAATTAAAGCTGGAAGTCTGCAGTTAAAGCACATCTTGTTTGTTTCATTTCAAATTCATTGTGGTGGTGTATAGAGCCAAAAAGATTAGAATTGTGTCGATGTCCCAATATTTATGGACCTGACTGTACATGTGTGTTAAAGACAGACAGATAAAGAGTTAAGGGTCAGAGGAAGTTGTAGGGTCAGAAGAAATTGGAGGGTCAGAGGAAGTTAGAGGGTCAGAGGAAGTTGGCGGGTCAGAGGAAGTTGGCGGGTCAGAGGAAGTTGGCGGGTCAGAGGAAGTTGGCGGGTCAGAGGAAATTGGAGAGTCAGAGGAAGTTGTAGGGTCAGAGGAAGTTGTAGGGTCAGAGGAAATTGGAGAGTCAGAGGAAGTTGTAGGGTCAGAGGAAGTTGTAGGGTCAGAGGAAGTTAGACTGAAGGAAGAGATGGATCGGGGGGATGAGGATGAAGGGTGAGAGAAAGGGAAAGATAAAAGGAGACGGAGAGTGTTGTCTCCACGTTATGTGGTTCTTTTAATTTTTACGAAGTTTGATTGTAAAAAGAATTAATAAATACTTTTTTGGAAGACAACTTGGGTGTGATATCTGTCTGCATTGCTTGTATTGCTTACTATTTCTTACTATGGTGCAAATAATCCATCTCATGTACCGTGACCATCTTCTCCTTCTCTTCATTCTACTCCCCTTTTTCCTTCCTTTGCTAGGGTTAGCTTGGGTAGGGTTATCCGTGATATGGTATAGGAAGATCTATATGTACACAAACACACACCTTATAAAATAACGACAATATTACACTCACGTTAACACTATCAAATATTTGTTTATTTTAATCAATGAAAATTGACACCATGCAGTAGGTTCAGCAGAGTACAGTGTTTTGACCTAAGCCTCAATTGCATCTAGCTGCCACGATAGCTGCCCATTTGCTGACATAAAGTACTCTGTAAAATCCTGGCGAACATTTTCCCCACTGTAGTTGCCACGGGTTCTGATCCATGTTGGCTGTTCGAGGTCATGCATCAAAGAGTCCTCAAATATGTACCCATCTCGAGCGCGAACAAAATTGTGTAATGCACATGCTGCTTGCACTGCACCAAGGGCATGCTTCGTACTCAGGCAGATAGGTGAGTGCAGGAAACGCCACTTATTGGCAAGTATGCCAAAAGCACACTCCACTACATGTCTTGCCCTTGATAGTCGGTAATTAAACCCTCTTGTCAATGGTAAGTGTTCTGTTTGCATATGGGCGCAGGGGCGGATCCAGGAGGGGGCAACAGGGCAATTGCCCCCTCCCCGAAAATACCACACTGACATGTCATGTTGTCACTTGCCTCTGCTCGAGTCTCTCTCTCACATCAGCTGATCAGCGGTGCCGAGAGAGAGACTTGTCTAATGTTATTAAGCCGCTGTGTCGCACTGACCAGGAGGCGGAAGAGGTGGGTGGAGCCTCTTCCCTGCACTCGTTGCTAGCGCCTGGGCCGCCTGGCGTCTAGCAATGAGTGAAGTCAGTGAGTCACGTTGGACTCGAGTCTCAGACAAGTGACGCCAGTGAGTCTCAGAGCCGACGTGACAGGAGCCTCAAATAGGGGAACAGTTAATGCTGCAATTTAGACAGATTAGTTAAAATGTCCAGCGTCCACTGTCAGTGGCAGAGCACCAGCATTCTTCCTTTTCTGAGTGAGTGTTGGCTCCACCCACCTCCTCTCTCTATCTTCTCCACTTTGCAGTCTGCAGAGTGACGTGGCAGGTGACATGGCAAGTGGACAATCTGCAACTTGTGGCAGGTGATGTGGCAAGTGACAATCTGCAACTTGTGGCAGGTGGCATGGCAAGTGACAATCTGCAACGTGTGGCAGGTGATGTGGCAAGTGACAATCTGCAATTTGGGGCAGGTGATGTGGCAAGTGACAATCCGCAACGTGTGGCAGGTGACGTGGCAAGTGACAATCTGCAACTTGTGGCAAATGACAATCCGTAACTTGTGGCAGATGGCATGGCAAGTGACAATCTGCAACTTGTGGCAAGTGACAATCTGCAACTTGTGGCAGGTGATGTGGCAAGTGACAATCCGCAACACGTGGCAGGTGACGTGGCAAGTGACAATCTGCAACTTGTGGCAAGTGACAATCCGCAACGTGTGGCAAGTGAACAATCTGCAACGTGTGGCAGTGGATGTGGCAAGTGGATAATCCGCAACGTGTGGCAGGTGACGTGGCAAGTGACAATCTGCAACTTGTGGCAGGTGACATGACAAGTGGACAATCAGCAACCTGTGGCAGATGATGTGGCAAGTGACACACTAGGGGCTCCCACTGATTCTGCACTATGGTGAGTTGAACTATTTCATTTTATATTACAATGTAATGATAGAAATAATGCAATACAATCATCCTTACACCATAACAACCATGGTGCCGTGATGATTGAAGCGCCAAAACCAGCCATTTCCCTGATAAATTGCCTGCAAAAAATTGTATTTTCTGGCAGTGCCCCTCCTGAGACTAGGCTCTGCATCCGCCCCTGTATGGGCGTAGAAGGCGCTCAGAAATAAGGAATGCCTCATCCCCAACAAAGACATATTGCTCCAGAGGTTGATTTGTTCCAGGAAGTTGGTGATTTTTAGGAAGGTTCAGTGAGTTTTCATGTAGCATCTTGCCAAAAGAAGAATGAGAGAAGATGCTGGAGTCAGAGCTACTTCTTTATGATCTTATATCCACATAGGTAAATGAATAATTGGCATCAGCCACTGCCATTAGAATGAATGAGAAATATTCTTTGTAGTTAAAGTATTTTGAGCCAGTACCAATTGGGCAGATTATTCTTATGTGCTTTCCATCTACTGCACCCACACAATTTGGAAAATTGCACCGCTCCCAAAAAACTTTGGCAACTTTAATTCAGTCTTCACTAGTCGGCTTCTTCATCACCTTATCTTTTAAAACTTGCCAGATAGCTGCACAGGTTTCATGCACAATAGAACTCACGGTCGATTTGCCCAGCTTGAATTCATATTGTAAACTGGCGAATGAATTGCCGGTAGCTAAATACCTGAAAGGAATGAGGATAATTATTAGTCTTTTTTACAGTTTTCGCTCTAAAGACGAGGTGGCTATTTTTATTTTCTCAAAAAATTGGGAAAAAAAAAACATCTATAAGATACTTTAAAGTGGTTTCTGTTTGCATGGGGATGGCTACTAAATCTGAAATATAGCATATTATTAAAAAAAAATATGTTACCTTAAGGTGATTAGTAATCGCTCAGCTGTATCCACACTCTTGCGGAAGTTGGTGTTCTGATGCTCCAAATGGCTGTAGATCAGTCGAAGCAATTGATCAAAACTGAAGAGGTAAGATTACATAGATAGTGGAAAAGGTATCAGATGAGGAAGTGGGGTGAAAGTGTGGACAGTTAAGATAAGGGTGAGAGGTAAGTGGGGGGAGGGAGGGAGGTTGGCTGTGCAGAAGAGGGATGTACTGGGTGTTATGGAGGGTGATGAATAGAGGGGTGAGGGATAGTGGGGGGAGGGATAGAGGGGTTATGGATAGCAGGGGGGTGGATAGAGGGGTGAGGGATGTAGGGTTGAATGGAGGAATGGGGAGAAAGTTGAATCAGTACATAATTACTCCCCTACCCACTGACATACGAGTATAGTTGTAAAATTTCACATCAAGTGCTCGTAGGTCATTATAGATGATCCTGAACTGGCCTCTCTCCTCCCTATTTGCAATAACAGGGTGGACCCAGTATCTTCTACTTGGCAGCATCATCCTCCTCCTCCTCAACCTGTTTTTTTTTTTTTTTTTTAATTATGACTGCAGCAGTAGCAGTTATTACTGCAGCCATAACCAAAGGCAATAAATAGTGATACATGCTGTCCACGCTCATCTCTACACACTCCACAAAAACCAGGAAGAGAACAGGAAGAAAATACAGCTATTTTTACGTCAGCATAAACAATGGGTTCTATTGGCCAGACATAAATTGCGATCCCCTCCCACCAATTCGCAATATTTGCAGTAGAATCGCAGTAGATTTGCAAGAAAACATAAAGATTTTGCAATGAAAAAATTGCAAGGCAATCGAATCAAATTCGCGCTAAATTCGCAACGCAGCAGTGTGAACTGGGCCTCATTACCGTGCTTGAAAAAGTATTCATACCCCTTGAAATTTTTCACATTTTGTCATGTTACAATCAAAAACGTAAATGTATTGGAATTTTATGTTATAGACCAAACCGAACAAAGTAGGACATAATTGTGAAGTGGAAAGAAAATGATAAATATTTTTAATGTTTTTATAATTAAATATGTGAAAAGTATGGCGTGCATTTGTATTCAGCCCCCCCTGAGTACATACTTTTGTAGAACCACCTTTCGCTGCAATTACAGCTGCAATCTTTTTGGTTATGTCTCTAGCAGATTTGCACATCTAGAGAGTGAGATCTTTGTCCATTCTTCTTTGCAAAATAGTTCAAGCTCTGTCAGATTGGATGGAGAGCGTCTGTGAACAACAATTTTCAAGTCTTGCCAAAGATTCTCAATTGGATTTAGGTCTGGACTTTTGACTGGGCCATTCTAACACATGAATATGCTTTGATCTAAACCATTCCCTTGTAGCTCTGATTGTATGTTTAGGGTCATTGTCCTGCTGTAAGGTGAACCTCCGCCCCAGTCTCAAGTCTGTTGCAGAGTCTAATGGGTTTTCTTCTAAGATTACCCTGTATTTGGCTCCATCCATCTTCTCATCAACTCTGACCAGCTGCCTTGTCCCTGCTGAAGAAAAGCATCCCCACAACATGATGCTGCCACCATGTTTCATGGTGTGTTCAGAGTGATGTGCAGTGTTTGTTTTTCACCACACATAGGTGTCCGTTTATGAAGCAGTGATCAGCGGTGATCCCAAGGATCGCCGCTGATCACAGTCCATAAACAGTTTATCAAACAGTGATAATCGGGGGAGAACATGTTTGAACTTTTTCTCCCGCCGATTATCTCTACACACGGAGAATCCCCATGAATGACACAGTAACGGCCAGTTTATGAAGCGGTGATCTCACCGCTTCACTGGCGATCTGTGTCAGAATTCACACTCCCAGGTTCACCAGCTCAGAGGTGGAGAATCGGGGAGTGAAGAGGAAATCTGGGGGGATCTGAGGGAGGAGGAGGAAGTTTTTTAACTTCCTTATGCCTCGTTCAGACCCCCCAACACTGTAAGCATGTCCCCCTGTCATATTTATGTGTATACATATATATACATATATACATATAATGTGCATATGTGTATATATATATATCATGTGTGTGTATATACATGTATATATAATGTGTGTATGTGTATACATATGTGTATAATGTAGAGGGACTCTTATTTTATTAACAGTAATCCATGCCGTCTGTCCGTGTATTGAGCGGTGATAATTTATCACTGCTTAATAAACTGACATCTCGGTATTCTGGTGCTGTAATCTCGTAAAGTCTCACGAGATTCCAGTATCAGGGGCCGTTCTCTACTGTTAGAAGCATTTGTAGATCACTTCACTCCTCCAAAGGTGAAGTGATCTACACCGCTTCATAAACTGGCATCCAGAGGAGAAAAATCTTCACTGTGAATGCCGGAGAACGAAGCAGTGAATAGATTTCACTGCTTCATAAATGGACACCACAGGGGTAGATTTACTAAAACTGGAGCACTCAGAATCTGGTGCAGCTGTGCATTAGCCAATCAGCTTCTAACCTCAACTTGTTCAATTAAGCTTTCGCAATAAAAACTGGAAGCTGATTGGTTTCTATTTAGAGTTGCACCAGATTTTGCACTCTTAAACTTTAGTAAAAAAAAACACCATAGCGTTTTGCTTTTAGTCCAAAAAGTTAAATTTTTTTTCTCATCTGACCAGAGCACCTTCTTCTACATGTTTGCGGTGTCCCCCACATGTCTTCTCACAAACTGCAAACAGGACTTTTTATGGCTTTCTTTCAACAATTGCTTTCTTCTTTCCACTATTCCATAAAGGCCAGATTGGTGGAGTGCACGACTAATAGTTGTCCTGTGGACAGATTCTCCCACCTGAGCCGTGGATCTCTGCAGCTCCTCCAGAGTTACCATGGGCCTCTTGGCTGCTTCTCTGATTAATGTTCTCCTTGCCTGGCTTGTCAGTTTAGGTGGACGGCCATGTCTTGGTAGGTTGAGGTTTGCAGTTGTGCCATACTCTTTCCATTTTCAAATGATGGATTGAACAGTGCTTTATGAGATGTTCAAAGCTTGGGATATTTTTTTTTATAACCTAATCCTGCTGTAAACTTCTCAAAAACTTTATCCCTGTCTTGTGTGTTTCTTTGCCTTCATGATGCTGATTGTTCACTAAGATTCTCTAACAAACCCCTGAGGGATTCACAGAACAGCTGTGTTCTCCCCAAGCTTATTTGGGAATGACATATGGCAGTAAAAAGTGGGCTATTCATTGCACATGGTACATGTATTAAAAAGGAAAAACAACAAGAACTTGATAATCTCGCTGAAATCCAATTATTTATATATATATATATATATATATATATATATATATATATATATATATATATATATCATAAGAAAGTTCAGTTGGATCATTGCATCAGTCCTATGTTATAACAGCGCTTATGTTAGTCCACCAGATTTCACATAGATATACATATGTACCTAAACATGTAACTTGAAGTGATGAGTTAGTGAGTTCCACTCTGGAAATAGCAGATGATCCTAAATGGTTATCAAAAGGTGCACGTAATTGTGCAATGTGTAGATGGGGGATCCGATCACTTGAGTCTGCTTGGTTACCCTTACCCTTGAAGGTTAAACAGGCTGAGAGGCAGACCAATATAAGCCTGGTTGTGATGGTCTACCATTAGATTTCTATGCAGCATATTCAGAGGTTCTGATCCCTGAACTTCTGAAACTTTACAATTATATATTTGAATCCGAGTCCTTCCCCGAATCCCTCCGGCAAGCGGTAATTATCGTGCTTCCAAAGCCAGGCAAGAATCCCCATTATCCCAACTCCTACCGTCCAATTTCTTTACTGCAGCTAGACATCAAAATATTGGCAAAAATATTAGCTACCCGTCTTAATCAAATTATTTCATCCTGATCAAACGGGATTTATGCCCGGAAAAAATACAACCATGAATATCCGTACACTCCACATGAACCTTCAGGCGTGTCATCAGACAGTGGGCACTAGAGCAGTGATAAGGTTACACGCCGCTAAGGCGTTTGATTCTGTGGAGTGGGGATTCCTGTGGGAATGCCTGAGGGGATACAGATTTGGTCAGAACTTTATTAAATGGGTTAGGTTGCTATATCTCTCCCCTGAGGCCCCAGTGGCAGTGAATGGGTGGTTGTCTGACCCCTTCCCTCTGGGGCGGGGGACTCGGCAGGGCTGCCTATTAGCCCCAATACTATACGCCCTAGCTGCAGAACCGCTTGCCATATCACTCAGAACAAATCCAAATAACCGTGGTCTACAGTTGGGATCCCTAGTGGAGACGGTGAGCATGTATGCGGATGACATGCTCTTGTACTTGGAGGATACGGGCCCGTCTTTGCAAGCTGCCCTCCAGATCATTGAAGACTTTGGAAAACACTCGGGACTGCGCATAAATTGGGCTAAGTCGCAGACCTTACCCCTAGACCTGTCCCCGCCTACACGTGATTCTGCGTCTCTTCCACTACACAGGGTGTCCTCCATACAATATCTAGGAATACAGGTTACCAGAGAACTCCTAGAATATATACCTAACAACATAGAGCTGCTGTTCACCTACTTGAAAACCCGAACGCAATACTGGGCCCGACTCCCATTAGGCATGATGGGAAGCCTGGTTGTCACGCTGTGAGATCACGCTCTCAGTTGAAGTCAGATATGACGGAAAGCGCCAGGGCTTGACCTCCACGGCAACAGAAAGTGACATTTGTGTCTCAGTCAGCTGCATACTATCAGGAAGGACACCACGTGGCTGTGGAATCTACATAGGCGCTATCCTGAGCAGCAGACTGGTGATTATGCTTTTATACATGCTTTATTGATTTTAACAGCTTGTATGTATTTTGTATGAGGGATGGGTTTTTGGGTTCTAATAAATGTGTGAAACAGGATTACGCTTTGTTGGAATCTTTTTGTTTGTTTATGACTATCTAATTGGAGCGATTCACACTGTCCAAACCCGCCTGCAATGCTGATGACTGTTCTTTAAAGTATCGTAAGGATTCACGTTAAGGCTTGAGATATTCTGAGCTTTGGTGACTGTAACCCCTTGGGGGAGTGTGCCTCACATGGTGAAGATCTTGGTGTTTGGTGCACGTTTTGACAACCATTTAGGATCATCTGCTATTTCCAGAGTGGAACTCACTAACTGTCATCACATCAAGTTACATGTTTAGGAACATATGTATGTCGGTCTGAAATCTGGTGGACTAACATAGGCGCTGTTATAACATAGGACTGATACAGCGATCCAAGTGAACTTTCTTATGTTTATTGTTTTATATTTTTACTTGATTTTATAACAGCAGCTTTTCTATATTCGTTTATTGATAGAGATGCTTACTACAGGCAGTCCCCGGGTTACGAACAAGATAGGGACTGTAGGTTTGTTCTTAAGTCAAATTTGTTTGTAAGTGGGAACAGTACATTTCTAAGACTAACTCCAGTCTCAGAGACAGGAAGTGAGATTAAATGTGGGATCCAGTACAAAAAACAGGGCTAAAAGAGACCCAGAAGGAGAGTTACATTCAGGACCAAGCAACCTCTGTACAGTACTGTATAAAAACTCACGATTAAATGAGAGCTCCACATAGGCAGATGACATGAGCTCATGCCGGGACACAGGGATAGAATGTACAGTAACACAGTCCAGCTATCACATAAGTTACAGGTACAAGTACGGTACAGGGCATATAGTAGTGCGCACAGAGAACAGTATGTGATCTCACCAGCTCCACAGGGGGTGTTTTTTTGGGCGCTTCTGGGCATGCAGTCCTGTACTGTATGTGGGGCGTGCAGTACATCTGCAGTGTGAGATGTGTCCCATTCTGCAAGATGGCTACTCGGCAGTTTCCGGGACCAGCGTGGAACGCAAGCGGCCGGCAGTGACGTCACGCCGACTCCGTTCGTGAGTCGTTCGCAACTCTGATGTTCGTAACTCGGAGACTGCCTGTAGTAAAATAAAAGGGAATAAATATAGTACCTATATTCATAATAAGATCGCTCAGACCTTCCAGGATTATTATGCCTCCCTGTTTAATATTAAAACAAATGATTTGACTAAGACACCTGAACAGCGACAACAGTTAGTTAAAGCGGAGGTCCACCGACCGTTCCTTTTTTTTTTTTTTTTTTTCAACCATGCAGACAATCAAATAATCGCAATGTTACACTCACTGTTCTGGTGATTTATCTCCCCCGATGTCTGGTTTCCATTAAGAAACGAAGTTATGAATAAAAGGGTACGGCCGGTTTCATCTTGTTTTATCTTGCTTGTGGGCATGTGAAGCCCACAAGCATTAACTTCATGGCTCCAGTGAATGCTGAGCTACCAGCATTCACTGCTCGTTTCCGCGCATGCTCGGAGCGCCGTAAACTGAGCAGGTTGCCATCACAACGGGCGTCGGCGTCGGAAGTTCCCGCCCCGTTGTGATGGCAACCAAAAATATACACAAGAAACACAGACGAAGCAAAGGTCAGTACGGGGAGAGAGAGCAGACGATCTTGCGAGATTTCGAGGTGGCGATCTGCACTGACTCCTGGAAATGCTGACACTTAGCTCCCAGGAGACAGTGCGCCACTGGGGAAAAGGAATGTACACGCCTACTCCCGCGGGAGTAACAGACAAGAAGTGCCACAATAAAAGACAAATTATAAGGTAAATACAGCACTTAAAAAATATTTTTGTCATTTGCGCATCTATGCAATGCATGGAAGGAGATAGCATTAAGTCAGTAATTTGTGTGGACCTCCGCTTTAAGTATTATTTGGGGGGTCAACCTTCCAAGGCTAGCCCAAGAAGATGTGAGAAGCTTAGAAAAGCCAATCACAGCCAACAAGCTTGGGGAGTTGATCTCTTCCTCTCTAAATGGAAAAAGCCCAGGCCTGGATGGCTTTATTAATGCTTATTATGAAAGATTTAAGACAATCTTACTAGACCCTATGGTTGAGTATTTTAATCCTAATACAGCTGACTCGCCATTACCCAGTGAAGCATTATTGCTTCACTAAATACGGTGGGTGCTGCATTCATGGCAATACATTGGGTGACGCATTCAGGGCAATGGAGTGGGTGCTGCATTCATGGCAATGGAGTAGGTGCTGCATTCATGGCAATGGAGTAGGTGCTGCATTCATGGCAATGGAGTAGGTGCTGCATTCATGGTAATACGGTGGGTGCTGCATTCATGGCAATGGAGTGGGTGCTGCATTCATGGCAATACGGTGGGTTCTGCATTCATGGCAATACGGTGGGTTCTGCATTCATGGCAATACGGTGCGTTCTGCATTCATGGCAATACGATGGGTGCTGCATTCATGGCAATACGATGGGTGCGGCATTCATGGCAATGGAGTGGGTGCTGCATTCATGGCAATATGGTGGGTGGTGCATTCATGGCAATACGGTGGGTGCTGCATTCATGGTAATATGGTGGGTGTTGCATTCATGGCAATGGAGTGCGGCATTCATGGCAATACGGTGGGTGCTGCATTCATGGCAATGGACTGAGTGCTGCATTCATTGCAATGGACTGGGTGCTGCATGCATGGCAATGGTGTTGGGTGCTGCATTCATGGCAATGGAGTGGGTGCTGCATTCATGGAAATGGAGTGGGTGCTGCATTCATGGCAATACGGTGGGTGCTGCATTCATGGCAATGGTAGGTGCTGCATTCATGGCAATACGGTGGGTGCTGCATTCATGGCAATACGGTGGGTGCTGCATTCATGGCAATACGGTGGGTGCTGCATTCATGGCAATACGGTGGGTGCTGCATTCATGGCAATGGAGTGGGTGCTGCATTCATGGCAATGGAGTGGGTGCTGCATTCATGGCAATGGAGTGGGTGCTGCATTCATGGCAATGGAGTGGGTGCTGCATTCATGGCAATGGTGGGTGCTGCATTCATGGCAATACGGTGGGTGCTGCATTCATGGCAATGGAGTGCTGCATTCATGGCAATGGAGTGAGTACTGCATTCATGACAATGGAGTGGGTGCTGCATTCATGACAATGGAGTGGGTGCTGCATTCATGGCAATACGGTGGGTGCTGCATTCATGGCAATACGGTGGGTGCTGCATTCATGGCAATACGGTGGGTGCTGCATTCATGACAATACGGTGGGTGCTGCATTCATGGCAATGGTGGGTGCTGCATTCATGGCACTTGTGAGGCTGCAGATGGGCACTGATTAGGCTGCATTGATGGGCACTGACCCTTATTTTGCTTCACAGTTCTTTATTTAAAATTTAAGATTTTGTCCTGAAACTTCCTTTTTAAAGTGAAGGTGCGTGTTATATGCCGATAAATATGGTATATCCAAATAACACGCCCAAGCTCATCTCTTTACCACACACAGCCACAAAGGCAAGAGAATTCTTTTTGGGCAGTGTATTAGTTCTCGGACGAACACACTTAGACCGAATTTTAATGGTTTAAATAATGTCAGGCAAAATGGTCGGCCCTTAAAATATTTACTATTAGTCTTGAAAATCTAGGAGTATTAGTAAAACCCATGTTGGGTGCTGCTGTCCTGTATGACAATATTACACCATGTGGTGCTTTAGCATTAGTTTAAACAGTACTAAGCTTTATTTAATGATGTGAGTTGTCACTCTTAATGATGGTTTTGTGTGTTATCTATGCATTCAAAAAAGCATTTTGCCTTACCTAGGATTTTCGTGAAGTTTGCTGAAGTGTTTCCTGTACTTTTTACGAAATGATAGGGGAGTTGTTTAATGACCCAGGTCATTCAGAGGTGCCCAATACCTTGTATGAAGTAGACAGGTGAGTGCTGTTGAATGGTATTTTTAATGGAAAGATTGCATCAAGTTTAAGCAATTTTAATAGCAATCATTTAATGAAATAATACACTTGATGCAATAATTCAATTAAACATAAGTTATTTTTTTTGTGCCCATTTAACATAGATTGGTAATCTGACTGTCTGCAGAGGTGTTTCCTGTACTTTTTTGAAGTCGAGGGGCAAAACAGAGCCTGCAACATGGGATCTAAAAAGCCATCTGGTAGTGCATTTAGAAAGCTGAAAAGAGAAAGAGAAAAAAATATTGCTTCTTTATCTGGAGGTCTTAATAACTGGCTACACCCAAACAACGAGGGATATAGTGGTTGTAATACAAATGCAGACCGGGGTGATCAACATCCTTTAACAGAAAAAGAAGCAAGCAACTGTCAGAGCCATGAAGATGAAAATTTTTTGACAGAATCTATAGAAAATGAATATGATTCCGTGATCCCACAGGTCAAAGACTTCGACGTGGCTTCTTCTTCATGCACATCTACAAAGACAAAGAGCAGTGAGCCTGTAACAGGTGTGAATGACAAAGATTCAAATGACAACTGTAACCAAGTACAACTAAAAGTGATTTCTTATGAAGATCCAGCCAAGTGGCCGGGAATACCTAAGATCTCTGATAGTGTCCATATACAGCTTGTTGTTGGCCACGGCCCTGAAACAGTCGATATATCCAAATTTAAATTTCCAACCATAGATGATGGAAAACATCTTGACGCCAAATGGTTTTATAAGATTCTTAAAAATGGGGAACATGTCAGAAGACAATGGATGATTTACAGTCAACCTAAAGATGCTCTTTTTTTGCTACATGACGTGTAAAGACTTTAAAAGGGGATTAAAAATTGGTCAACTCTGACCAAGTGGTCTTTGTCCCTGGAAGGGAAGGGAGAGATAATGGCATTAAAACACTTATGATGACCCAGATAATGAAGGATAGGGGAACCCCAGGACTACTCCTGTCGATGGATGCTGAAAAAGCATTTGACAGGGTAGACTGGGGATTCATGTGGAACACCTTAGAAGAGTTTGGCATAGGCAATAAAATGATTAGTAGGATAAAAGCCCTGTACACCTCCCCAACCGCCAGAGTCAAGATTAACGGTACCTTTTCCGATCCTATTGTGCTGCATAACGGTACTAGACAGGGGTGTCCACTTTCCCACGTTGCTTTTTGTGATGACGTTGGAACCTCTATTGGCTAGGATAAGGCTCACCCCGGATATCAACGGGGTCAAAATTGGGGAAGAAGAATATAATATAGCTGCTTTCGCAGATGACGTCTTATTGTACGTCACCCGTCCGAGGATTACCCTCCCGAACTTACTCGAGATTGTTGGAACCTATGGTAGATTATCTAACTTTCGAGTAAATTCAACTAAGTCGGAAATACTGGAAGTTGTAGAAGATAAAGAGGGGGACAAGGCGTATCAAAAGTGTCTACCATTTATATGGGGGGTAAAAGAACTTAACTATTTAGGAGTCAAAATAACATCAGCAAAAGAGGCACTGTTTCAAGCTAACTACATGTCTCTCCTCAATGAGATCAGGGCTGAGTTGAACAGATTCCCGCGAAACCGACTCTCATGGGGAGGCAGAATAAACCTACTTAAAATGTCAGTTCTCCCTAAATTTACGTATAAATTCCAAATGCTCCCAATTGTAATATTACAGAGTTTTTTGAACAAAATACACACACTGTTTTTAAAGTTTATATGGAGGGGGAAAAAACCACAAGTCAAGTATGCACAATTAGTGAATGTTAAGAAGAGGGGGGGTTGGGGGGCACCAGATATTAAAAAATATTATACAGCTATAATTCTATCACGCATCTTAGATTGGGTGAATAATAATAAAGATAAGCAATGGGTGAAAATAGAGGACATAATGAGTGGGGTAGAGCTGGGTAAAAATGTATGGATACCACCACAATATAGAAAACTGTGCACGAAAACACCGGATATCACTAAACACGCTTTAAAATTATGGGATAAAATTCACAATAGGGAGAAATGGGGATACAATTCACCACTAGTTTCGTTTAAGGACACAGACTATTTTCTGCCGGGGAGGGAAGATTTGTCGGGGAAATGGATTCTATGCGATGAGGTCCAACTTAAAGATATTACAAGGCAGGGTAAGCTGTGTACTTACCAGGAACTAAAGGCTAAAGATAATTGGTTCGTTATGGATGAATGGAAGTATAGGCAGTTGAAACATTTTGTTGAATCCCTCCCGCAGCCAATAAGATCGATGGAAGAACTTCACCCCCCCCGAAAAAGTGTGTACAAAGAAAAGCAGGAGGGTAGGAATGGCCAGGATCTATAGAATTTTGATTAGAATAGGAGAGGTGGAACGCCCAGGTTTTCTCAGGAAATTTGGAGGAGGAATTAGGAAAAAAGATCAGCGAAAACGAGGTTGGGAGGGTCTTGAGTAGAGTCAATGCCACCTCAGTGAACTATAGGATTGCTGAAATGAATTTCAGAATCCTGGCAAGAATGTATGTAACTCCGGATATAGTGCATAAAATACAGGAAGAAACTCTGCAGTTTGGCTGGAGGGGGTGCAAGGAAATAGGGACAATGGCGCACATATGGTGGTTATGCCCGGTAATGAAAAAATTCTGGGAGGAGATAAGGGGGATCATTCATGCAATCACCAATAAGAAGATTCCGGACGATCCCTGGGTGTGCCTGCACCACGGGAGCGATATGCCTTCTAATGCCGCGTACACACGGTCGGACTTTGCAGCTACAAAAGTCGGACAGCCTGTCCGACATACTTCCGGCGTACCTTCGGCGGACTTGGGGCAGACTTTCTTACGAACGGACTTGCCCACACACGACCACACAAAAGTACGACAGCTTAGTACGCTGTGACGTACACCAAGTCCGACGAGACTATAAAACGGAAGTTCAATAGCCCGTACGACACCCTTTGGGCTCCTTCTGCTAATCTCGTGTTTATCTCGTGTTAGTAGAAGTTTGGTGAGAGACGATTCGCGCTTGTGAGACTCGTATTTTTCAGTTCGTTTTAACTGTTGTTCAGTCTGTGCTTGTGAGGTTTGTATCTGCTTTTCAGTGCGTTTGGTCAGTTGGCATTGAGAAATCTTTGTTTTATTGGCCGCTCGTTCCTGATTTTCAGGTCGTTCTTCACAGGCCTTGCTGTTCTTCAGTGCGTTCTGTTTAGTGCGTTCTGACCAGCCGACCGTTTTGAAGCCATGTTACCTGTACGTACTCGTCGTAGAGCTCGTGCATTGTATGTGCTTGGTGCTGTAGTTTATTCTTCAGCCCAAGACCAGTCCATGAACAGGGCGAGGAGGAGTTCATGGACCAAGAATTGGTTGCTTCAGCGTGACCAGTTCTGTCACATGCCTTTGCTCCGTGAGATCCGTGAGAATAATCCTGAGGATTTCAGGAACTTTCTCCGGATGACGGACCCCGTTTTTGATCGTTTGGTGGCTTTGCTGACCCCCTATATCAGCAGGCAGGATACCTGCATGAGGCAAGCCATCACTCCGGAGCAGAGGCTGGTCGCTACCTTGCGGTATTTGGCCACAGGGAGAAGCCTGCAGGACCTTAAGTTCTCGACAGGCATCTCCCCCCAGGCTCTGGGGATCATTATCCCAGAGACCTGTTCTGCCATCATACAGGTCCTGCAGAAGGACTATATTAAGGTAAGCTATTTTTATTTTATTAGCATCACATGTTCTTTTATGTAATCTTTGATAATGTAATGTATTTCTTGCTTCAAACACTACTTCCCATCATTGCAATATAGTGTGAATGTCCCCTTTTTATCCTCACACATGCTGGGATTTTTTCCTGTTATTTTTTGTCATGCATGTATAGTTTCCTTCAATAACCTTCCCAGCATGAAGTGATGGGAACATATCCACCTAGTCTACTCATTTTGAATGTATTTTGTTGGAGTGTATTTAGTGTGCTTATAATTAGCAATTAGCTAGATTTCACAACCCCCCCCCCCCCCCACCTGAACTCACTCCAAATAGTGTGCTGCTAATTAGCAATTAGCTAGATTTCACAACCCCCCCCCCCCACCTGAACTCACTCCAAATAGTGTGCTGCTAATTAGCAATTAGCTAGATTTCACAACCCCCCC